>OU862928.1:10891234-11491234 GCA_917880885.1 Limnephilus marmoratus | reverse complement strand
GGTTGGATCGCTGATTTCCTGTATCTCAGCGACTCGGTTTGCCACGAAGGTGTTCCAACGAGCTGGTTGTCCTCTCAACCAACACAACGCTATTGTTGAATCGCACCAGTAATAGGTGGCCGATTCCTCTATACTTAGCGTCAACTTGATATTTTTTATTAGCTTGGCCAATAGTAATGCACTACACAACTCTAACTTGGGTAGTGATATACACTTTAATGGTGCCACTCTAGACTTGGAGGTAACTAACTGTGCGTGCCTCTTACCTTCCGAATCTGTTGAGACGATGTAGGCGCATGCTCCGAAAGCTTTCTGAGAGGCGTCGCAGAACCCGTGCAATTGTATAGTCTTTGGTGTTCCGCTAATAACTCCTCTCGGGATTTTTAACACATTTAGTTGCGATAATTGGTCTAGATAAGCCCTCCAAGGTAGTAAAATTTCATCAGGTAGTATGTCATCCCACGATGCCTTGGACTGCCATAATTTTTGCATAATTAATTTAGCTACCACTACGATGGGCCCTAAAAGTCCTAAAGGATCAAAGGTGGAAGCTATGCACGATAATATTTGACGCTTGCTCTCCGTTTTACCTGACGGCTTTGTAATTTCATATGACAGGTAATCTAATTCATTATTCCAAATTAATCCAAGTATTTTTTCATTCTTGGAATTGTCAGTGATCATTTTCTCACAATTGCCCTGTTTGGCAATTTCACCTTGGCTCCGCCCAGATGACAATTCCAAAATATTTGATCTCCACTTCCTCAGGGTCATCCCTGCGGGCAGCAAGATATCACTTATTTGTTTCTTTAACTGGAAACAAACTTCCAAGTCATCCCCTTCTGTCAATAGATCGTCCATATAAAAATCATTTTCTATGACTTGACTTGCTACTGGGAAATTAACTTGATTATCCATACCGATTTGTCGAAGACATCTCGTTGCTAGGAAGGAGGAAGGTCCCAGCCCATATGTGACGGTCTTCAATTTGTAATGTCGGAGTTCCTCTTCTTGTGATTCGCGCCATACAATCTTCTGAAGGCTGCGATCCTCTGCGCATACGTTGATTTGACGGTACATTTTTTCGATGTCCGCAGTCATGACGTATCGATGTATTCTGAAACGTAATAAATGGCTGTATAAGTCCTTTTGAATGACAGCTCCCACCATCAGAGCATCGTTCAGGGATATTCCGGTCGACGTCTTTACCGAACCATCAAACACTACACGCACCTTCGTCGTGGTGCTAGCTTCTTTTATGACCGCGTGATGCGGCAAAAAATAGGATTGCTCATCCCCTCTCCATTTATCACATAACTCTATATGACCTAGTTGCTCATATTCTTGCATAAATTGTACATATTGCAATTTCAATTCAGGATTTATTAAAAATTTCTTTTCTAGGTTCTTAAATCTTTTTTCCGCTGTCTTTAACGAGTCACCAAGTTGACTCACACACGGGCGGCGTGGCAGACTTACAACGTATCTACCATCGCTCTCTCTAGAGTGCGTGGCGACGAAATCCGCTTCACACGCCTTCTCCTCGTGATTTTGAAATCTCGCAGGATTCACCTCCTCCATTTTCCAAAATTTTTCTATTTGATTAGATAATGTGTTTATTGATAAACTACAAAATTGCGGTACTGGCCTTTTTTTCTGATGAATGTTGATCGGGCCCGATATAACCCAGCCTAATTCAGTCCTCTGAAGAGTAGGTCCGGTATCCAATCTCAGCCGATCATCTTGTAGTATATCCCAAAAGCTCTCAGCGCCTAACAGGATATCAATAGGCGCCGCTACGTTGAAATTTGGGTCCGCCATTTGTAATCCCGGCGGCAGCTTAAAATCTTTTCTGGCCACTGTTGCTTGAGGTAGGTTTGTGGTTATTTCCTGCAATATTAGACAAGTGATATTTTGATTATAATTTGTCCTCAGAGATTTCATTTTTATCGCAACACGTTTCTTTATATGGGTAACATTGTTGTGTATACCTAACACAGGCTTGTTTATATTTTCGCATCTCAAATTTAACTTCATTGCGAACTTTTCGCACATAAAATTGGCTTGAGCTCCAGAATCAATTAGGACTCTCGCCTCATGCACTTTATTATTGTGACCTACTACCCCAATGATAGCAGTCGACAATAAAATTGTTTTTTCAGCCTTCGCTAAAGCTGAATGGTTTGATACTGAAACTCGTTCAGCATCCATTTGGCAGTCACCTCCGGGGTGATCTTCACCTTTATTCATGGAGTCATCGCTCGGATGCATCTCCCTGTGCAATAACGTATTGTGGCTCTCGCTATCACAATGCTTGCATTTTAAATTAATTTTGCAATATGGGGCCGTATGTCCTAACCTCAAACATTTGAAGCAGGCACGGTACCTCCTTATTGCGTTGGCTCTTTCTCCTGAATTTAATTTTAAAATTTTTTTACAAAAATATATTTTATGCCCTTTGTCATTACAACAAATACAATTATTGTGGGTAGCAGCTAAAAATACCGATTCCTTTTTGGGATTATTGTTGCTACCACTTGCTTTCGGGTAGGTAGGAATTTTTTTCGAATCTGAATTTAACATTAATTCCAAAACTTGCGCACGCGAGGTCAAACATTTAAGAAATTCCTGTAATGTAGGTAGCTCATCCTGCAATGGGTTTTGTTCCCAATGCTTTCTAGAACTTGCATCCAATTTATTAGAAATTACGTATATAATTAAAGCATCCCATTGTTCGATTTTCAAGCCTAAATTTTGCAACGCTTTCAAATTTACATTAGTTTCATCAATCAGATAACGCATGGCTACTGGATCCTCATGTTTCATCTCTTTAAGTTGAAACAGAGCTTGGATGTGTCTTTGTACGGTAGTTCGCAAATTTGCAAACCTCTGCTGCAACAATTCAAAAGCCGATATATAATTCAGGTCTGATACCTCGAAATTGGCGATGATCTTTGCTGCATTCCCCTTTAAACAGGATTGCAGATAATAAAACTTCTGTACATTGCTTATGGCAGTATTGTTATGAACTAATGTCTTAAATGTTTCTAGAAAATTAATCCAATTTTTAGGATCTCCGTTGAATTCTCGTAACTGAAGGTTGGGTAACTTGATTTCTAATTTGGGAGTCTCTACAGACTGAATTGCTCCTTTAGCAGTCGCCAAGGTTGAATAATATTGATTTTCAAAATTCTCCCTTTGCAAATTATTATCAATTTCGTTGGAATCCGGAAGACTTTCGATTTGTTCCTGGACCTCTTCGAAATCATCAATTATTTTTTCAATTCTCGCATAGCGAATTTTAATTTCGTTAACTGATAATGCGTTTAATGAATCCGCAAATCTCGTGAGTTTACCTTTCAACACTCCGCGTTTGTTAATCAACGATTTTAAATTTTCCATTTTTTATACGTTTGACAATAATTCAACACAACAAATGCTAAAAATGTTCCTTAAAAAAATAATTTCTTTGCAATAATCGCGTAGAAAACAGTAGTAACCAATTCAAGCTATGAACAATGACAGAATCTAACAATAATCATCTTCTAAAACAATTAACCTAAAATAATTTGCATGACTTGCATTTTACACTGCGGGTAGTTAGTTTTTTGTTTTTAAATAAGTACATCGACACACAAAAAATAGCACTTGTTTGAACAGGAATTCACGGAATAGAAGGAAATAATGGGCAGGATACTTATATTTGTAGTCGTTCCTTTTTCTTCATGTTTTCATCTTTTCATCTTTCTGGATTTTTGGATAGCTCGCTGGTTCATTTTATTGTTTCCTTTTAATGCCTTAATCCGATCGTAAGGTAGATGCGGCTGGAGGACCATGTTTTCATCCGCTCGTAAGGACCATGTTATAAATTGGTATTTAGCAGAAGGACGTCAAGGAAAAACATCTGGTTTCAATGGAGGAATTCCTTTGTTTTATTCACAAGCACATTTGTTACAATAATTTGTCCCGACCCGACAAAACACTAAATTTGGTCACTTTGACCACTTGCTAGACAATGCTAGCTGTTTATAGGAGATCCACGAATTAAGAGAGAGTTAAACTAGAAAAGCAGACTATTTATAATAATGTTTTCCAACACAATCAAAATAAACAACACCTTCGTGTCACCATAAAAACCGAAAATCTACTTTACCGACTAACATTTCGTTTTAGTTTAGTCTTACGTCGCTAATCTGTAAAATGCAATATCAACTAACAATATGCTACAAAAAATATGCCGCTAGATGGCAGTAGTCTTCACTCTTTTTAACAGTATATTTGGAATTTTAACCGTTGAGGAGTTGCATTCATCTCTGAAATTATGGTTTATGAAAGTGCAATTCGTGCATTTTCATCCAGTTACAGGCAAAACTTGTCAAAGTGTGTCTCTCATTCGACAGATTATACATTTTTTGAATTCGGTTGGTTTATTCAGAGGTGGTGGGCGTTTGCAACATGTCCATATCGCTTCTAATGTCCAACATCTTGAACTTTTGCCCAAGAAAAACCATCTTACATCGTTTCCTGAACCTGATTGGTCTGAAGTACTTACGAATAGGTTATCACGGTGGCAATTGTTGCAAAAAATAACTCGGGCATTTTGGAATCGATGAAGAAAAGAATATTTACACACCCTTCAACAAGGTAAAAATAAATAATAAATAAATAAAAGGCAGTATAGCCGTTTATGTATTTAAAATAAAAAGATAAAAAATAAAAAAAAATAAAAAATAAATAAATATTATTATAAAGGTGGAAAGTGGATAACTTCATCACCTAATCTTAATGCTGGAGATTTGGTGTTATTAAATGATGGAAAAATTCCATCTATGCATTGGCCATTGGGACGCATCGAGGAATGTCATCCGGGTCCTGATCAAATCGTACGGGTTGTGACAGTTAAAACTGCACAAGGAAAATTTCGTCGGCCAGTTGTCAAACTTTATCCATTAACACTATGAAACATTTTACTCGTAATTTGATTTTTAATTTTATATTTATCGTTTTTATTTTCATTTGTTTTCTCCTTACATTTTGTTCGATTTACCGCGGTGTCGGTTGCTATGAAAGATAGTTCTTCGATAAATTATTCTAGGAACGTATTCGTTATGTAGGTACTAATTTTAGCTTTATTTTAGACTTACGTTTCAATTTTTTTTTTTTTTAATTTCGTTAAAATTGTTTGTTGCACAAAGATAGAATAATTGTTTGTCGTTTTGTTATTTGGTTGTTATTAGATTCATTTGTTTGTTGTCAGTATTCGGAAATGTGTGATTTACCATCAGTCGTAGATAAGACATTTCAATCTCTTCTCGGGGGCGGGAATGTTTGGTTTTGAAATAATGACAATATGCACAGTTCTTACCAGAATGTCATTCTTCCTTCCTATAATCTCCAACCAATGTCACCATGGTGAAACAAAACAAGAAAAAATAATAACCAAGACTGTACAGTGAGATGGCCTAAAATATTGCAACCAACTAGTTGTGTTTTGGTGTTTCGCCCTTCGTATTTTGGTAAGTGCCATTGGTTTCCCTTGTCCTTACATTCCAATTATTTACCACACAGTCAATCATCCAACTTCAGAAACATTTTCGTTTTTGTTTGCCTTTACAGTCCATTTTCGCCAGTTGCATTTGAGGCTGTAATTTTCGAAACAGTCTCGGATGCAACATGCCCAATGAGTCGTTTTTGTCCCGAAAAACAGGCTCTAGAAAAATAGCGAATTTTTGAACCCAACCGCTTGTTTTCGACATCTAATGCTATCTATTGATGTGTGAAAGTACTATCTACTAAAACAAATAGACAGTTTTGCTAAATGGTCAAAGTTGTAATTTCTGGTGATAGTTCAATTCATGACTCAGTTGAAGTTGGCGAAAAAATCCGGTTTTGCTGAGAATATGTGCCAGCCTGTGACTTATCGGTGTTTATTTCTCAACACCGTTGACAAGTGGCAGACAAGTAAAGGGTCAACAAAAGATATGATAAGTGAAACAAAAATATTTAATGTTTTAATTACGTTGAATTAAAATAAAATGAAATACAACACATAAATAACATAATTTTTTATTTCGAAAATATATAATATATATATTGTCACGATACGCCTTTGAAGGGTTTGAATTACGCGCACCTTGCGGCAATGCCGTGTACGTTGCCTAACCCGTTCTACGCAGGCGCGGGTAGGTCGCTCCTGCGCAGTCGCGAGTTTTGTTCACGACCGGTCGGGGTAAATACCAACAGCCTTCCATTCGATTTTAGATCTCCGCTTGGACAAGCACGCTGTGCCGCGGCATTCTCAGCGGCACAAATTCCCCGGTTAGTACGCCGGTGGGAAGTCTGCTAAATCCCGACAAGTATAGTTATACGGCCTTTTGTATTGGCTAAGTGTGTGCGCAACTATGTGAGAAGGTCTCCGGGGTGAGCCCTGTGGAGTGACCAAACACCAGATGACGCCGAGTGGGCAAACTGCCGCCCTAGCGATTCCTGCCACCACCAAGTGCATGTAAACCTCTATTTTTGTGCTGATAACTTCCTTATTGTAAAGTCGCGTTGAACCTAGAGCCAGAGAGAGAGTAATTAAAGTCGAATCTAGGTCGAGGATTCCACCTCGTAGGTACTGTTGCTATTTGTATGTTGTCCATGTGTTGTTAGAGGAATAAACTGTCTAATCATACGCTCTGTTTCACTAACTAATGATCCGAAATACCCTTCCACACCAACCCTAGGGAGATGAGGCCGCAGCCGATCCATAGTCCACGAGCAGGGGCTCAATCTCTTCCAACGTTGAGCTGGTCACGGCAAGGAGAAGGAAGCTTAGGCTTTTTTTTTTTTTTTTTACATTAACTCCACACAGGAGGCCCTGAGGAAAATAATTTCCCTCAGGGTCTATGTCATCTGGGATGCTGTGTGGAGGGTCTTTTTGAGGAGAGGAAGGAATGAACATTGGTCTTGAAGAGACCCATGTTGTAGGAAGGAGGAAACACAGAGGCCGGCAAATCATTCCACAGCCGAGCTGTTGAACACAAGAATGAGTCGAAGAAACGACCCGTTCTCATGTGACAAATGTCAATTGTGTACAAATGTTGGGCACGCGTTTGGCGTGTTTCCCGACTATGCACCGGTGCCGAAGGGATCAATGATGCTAGTTTCTCGGAGCATCTTCCATTGTAATACCGGTAGAACAAGGATAGCATTCCCACCCAACGCCTGTGCTCTAAAGATTGCAATCCGTCTGTTAAGATGGGAGAATCTATCAAACGGACCGCCCGTTTCTGCACAGAGTCGAGGGTATTTTTCAGGTATTTTGGAGCTCCAGACCAGAGGTGGCTACCAAATTCAACCGTGGGGCGCACTTGCGATTTGTACAGGGTTAGCAGTTGTATACTATTAAAGTATCTGCGGGCCCTGTACAGTACGCCCAGTTTTTGGGAGGCTAACTTTACTCTGGCTTCGATGGAGCCCCCATACCTGAGCTGGTCACTTAGGGTTACACCAAGCATATCAATGGAGGGCCTGTTCGGAAGATTGCTTCCGTTGAAAGAGACTAGATTTTCATTTCGATCCCTTTTAGACGTAATCAGACAAGATTGGGTCTTTGAAACATTAAATTCAACGAGATTATTTTTACCCCAAGAGAAAACACTCTCGAGGTAACCGTCCATTCTTTGCTTCAAAGCCTTACGAGCTGTTGGAGTTTGTGAGCCCTTTGGGGGCTTGTCAAATAAAAAGCTATCATGAACTGTACTGTCATCCGCGTAACAATGAATTGGTGCACATGACAAAAGGTCGTTGATGTGCAACAAAAACAAAGTCGGAGACAGAACCGATCCCTGCGGGACGCCAGCATTTATCGAGTGTGAGGAAGAGGTCTCCCTCGCGTCTCGACTGGAGACCATTGTACCTTGATTATTTCTCATTGTAAAGTATGTACAACCTCCGTCCGGTGGGCATTTACCCGGAACGGAGCCCCCTTTGTTAGGGCCCAGCCCATAGCAGGGTCGCCATAACACTGTCACCATAACAATATATATATTTTATTTCGAGTTTATTACGAAAAATTACTTAAGATTAAAATAGGTGTTAACAAAAATAAATCGTACAAATAATTTTTTTAAAGTAAATAATTTTTATATATAATAAATATTTAAATTAAAATTTATTCACATCTATTTGTATAAATTCCCATTGTTTGTCATTTTATGCAATAATAATAAAAAATAACAAAACACAGTAATTTAATTATACAAAGGAAATGCACACATTTTACGATTAAAATTTTTGTGTACACGTCCTGCTTTATAATATGTAGGTAAGTTTTTAAAAAATGCACTAAAAATGTCCAGTTTTTAAAAAAAAAAAAAAAATATAGAATTTAACTAACTAACCAACGAGCAACCATCGGAGCATTCCTTTCTTAATCTTACTCATTACGCTTACATCAGCCTTGCATTCTTTGCAGATCTCCACAATTGTACATGGTTTTACCACTCATACTCCTCAGGGATCTCATTTTTACAGCATAGAGACTTTGACGACCTAAAACTAGTACTCTACTAGTGAAGCCAGTATGAAAGGTCAGCATATTGCAGTGGGGAATATTTTATTCATAGACGAATGGATGAATGACTTGTAGCTGGCTAGTTGCGGATGGAACCGGACGCGGTGCAATCCGAAAGCTTTGGATTGAGCTGTTCGAAAAGGACTTTGAACGCTGAATCAATTAAAAAATACTTCAGATCTTCAATAAACACTATATTCCCTTTAAACTTCATATATTCGCCCGCACTTGGAACACTATACACCGATCTGGACTCCTTTTTATCAAGCCCATATTGAAAGAATAGAAAGAATTGAAACAAAATTTTTTAAACACATAAATTATAAACTTAACTTATACTTCTCAAATTATACCGAATCCATTAAATTTCACAATTTCATCTCCCTCCAAACACGACGTCTAATTTTAGATCAAATCCTAAAGTTTAAAATTCTAAATAATGAATGGCCTGGACTCACCAGAGCTCACCAATTTAATAAATTTTCATATTCCGTCAAGATCAACCCGACAAACTGATTTATTTTATTTGCCCTTGTGTAGAACAAATATTAGAAAAAATTCCCCAATAGGCCACATGCATGGATTTAATAACGACTTGGTAAAAATCGTGTGGATAGATTTTTTTACTAAGATTACGAAAATGTTAGTAAAATTTTTTAGAAATGTACAGTTTTTTTATTTTTAAATAAATAAATCCATTATTTGGGCTCGTGACGTCACTACATAAAAATGTCCCGTCTCCGAAAATGTTACTATTAATTTTATAAAATTCCACACTGATAAATTTTTTTTATATGGCATCACTTTGATGTAGAATGCGAAGGCGAATTTTTGAATTTGACATTTAACGTTCACTAGATTTATTGTTTGTTCTCTGCGAATGTATCATTTGATTTGACTTTTTGACAGATGTTATGAAGAGAACCCCTTACATTTTACGCTGTTCGTACGTGTTTTAGAGGTATAATGATAATGGTGCGGATTTTAACACAATCAAATTTATTATTAATATAATAATTATTATTATAAGCAATAATTATTAGCCTGAAACACTCATCTACATTGAAAAACCTTCCGAGAAAAGATACTTGCCGCCGAAGGGACTTGAACCCGTGTCCTTCTGATTGCCGGTCAGCTGCTCTTGACCACTGAGCTATGGCGGCTTATCTAATACCTGCCAAATAATTCAATATATACTAGTGTTTCATTCAACAATTACTGCTTATTATATTTTTTCCACCTGAAAACAAGCAACTTTATTTTTGCGAGAGAGACATTGTTAGTGTTAAAATCCCTCGCTAGGTGGCGTCGAGACAAATTCTGTCTACATTTATTGGGGAAATACTTAAACTTGTCAAATATTAATTATTATTATTATTATTTTTTTAATTGATAAACTAACGTTTAGACAAGATTTTTATGCACAGCACAAAGGGTAACAATTATTATAAGCAATTATTGTCTCGACGCCGCCTATAGCGCAACACCACGCCAAGAATATTTGCCAACTGGATTTTTTTTTAAAATGTGATGCAAGTGGCCTATTTCTTGTGTATGTGCACAATATAATACAAAATTTCACAATGTTGTCATTTTTAGTAATAACTAAAAGAAATACCAATATGAAGTAACGCGTACCATCGATTATTAATATGAGAGTATGGAATGTATCAGGAGCATCTCCTATCCTTTTCCTATATTCCTCTTCCTCTATCCTATAACCCAAAATTAATTTTAAGATCAAACTTCTTTGCCAATTAACTTTAGCATAAGAAACTTCTGTGGCTAGACTTCAGTTCACTTTATATGGTATATTATCAATGTAATTATGTAAAAGCTGTTTGTTTCTTACAAATAAATAAATAAAAATATGATTTACTTGAAATTAAAAAGAATAATAATAATTAAATGGATTTCTATGAAAACTAAAATAAAATAAACAAGAATAGTTAATTTACCAAAATTTATTAAATGCTAAATATTTTTTACCCAAAATAATGCTTAGGTTTGTAGAAAATGCTGCCAGGCTGTAAGCCCAGCTACAACATTATGATATGTGATGTTTTTTAGTAACTTTTTAGCCCCCCCCCCTGGTGATATGTGGTGAGGTTTTAGACTAACCCCCCTCCCCCAAAATCACATGTATATTTTTTAGTTCAAAGTATTTTGAAATTTTCAGAATATTATCACGAAAAATAAATACACGTGATATCTCATTTTACCCCCCCCCCCCCTCGTGATATTTCGTGATTTTTTCCGAACCCCCCCCCCCCTTTCGAGCTTCACGTGATTAATGGACGACCCCTAATAAGTATGAAGGAGTCAGATTATTTTTTATTAAAGCTTTACAGCAAGAGATACCAGGGAAACATTTATATTATCAGTATCCGGCCACACTATGGACTCGATCCATGGGATGTACGCAGACACCCGCGTGTAGACTGCTGGGAGGTTGGGTTTACCACATGCACGATAGCCAATGGTGGTAATTCCAATGACAAGATACGTGCAGTCTACTTCCTTCCCATTGTATATTTGTACTGGACCTCCGCTGTCTCCCTGACAACAAAAACACATTGATAAACAAAGATGAACATTACGTTGTTATTATCTTAGCTGATTATTTCCTGACAACTCTCGAGTGCAGGTCCCGGGTTCGAGTTCTTTTGCGGGTTCCGGCTCCGAGGTCCGGCTCCGGTCGAATCCGTGCATCTCGGTCCAAGCCACTCGCTAGTCGGGCGTGGCTCCCGGGACCTGCTCTAAGAACTCGAGTGCTTTTAAAAGGAAGCACGTCTCGGAGGCCTCCGGCAAAGTGCAGAACTTACCCATATCTAATTCTAAATATCGGTAATATTAACCCACATGAGAAGTGAGTGTCTTTACTATTTGTCTCTTGAAATAATGGCATACAGAGTTCAGGGCAAAAAGGCGCCTTTCTCTTTCACCACGAGTTAAACATTAATTTGGTTGTTGGAAATAAATTATATATATTTTTTTTATTTTTTTATTGTAATATAAAAAATATGAGTTACATAATATACACATATATTTTACAAAATATTAAATTAGAGGTCGTTTCTGGTCATGTATACCTTATCAGAAAAGAGGGGCATATGATTACATATATATGATTGGTTGTCTTTTCTTCACATTCCATAAGTAACACTGAATTTGTTAAGAGTGCATTTTTCAAGATATTGGACATTGAGTTCGATACACGGACAAAAAGATCGATACACGGATAATATTGAACGTTTCTTTTTTTTTTAATTAATAGACAATCGAATATGACATTTGTCAAAAGTACCAACCTTATAAAATAAATTCTCGTCAAAATAAAAACAAAAAACTACCTACTTCGAATTATTATTAGTACTATATGGGTTGAGTATGATGCTGTACAATTCATTAAAACTATTAAGGCCTGCGCACACAGAGAGCGGTCAGAGTTCTGCGTTCTAGTGACCATTGACCGCTCAAGAGTTCCAACGCACACAAGCGGCGTTCAAATTCTCGCGTTCTAGTTTCGTTTGGGTCTTTGCACATGCAACATGTCACTAGAAAGTTCATCATCCGATGAAGAATTATTGCTCTTATGGAGCAATAATTTAGAGCCTTGAAGGAGTAACCATCAATTACTTATACCAGGGCGGGAAAGAGGTGGATTACCTCCACTGCTCTTATGGAGCTTAGCAGCTTCTAAAAGAAAAGGAAGTATTGGGTGCACCCGATCAACACAACGCGAGAAGAACTAGGAGAATTTAGTAGTATTTTTCAGGATTTACTTAAAGATGAACAACGATTCTATATTTATTCTCGAATGTTGATTAATAGTAAAAAATTTTTTTTTTAATGAATTGTATAACATCATAAAACCTGATATCGAAAAACAAAATACTAACTGGAGGAACTGTGTTTCATCAAAAGAAAGGCTGGCTGTATTTTTAAGGTATGTTTTTATTTATTAAAGATAAGAGAAGACATAAGAGTATTTAGAAATAATAACAAAATATTTTCGTTATTTGTTTTTGGGGTGTTATGCCGTGTTGCGCTACCTCCTTCTTTAGCCAACGTTTCGGACATCGTTGCAGTGTCCATCATCAGGGCAGATCCGGCAGATCCGGTAGATGTGTAATTTTTAGTCGTGAAGTGTGTGCTTATTTACTTCGAAGCGATACCGTGTCGCCAGCACCACTAACTTTCACCAGTACAAAATAATCGTGACAAGCAGTGGCGTCATCGCCGCGGAACGGAATAGAAAGTTCATTAAAACGTGGTATTTATGCTAACCAGGGGCAAGTCCGTTTGCGAGATGCCGACGGAAGTGGCTCCATCTCTTAATGAAATCTAAAATTAGAAATCACAATGGTAAGAATAACGAAATATACGAAAGGTTCATTTGTTAATCGAATTATGTAACGAATACGATATGTTTTCCTAATATTCTGTTAGGTTTCCAGTCAATTGCGGCTGCGGTGTACTAGCTGTTTGAAATGTTGGAGTTGACATCGCGGCGTTCAGGCGTTCCCTGTCTCGGCGGAAAAAGAACTCTCAGAACGCGACGTTCCACTTTGACTGCCGCAGTCTGACTGCCCGCTGTGTGCGTTGTTGTTATAGACTCAGTACATTCTAATGAACGCCGAACGCGGATCTCGGAACTCGGAACTCCTGACCGCTCTCTGTGTGCGCGGGCCTTTAATCGACATTCGAAAATAAATATAGAATCGTTCATCTTTAAGTAAATCCTGAAAAATACTACTAAATTCGCTTTGTTCTTCTCGCGTTGTGTTGATTGGGTGCACCCAATACTTCCTTTTCTTTTTAGAAGCTGCTAAGCTCCACAAGAGCATTGAAGTACCCACCACTGTCCCACCCCGGTATAGGCGACTTATGGTCGCCCCTTCGGAGTTCTCGCAAGAATCTAATTTTTTTGAATAAACGACTCTACATTTAATAAAACGAATCTAGACCTTCAATGCCCCTACATACTTTGTTAGGTGGCGGAAATATAGGATCGCCTACAGTCTGTACTGTAATGGTCAAAAAGGACTAATCTACAGGTGTTAGTGAGTATAAAAAATGTAATAAAGAAAAAAAAACAAAAAGTAGTTATTATATAATAATCAGAGGGAGACCACACACTCCAGGACTGCAGGCAACTGCGTATAAATAAGAAAAGGATAAGTTGTAAACAAAGCAATAACATTTAGTAAAGGCGAAAAAAATAGTGATGACCGTCATGACCATCCTGTGCCCGGCAGTCCCCCAGAGAATGTGTAAGGTTATTATCGTCATGGCACCCAGTGGAGTCATCCTTTAGCCAGCTATCCGGTGGTGCCTAGAAGAAGTAAATGGACTATGATACGAAGACCCTAGGGAAAAAGAGCGTCGGGTAGCTGGAGGAGGGACGGACAAACCTCCGGATGCCACTCTATCTTTCCTCTAACCTTATCATGTCAGGGGGGGTGGCGCGGGCACTGGAAGGAGATAACAGAGGTAAGTTACAAAAAAAAGGTAGACCTATAAAAAATATTTATTTATTTATTAACGCCGATTATGACGGCTTTTACAAAAGAATTACAATTATTTTACATATGAAAACAGAATATACATAGATAAAAAAAAAGAAAAATATAAATATAAAATTCATAAAAGAGAACAATAGAAATTGTAGTATCAACATAACAAAGTACAATGAGTAGGTTATCATAAATACAATACCTACAACATATTATAAATCCCGGATATTATGTATTAAGAAATAATTACTTTAAATCTGTATTTGATTATAGTCAAACTGAGAAGCGCTGACAGATAGTCTTAATTAAGTAGTGTTTGTATGAGGTTATGATAGGGACAAGGCCCAAAGTCCAACCCCTTTAATGGGGAAGTGGACAAGACATAACAAACAACGGAGTTCTGTTCTAGTTGTTATCAGGAACTGAAAAGAACATGGAAATCAAAATAAACAAACTAAAAAAATGCAAATACATGAGAGAGTAGAGGAAAAAAAAAAATATATATATATATAATCATGATGCACGCAGGCGTGTCAATTCACGCATTATGTTACACTGTAAATGAAAAAGAAAAACACAAAGCCGTGTAAATAACAAGTAAGTGTAAATAAACAACAGAAAATAATAAGAAAAAGAAAAAAACAGAAAATGTAAAAAAAACCAGGCAGATAGGGTTGAAAGAGTAAATGTGGGGTAATCCGTGGATATCAGGAGACAAGTACACCTGGTCACTAAATCTTTTAATCAGCGACTCTAAGATCAGGCCATCTCTCCACCCAGATTCTTGTAAACTTCTTCAAGCACTCGAAATTCGTCTTATTCGAAACCAGATCAGTGTTCCACACTGGTCTGATGGGTACGTCCAAACCATCTAGCATTTGACCTCTGGCATCCGTCATTATTTCACACTGCCACAGGATATGCTCAGCCGACTGGTTCGTGCTCCCACGGGCACAATTGGGGTGAGGGGACAGGGAGAGGGTGTGAAGTCTCCCCCTGAATTCCCCATGGCCAGATAATAATTGAGTGATGTGGTGGTCTAACTTGAGGAAGACCGCTTCCATTCTGAGTTTAACTGATGGGAAGAAGGAGAAAGTCCATCTTCCCAAATTCGATCTATCCCACCGGGCCTGCCACTCTTGGAGTGACAGGTCTCTCATTTGTCGAAGCAGCCCAGGGAGAGTCCCCGGCCCGCCCGGAGTTAGAGTGACTCCTAGGTGAGTGGCAGGGGTTCCTCTGGTTAACCTCTGCTTAGTAAGCACTTCCCTGATTTCCAGATCGATTGGCAAAATACCAGCCAAAACAGGCAAAGCGTCCGAAGCCACGGTTCTATACGCCCCGGATAGTGCCAACAAGGGAGTTCGTTGGCCCCGCTTGAGAGCCAAGAGTATAAGCGAGTTACCCAAGCGATGCTCCCAGACAGACGCAGCATACGAAACTTGCGCCACGTATACGCATCTGTACAGAGTGCGCATGGCTGGGCTACGCAAACCCCACTCAGCTGTGGAGAGTCTCCTAAGCTTCAAGAAGAGGACCTGAGCCTTGCCGCATACATCCTCCACAAGAGCAATAATTCTTCATCGGATGATGAACTTTCTAGTGACATGTTGCATGTGCAAAGACCTAAACGAAACTAGAACGCGAGAATTTGAACGCCGCTTGTGTGCGTTGGAACTCCTGAGCGGTCAACGGTCACTAGAACGCAGAACTCTGACCGCTTTCTGTGTGCGCGGGCCTTTAAATCGTATAATAAACTCCTTTCCCTAACCAATTTTTAAAGTTTACGATTTTATAATATTTTTTTTTATAAATTCTACGAATATCTTATAATCGACAAAAGATTTGTGAATTCATTGACTATATCATTGTGTATGTCTCCATATTAAAATTCGGAGGCATGATTTTTTGGTAAATATTTCCCTATCGAGTCCACGTTCAAAACACACTTTAAAAAATTAATACAAATTGTACTAGGCAGATTACAGCTAGTAATAAGTAATTCAGTAACCGTAATTGAAAAATATTGCATTTTAATGGTTATTTTGTTATCTTTAAAAACGCGAAACGTTATTTCTCAAGGAACGCCATGTTGTTAATTACGACGTCAAACATTTCGCGTTATTTTTCGTGTTTATGAAACCGAATAAAATAATGATTCATAATTAATCCCTTTGCATTATTTATCGTTTACGAAGATTGCAATTCGTACTTATATTGTCTAACTGAAAGAAAGTGTTTTTTTCTTTAAAAAATGCGTATTTCATCGTCGTAATTAACATGACGGTCCTTGAAAAATGACATTTCGCGTTTTTTAAATAAAAATAAATAAATTAAAATGCAATATTTTTCAATTCCGGTTACTGAATTACTTATTACTAACATTATCTACCTAATGTTGGAGTTTTACCTACCATTAAAACTCTTATTATGTTATTATAAGCAATAATTATCAGCCTGAAACACTCATCCACATTGAAAAATCTTCCGAGAAAAGATACATGACGCCAACGGGACTTGAACCCGTGTCCTCTCGATTGCCGGTCGAATGCTCTGACCACTGAGCTATGGCGGCTTATCTCGTACCCGCCAAATGATTCAATATATGCTAGTGTTTCATTCAACAATTACTGCTTATTATATTTTTTCCACCTGTAAACAACCAACTTTATTTTTGCGAGAGAGACATTGTTAATGTTAAATCCCTCGCTAGGTGGCGTCGAGACAAATTATGTCTTCATTTATTTGGGAAATACTGAAACTTGTCAAATATTAATTATTATTTTTAATTGTAAAACTAACGTTTTTAAGATAAGATTTTTTATGCGTAGCACAAAGGGTAACAATTATTATAAGCAATAATTATCAGCCTGAAACACTCATCCACATTGAAAAATATTCCGAGAAAAGATACATAACGCCAACGGGACTTGAACCCGTGTCCTCTCGATTGCCGGTCG
The DNA here is from genome assembly GCA_917880885.1 of Limnephilus marmoratus. Taxonomy (NCBI): domain Eukaryota; kingdom Metazoa; phylum Arthropoda; class Insecta; order Trichoptera; family Limnephilidae; genus Limnephilus; species Limnephilus marmoratus. Next base: position 11,474,198 of record OU862928.1, on the reverse strand, counting down.
AATGCTCTGACCACTGAGCTATGGCGGCTTATATCGTACCCGCCAAATGATTCAATATATGCTAGTGTTTCATTCAACAATTACTGCTTATTATATTTTTTCCACCTGAAAACAACCAACTTTATTTTTGCGAGAGAAACATTGTTAGTGTTAAATCCCTACGTTACATCTTCTACCAGAACGTCAGGGGACTTCGGACTAAACTCAGCGACTTTAGAACTAATGCACCCACCGTTACACAGGACATCATCATACTCTCTGAGACCTGGCTGGATCCATCGATATATTCAGCGGAGCTCGGTCTACCTAACCACAGTATCTACCGAGTTGACCGCAATCGGAACACCAGCTCCAAATCAAGAGGAGGAGGCGTCCTGATAGCAGTAAATTAAAAAAATTCATCGAAATTATTAAAAAACAAAAACAATGATGTTGAGCAAATTTTTGAAATGTTAAACGATAAATCCAAAAAAACTATCATCGGATGTGTATATATTCCACCAAATTCTATTATAATAATGTATAAAAATCACTGTGAAGATGTCGAGCTACTCAAATCTAACCACCCTAATCACAATAGTATAATTTGCGGTGACTATAACCTACCCAATTGTAAATTTAATGATTTGGATTACTTACCATTAACGGCGTGCGAGAGAGAAATCTTGGATATGTCGAACTATTTAGGTCTACTTCAATGTAACGATGTGCCGAATTGCAGTAATCGGATACTTGATTTAATTTTTTCTACTGATGAGGATATAAAAGTCTATGAGTCATCCGAATCATTTGACCCAATTGATAATCACCACCCTCCACTTACAATACTAGTACCTAATACAATAGAGTGTGACCCCCTAGTTAAAAATTGTAGTCGTAATTTCATTAATGCTAATTACCAGGACATTAATAATGCACTTAACAAAGTAAATTGGTCTGTTCTCGAGGAAGGTGATCTCGACTATAGCGTAGAACTATTTTACTCTCAACTGAATATTATCATTTCTGTCACTATTCCTCTAATTCATCATAAAGTACGAAAGTATCCGATATGGTTTAGCAAAGAATTAATTCAGTTAATTGTTATTAATAAAGAAGCACATAAAAAATATAAAGAACACAGAACAATTCCCAACTATATGGCATTCAACAATATTAGAAGAGATTGCAAAAAAATGACGAAAAGATGTTATAATAATTACATTAATTCGGTTGAGAACACGATACTTCATGATGTAAAATACTTTTGGAAATACACAAAATCAATGAAAAACAATGATACTGGTATTTCCGGTAATATACGTTATAGACAAAACAGTTCCAGTAAAATTTATGAAATTGTTAACATGTTTGCTGATTACTTTAAGGACGTGTATGAACCTGATATTCCAGATGACTTAATTCCATACTTCAACTCGGATATAAATTTACACTTATCGCAAATACACTTCGACATTGAAGACATTATAGTCCGTATTAAATCACTTGAACCCAAAACAAGCTTGGGACCTGATAAGATTCCTTCCATCTTACTTAAGAATTGTGTCCAAAGTTTATCTCTTCCGCTTAATATACTGTTTAATAAGTCACTCTCTACAGGACACTTTCCACAAATATGGAAACTTAGCTACCTAACTCCTATATTTAAAAGTGGTGATAAATCCTTTGTTGAAAATTATCGGCCTTTCTGTATTCAATCGTCTATACCTAAACTTTTTGAGAAATTGATTCTTAAGAAAATCAGCTTTTTTGTAAACTCTTGTATCGCAACTTGTCAACACGGCTTTATCTCCGGCAGATCAACTTTGACTAACCTTACATTATATGAAAATTTCATTTCTAATGCACTTGCCAACAAACAACAAGTTGATTCTATATACACCGACTTCAGTAAGGCGTTTGATAAGGTCTGTCTTAAAATCCTCATTAATAAACTTTTGAAACTCGGCATTAATGGAAACCTTTTATCTTGGTTTAAGAGTTACTTACTTAGGCGTCAGCTAATTGTCTGTATTAATGATCACTTATCCTACATGTTCGAAGCTACCAGTGGCGTACCCCAGGGTTCGCATCTTGGTCCTTTACTTTTTAATTTATTCATTAACGACGTAACAAACATATTCACCCAGCCCCCATAGCTCAGTGGTCAGAGCATTCGACCGGCAATCGGAAGGACACGGGTTCAAGTCCCGTTGGCGGCAAGTATCTTTTCTCGGAAGATTTTTCAATGTAAATGAGTGTTTCAGGCTGACAATTATTGCTTATAATAAATATTCACCCGTGTTCTCATTCTAATGTTCGCTGATGATATGAAGATTTTTAGAATTATTGATAATATCGAGGACTGTCTGACACTTCAATCTAATATTAATAGCTTTTATGATTGGTGTCTTATCAACAAATTAACTCTTAATGTAAAAAAATGTCAACTTATGAGATTCCACAGAAAAAAACCCATATTGTTGTTCACCTACTTTCTCAATAATCACATCTTATTATCTGTTGATGAAATAAGAGACCTTGGTATAACCTTTGACACTAAATTAACATTCATTAAACATATTAATAATATAACCAGTAAAGCAATGCAAATGTTAGGATTTGTCTTACGGATTTCAAAGGATTTTAAAAATTTAAAAACTGTCAAATTACTTTACACTTCACTTGTTAGAAGCCAACTAGAATTTAACTCCACCATTTGGAATCCTTACTACAGTATACATGAGAATTCTCTTGAGCGAGTCCAACATAAATTTTTACGTTATATTAATTTTAAATTGGGAATATTCATCGAAAACATTAATTATCCCTCTCTGTTACAATTATTGGGACTCGATACATTAAAAGAAAGAAGAATTTGTTCAGACCTATTTTATTTATTTAAAATCGTTACCAACCTGTTGAACTCCCCTGAACTTCTTGCGCTAATATGTTTCCACGTACCTAGTCGATCAGTTCGTTTCAAATTACCTAATCATTGCAACAATATACAGGATCGAACGCTGAACTCAATTCCATAATGAATCGCCTGCATGTACTTGGAAATAAATATGTTTTGGATGAATCTGTAAACATTGCTAGTTTAACCTCATACAAACACTACTTAATTAAAACTGTCTGTCAGCGCTTCTCAGTTTGACTATAATCAAATACAGATTTAAAGTATTAATTTCTTAATACATAATATCCGTGATTTATAATATGTTGTATTGTATTTATGATAACCTACTCATTGTACTTTTTATGTTGATACTACAATTTCTATTTTTCTCTTTTATGAATTTTATATTTATATTTTTCTTTTTTTTTATCTATGTATATTCTGTATTCATATGTAAAATAATTGTAATTCTTTTGTAAAAGCCGTTATAATCGGCGTTAATAAATAAATAAATAAATAAATGCTCTAGGCTTCATATTTGCAGAATTTCCTATACCTCTCATCACTCGCTTGACCAAGGGATGATTACTTATCCTCAAATCGCCAATGGGGTCATACAAAACCGACACTACAGACTTGTGAAGTGCTATAGTATCGGGATCCAAGCCTTTCCTCACTCTTAGGTATGCTAAAAAACCGTGCCAGCTGAGATCCCGAAGGGTTATTACGACACGTATTATTAATGGCGCACCATTCCTTCCAGCTCTTCCATGCCATGTGATAAGTTGTAAGCTTAGGTTTGCGCCAACCCGCATTCAATAGAGCTTTTTTCTTGCTGTGACCAATCGTTCAATGCTTCACTCCACCCCTAATCTTCCACACCTGTAGTTGGAGCTTCTGGACCTGTTGAGGATGAAGTCCTGTCGATAAGTCTATCAAGTTGTCGACCAACATGGGTATTATGTGAGGTCGGTCTAGGGCTCTTCTCTTTAGGTCTGGTAACCAAAACACTTTTGGCCAATTTGGGGCTATAACCAGGTACACCCCTGATGACTTGTTCAGATGTGCCAGCACTCGTGGCATTAAGCAGGGGGGAGGAAAGATCCATGCCAAGGGGAAATTCCAACTCCTGCTGAACACGTGAAGCATTGCTCTCTTATCGTGGGAATCTATCGAGACATACTGATCCACAAAGTGAGCCCTCGAGGGAGCGAATAGATCCACTACTGGACTGCCCCACTTGTGAAAAACAGCTCTTACCGCTGGGGATAGAAGGTGCCATTCTGGTAACGTCATCCCTCGGGATAGATGATCCGCGAGGCCGTTGTAGCGTCCCGGCAAATACTGCACTTGTAAAGAGATTCTGTGCTTGTTCAAAAGCGCAAGAATCTGAAATGTCAGATGAAGGAGACCCATCGACTTGGTGCCCCCCTTGTTCCTCAAGTAGGCTACGACTGTCCTGTTGTCCTGTCCTGAACTTCTCAAATTCTGAGTCAGAGACGTTAAGGCATTTAAGATTGCTGTCATCTCCTTCATGTTGCAATATCCCCCCCTCTAACTGTCTGTCCAACAACCCAACAGAGGTACATCGTCGATCAGGGCTGCCGCATCCGTAGTCAGAAAATGTGTTGGGATGGGAAAAGAGTTGAAACATGATCTAAGTTGATCATCCACCTTTTCATTTCTGACAAGACCTCCTTCTTTATCAGAGACTTTTGCTGAGAGGTCAGCTTCAGCATTAACTGTAATTGTATCAGCCGAGTATGAAGTCGACCTCTGGGGACCACAAAGGTAGCAAAATTCAACTTTCCGAGAATACTCTGAGCTCCTTTCAGAGTCCATCTTCCTTTTGTCACGAAGCTCTGAAGTGAGTTCCAAAGACCTTGGCGTCTGTATTTGTTTAAGGACTTCTGTTTCAGATGGGGGTTCTACACAATTCCAAGATATTCCACTGACTGTGCTGGCTGACGGACACACTTTTGGAAATTTACCGACCAACCTAACCACTCTAACAATTAAAGAGCTTCTCAAGTTTGACTGAGGATCTCTCTGGTCTGATGAGCCAGGAGAAAGTCGTCTAGGTACACAATGATCCTGATACCCTGTCAACGCAGGATTTCTGCAATCCGATTTGTGATAGCTTTTAAATTGTAGATCGACCGTTTCGAACCGTCGCTCTTTTGAACCAGAAAAAGTGTTGATAGGAAGGTGGCATTGTCGTCAGCTCTTTCCATGTACCATCTCTCATCATTGTCATTTCCGGGATTACTTTCGTTTTGAACCTCCTTGCGGAAGCTTGGCTTGGACTTATCAACGAGGGCTCTCGGATGAATGGTATGCGGTATCCTCTTATCTTATGTAAGATGGTCTCTGGGACATCTAAGGCCTGCCATTCTCTCCAATAATCCTGTAGTGTAGTTGACCCGCCCGAAATGGTTGATAGTCACCTGTTGAAGCGGCCACGAGAGGTCTGCCCCCTCGCACCACGCTTCTGTTCCCTCCCCTTACCCCTCGTACAGGAGGAATATTGGGGGTTTCGCCTGTGGTCTGCCCGCCGGGGAAACGAGGGAAATGCCATATTTTCCTTTGATGTTTGCTTGGGGGGAAAGGCAACAACCTCCTTAGATGTTGAAGGGCGGTTGTGCGCGACACCTATTGAAGCGGCCACTAGAGGTCTGCCCCCTCGCGCCACGCTTCTGTTCCCTCCCCTTACCCCTCATACGGGAGGAATATTGGGGGTTTCGCCCGTGGTCTGCCCGCCGGGGAAACAAGGGAAATGCCATCTTTACCTTTGATGTCTTCTTGGGGGAAAGGCAACAACCTCCTTAGATGAAGGGCGGTTGTGCGCCAAGTGGCTACCCTGAGGTAGGCGCACTGGACTAAAGCACTTTGTTACACCACCCAGTTTCTGCAACCGGGCAGAAAGTGCTACTTCCCCAAAAGGATGAGTGGTAGAAGAAGGAATTCTGCTGAAGAGCCTCCGTTCCACTCCAATCTTACAGCTGTCCATTGTTCCTGTAAAGACCTGACAGGGAACCTTCTGAACTACTTTTCCATTTGGTAAGTTTTTTGGAGAGTCTGTTGAAAGCACTCTCTGCTTCAATGAGGCATGCAATGCCAGCTTCTTTTCCATAATATAATTATATATTCCATAATATGTCGCCCGTGTGCAAGTGACTCCGGAATCGATTCATTACATTTTGCGGACTCGGAGCGAATCAAACGCATTCGGACTCGGAATCATCGGATTCGTTCCGGCCGGAACGACACACTTCTAATATGAAATATCGGTGAGGCGGTGTCAAATGCCAGCACCTCGCAGTTTACCTCCAGCTGCTTGAAGCCTGGATCAGCTAAATATTCATAAAGCGGACATTGGCCCACTTGCCCGAGTTGAAGCGTTGGCTAACCTTGAAACATGCTTGAAACTGCCAAAAGCAGGACCAATTCTTATAAATAAAGCTGAATTATAGATAGGTCTAATTTTAAACATCAAATTGCGTCAAACGATTATCAGACGAACATGATTTCGTATTTGTAATTTGAATATTGTAATATGACATCGCCGATGGTCATATTTCATTCAAAAATCGTTTACATAAATTCCAAAGGTGGAAAAATGGTTAAAATATGTCTACAATTGATTCATAAATCAGGTAATTCGTAAGACAATACATTCAGCTTAATTTATCGTTTAGTTTTCGTATGGATATGGAATGGGCCGATCCTGGCGGCACTGCAATGCCGGCCGTCGGGCCAACCCGCGACAGGAGTGGAACAACCGTCACATTCCAAAAATCAGTTTAATAAACTGGTCCCGCATTGCGGGAACTATCAGATATTAAGCTGATAGGATAGATCTATACATATTTTAGCCAACAGGTCGAGAAGCGATTGCTATTCGGCGCGGCGTCATTCCTTTACGAGAACAAGCGACGCAGATTTATATAGTGTATTAGAATTAGGTAGGAATATGCTAATCTGTCAAAAATGTTCGCACTATTTATTCACTTGCACTAATTTTTCATAAAATTACGGCATCTGCGGGAAGCAACAGATTCTTTTCGTTTAAACAATTACGAACGAAAAACTTCACGACCGGACGTGGGCAAAATAACGCCAAAATTGAATTAACACGGCATCTCAAGATGCCAACTGCACGGCGACAATTGACAGCTGAAGGGAGTTATAGAAGAATGGCGGGAAATTCAAGATAAAGCAATGGATATGACCGACGCTGGCGGGAAATAAGGCTGATATCTCACATTATATATTCTGGATAAGCAACGACACACATAATAAAATTTGTTTTAATTTTTTAAAGTATGTTTTGAGCGTGGACTGGATAGGGAAATATTTACCGATTTTTTTTAATGTGGGCGGGAAATATTCAAAACGATACCAAAAAATCTCGAGCAATCGGAAAAAAGTTTTAAAATGCGCTGTCGCTCCAGTGGCTACATGGCAGACATGCACTGTGTGCCGGACCTCGTCCCTGATTCATCTTTAGATACATTATTAATTTTGCAGATCCTTCTCAATAGAAAACTCCAGTCCAATTTTTTAATTTTTTTAATGAATAAAGACCTTCAAGCTTAAATAACTGCATATTTATTTTTATAGTTATTTTTAATAGTTAAAATAATTGTCAAAGTTTTATTTTTCAAGACACCCTGAAAATCACCGTATCTATGGTGGATTGTGTGACGTCATCACCCATCGATAGTTTTATTTACTTTCAACAGGTGTTGTCATTTTGAATGATAAATTATACGGAAGAAAGATGATACTATTCGATATTAAGTTAAAACATTATTTAGGTGGAATTATTTATTCATTACATTATATTTATTATATTGTTGAATATTATTACGACAGAGTGGTATAAAAATTGTTTGAAATTATTATTTTTTTAGCTTTTAAAATCAATATTATCAAAAACGAAGAATCACCCACAAAAGTGTAGGCAAACGATAACAGCTGATCGATTGCGGCCATTTTGATTCTACTCCTCTACTATGTAGCATTATGATATAGTATATTTAAACGATTTTTTCGTACAGTTTAAAGTTTTTCAATATTTTATATAATAGAGATAAACTAATAGAGATACCTCTATTTTTGATATTGAATTATTTAACCTTAAATATTGTTTCAATAATGTATAACAATAACATGAAATGTTGATATTACTGATGGCTTATGTCAAACCTACATAATCAATGTTTTAATACAATGACTGGTGACGCGTGACGTCAGCAATAACCATTTATTAATGCCAACTTTACAGTGTGTTTTGACGAGAGGTTTAAAAATGCACTTTTTAATATATTTTTAAGAACTCTGCGTTTAATATTATGAAATAAAACTTATATTTTCAGAATCAGTGTTCATTGGTCTGTATGAACATATTTTTTTAAAGCCATAATATTTTTCACTGGAGTTCCTTATTCTATCTGCGCCTCCCCCAATGACATGTGCAGGCTTGAGGCTTGATCAGACGACCTTGACTGTCCTTTGTCCTGCCTCTGACTATTCAACACTGAATTTTCTTTTAGTCATCGGATATTTTACCCCAAATATTCAGTTTACATTCTTTGAGGCTTCACTGAGTGGTTGGCTAAGGGACACGGAAGCTAAGTGTAGTTTATGGTCAGACCGAAAGTCATTTACATTTTTGTTGGTACTTGCCAATTGATTTGAGATTTATTGTATTACTTATGTTCTCTATTTTATGCAGGTGCTTGCAGGTTTTTACAGATGCAATGCCGCCTCATGGAGCCTTATGAATGAGTTTTTCTTTTGCCCTGTTTAATTTATCTTTGTCTCACTAACCTATTTTTTTGCATTTTGTTTTTCCTATTAAGCACTTGCATACTGCTTACTAACAAAGTATGCAAGGACACTGGAGGTCTAGATTCGTTCAAAATAAATAAATGTAGCTTCGTTTAACAAAAAAATTTGAATCTTGCGAGAGCCTTGAAGGACTCCAGATACTAATATCTACAGCCTGCATGTCGGACGAATATCTACAGCTCATATATTGAACTAATATCTACGAACTTCAGAGTGTTGACTAATATCTACAGAGCTAAGGTCGGACGAATATCTATGACGATCCCAGTGTTGACTAATATCTACAGAGCGTAGGTTGAACTAATATCTACAGAGCGTAGGTTGGACTAATCAGCTAAATGTGTCCAATAGTCCGATATTAGGGATTTTTACATACATACTTACATAAATTAAGTTTTTTAAACTGCATACGCAATATTACGTTATTCCAATATGCTATACATAATTGCAAATCCAACCTCTGCCAGTGCTGTAGATATTCGTCAACACTTTGGTTCTCATAGATATTAGTCAACAGTTTGAGCTGTAGATATTCGTCAACACTTTGGTTCTCATAGATATTAGTTCGATTTTTTCAGTTTTTGGAATTCCTGTAGATATTAGTAGACGCCTCGTATACTGTTCACAAGTCGATCATCTGAGATTGAAAATAAAACATTTTTCTTCCTCTTCTTCTGTTAAACTATTTTGGAAGAATATATTTTCCCCACCATAATGTAAATTGTAAATAATAAACTAGCCCGACCTGAGACCATTTTTAGACACTGCATGCTATAGCTAGATTTGATAATTCTCAAAAATGGGAATAAACAATAAAAATAATTAATGGTAATCATATCATTTATTTCCAACAACCAAATTAATGTTTAACTCACGATGAAAGAGAAAGGCGCCTTTTTGGTCCTGAGCTCTGTATGCCATTATTTCAAGAGACAAATAGTAAAAACACTCACTTCTCATGTGGTGGATATATTACCCTTGTTTATTATCATAACATTAGCGCCTCCCACACGCACAATTCGGAGAGACTGAGTCCAGCGCCACTTCAGGCCGCGCCGCGCAGAAAAGTCTCACAGTGAACTGCGCTGTAAACCTATCGGTCTTTACTTTTTTGCGCGGCGGCCTGAAGTAGCGCGGGACTCGGTCGCTCCGAAGTGTGCGTGTGGGAGATGATATTAGTATTATTATCATAACATACCTGGCAAGTGTCTTTGATTTCAGAGTGATGACCAAAACAGATTTGAGTAGAATCATCTAGACCATTACTGAGTCTGGATGGGGTGGGTGGGTACAATTCCGAACATCCATCGAATGGGAATTTCTCCAAGGTAACCTAGAAAATTAAAAAAATAATTAGTACTTCTTACTCCAAATATGTTGGAGCTAATTTGTAACCAACACAACAGGAAATATGTCATTTTTAAATAAAATTCTAGATCTATTGACTTTTTTCCACAAAAAAGGATAAATCGATTTTGAAAGATTATTATTTTATCTAGTAAAGGTATGTTTTTAATTTTGAGAAAAAATGTTTATTTTTAGTACAATAAGGTTTTACCGCAAGTCGTTGGCAGATTTGTTAAATTTTCAAACAAAATGTTGTATTATACAACAAACATTTCAAATCACATAATCAATCATTCAGTAAAATAAATCAATAAATTATCTAGGAAAACTTCTTTTCAAATAAAATCTTTAAAAATAAGATCCGAGCTCCTGTTTTGTGACGAAAATACTTTGTCTATGTCCATTTATTTACGGTCTTACAAACTAACATATATCATCATTTTTTTTTTACAATCTTATTTTGCTTAGACGTTATGGAAAAATTAATAAATACTTATGATCAAAAAATAATTACAAAAAGTACATAGTTTTAATAGTTTTATCATCACACGTTTGAGCATTTTTGAACAAAAGTATATGTATATCAAAGCAAATTTTGATTTAAATAAAATCAATATTGAGTTGTTATTTAAAAAGCTGGTACGGTGAATAATTATTTTGTATCATCGGAACCGCCCTGTACAGTTGCAGGGTACACTCGCAAGACCGTCTTTTGACGAAATTTGAATTCTCGGCCGCTGGTTAATCGCTCTTAATATACCTGCTAGGCAAACTCGGAGCAGAAACCTTTGCACGTAACAATAACCTCAATACCAATTATTATTATTTTTGTACATCAGATACAGGAGGCCCTGAGGAAAATAAGATCCCTCGGAAACGGGCTGTGTGGACTTTTTAAGGAAAGGAAGGAGAATAAATTCTGGGAAGGAAAAATATGAGGTGTGGTAGGAATCTAATGGTCGGTGAATACAGGATCGGACTACTAGGTAACGACTTGTATGTATTTGAGACGACGAATGAATGTGATTATAGCAACGCGTGTACAGTAAATAATGACAAAATATGTATTGCTAGTTTGTTATGAAGCAGTGTTAAAATTATTATCTTTTTTTATTTTAAAATATGAACACTGCTTTATAACATTGATCCGTAGCAGCACGAACTATTAAGTACCCGTTTAATTATTGACTATGGGTTTTTTTCAACGAGAAGACGGGCAACACCGAGGTTACAGGGGGCGTTAGTTTTCCGGTTCCGGAGAGAAGAGAAAAAAAAACGCTTCGATGATGTTTTGGCGACATCATAGCTGGGACAGTCAATTAGTATTTTAATGTTAATATATATTAAAAGGGACGTAATGTTTAAAAACAAACGGGTGCCGTGTTACTAAAGTTCCATCCTACTCGAATACGAGAAATAATTTTGCAGCGGTAACGGTAAAGTTTAATGTGCCGATATTGTCCATCCGCGGTGTCCGGATGATTCATTGCAAGATATCATGGCGATCGGTTATTTAATTGCATCGCACCGATCACGCTTGCGGGTACCTGTCGAATGTCGACTGTAAGATCGATTCGACTGTAAGAAAAATTATTGGCAAAAAAGAAGGTGATTTCGAACCGTGAAAACATGATATTCCTAGGAGAATCACTAACTCCTTATTTTAAAGAGCTACTTTGGAAAGCCAAAACAAAGGGAAAAGAATTAAAATATAAATACATTTGGTATAAAAATGGTTCGGTTCTAATGAAAGAAGATGATGGCAAAAAAATCAAGGAAATAAAACACGAAGACGACCTCAATAGATTATTATAGAATTTGATTAATAAAGGCACCGAAAATATTTACATCATTAAAAATGGATGTCGATTTAGGAAAATGCGTTGATTTGAGTGACATCACAGAACCTAATTTAATTATCAAAGATTTATTAACTTGCAAAATTTTTTTAAAACATTCCAAGTTTTCTTTACTTTGTTTGAACGTTAGAAGTTTAAATAAAAACTTTGATGAAACCATTACTATGCTGGATGGGATTGAACACCGTCCTGAGGTACTAGTGTTTACAGAAGCTTGTCTAAAAAAAATTACCAATATACCTAACATCCCTGGATACACTGTTTACAACACAAATAAAAACTGTTTGCAGAACGATGGTGTAGTTGCCTATATAAAATAAAATGTTTACGCGACCGTTGATGATGTTGTTCTCCCTGGCGCAAACTGCCTAAGCATGCAGATATCGAGTACCTTGTGTGTAATAGCTGTGTATAGATCTCCGTCCCAGTCTCAAATAGATCATTTCCTTGAATCACTGAGCGAACTGCTTGACTCTACATCTATCCAAAATAAGGAAATCATTTTATGAGGGGATATAAATATTAATACTTTGGATTTGAGCGATATGAAAACTCAGAAATACCTCTCACTTATGGCTTTTCATGGTTTGAAACCAATCATAAATTCACCTACAAGAGTTTCTTCTACCAGTTCAACCTGCATCGATCACATTATGGTGAAATCTAAATTCGAACCACATGGAGCTGTCTTCACTATTGACATAACAGATCATGATGTGATATTGCTGAGATTTATGAGCCTTACACTAAAGAAAATATCAAAGGATATTGTGATAATCAAAACCGTCATAGATAACAATCTTTTGAAGGACAGATTAAAGGAGGAATCATGGCAGTCAGTCCTATCATCTCAAGATGTTAATTCAGCTGCTGAAAATTTTATAAAGTGTTTAAAAATGCACGTGAAAAATTGTTCGTCTGTACAAATTGAAAAACATAACATGAAGTACTTAAAACCTTGGATAAATGATGGAATTATTAAATGCCTCAGAACCCGTGACAAATTGCACTATAAATGTCGAGAAGAGTTAAATAATATTCAATTGCTGAATTATTACAAAAGATATAGAAACTGGTGTACAAAAATTATAAAATATACAAAACAAGCATATTACAGAAGAAAATTGGATAACGTCAATGGAAATACCAAACAACAGTGGAAGATTATAAAGGAGGCTGTAAATATACGAAAGGAACAATTGTCTATAAAAAAAATTAAAAATCAATAACAATATTATCTAAATGGAGGAGAATCCAAATATAATCACTAATCACGTAAATAACTACTTCAGCAAATATCGGGGAACAATTGAAAATATTGTCCATGAATATTGAGGGAACATCTCTCTCAAAGGTGGACTTTTTAGTAAAAATACTCAACGACAAAAACATTGATATCCTGCTTCTCCAGGAGACCCATATCGCAGAAAACGACTCACCACGTTTGGATATCCCCGGATATCTCCTAGTGGCAGTGCGGGGACACCCAAAACATGGCCTTGCGACCTACATTAGGCCGGAGCTGCAGAATATTACCCGAAAAATCACGGATGGATTTCACGCAATCGGTATTCAGGTTGGAAAACTAGCAATATTTAACATCTACAAACCTCCAAATGAAGTATGGCAGACACCAGCACTCCCTCCACACAATCACCCGGCGGTGTACGTGGGAGATTTCAACAGCCACCACTTCCTATGGGGCTACTCAACGACCGATAAAGCTGGAGAACAAATCACCGATTGGGCATCAGCACAGGATTGCCAACTTATTTACGATGCTAAACAAAAGGGGACATTCTTTTCTGCGCGATGGCGTCGTGAATACACGCCCGACTTGTGTTTTGTCTCTAAAGCGCCGGACGGAAAACCTGTGAGGGCCTCGAGAACTGTACTGAATAATTTCCCACATAGCCAACACAGGCCAGTCATGCTAAACATAGGTATACAGATTCCATTAATCTCCAGTAACCCGATGCGACGGTGGAATTTAAGACGGGCAAAATGGCGAGAGTTTTCGGAATATGTTGACAGGGTTGTGGATAACATACCATCAAAGCCGAATTTCTACGACCGATTTTCGAACCTTTTGTTTGTAGCTGCGAAGAAATTCATCCCTAGAGGTTACAGAAAAGTGTATATCCCAACATGGAGCTCAGAAAGCAAACGCCTTCTAGCTGAATACGAGAGGAATAACGACCCAGACACTGCTTCTGATCTTCTCCAGTCTCTGGATGACGGGCGCATGAACAGGTGGAACGAACTAATGGAAGAAATGAGTTTCGAACACTCGAGCAGAAAAGCGTGGCAAACACTCAGGCGACTCGGAGCTGCAAATCAGCCAATTAAGACAACCCCCAAAGTGTCCCCAAATGCTGTTGCTCACCAACTACTCCGCAGTTCAAAAACGACAACAAGGTCTAACATAAGCCACCAGATCAAAAAATCTCTGAAAGCGGCGCGGCTAAAATGGCCGGTGAACCCTAACGATGTGGTCGCCGTTACAGCTGATGATGTAGACATCGCCCTCACTTCAACAAAAGCTGGGAAAGCAGCTGGATGTGACGGAGTTCTTCCAGACTTTTTGAAACATGCTGGGCCACGGACAAAGTTATGGATCGCAAAACTGTTTACTGAAATTTTTAAAACTGGAGTAATTCCAAATATCTGGAAAAAAACTAAAGTTATTGCGATCCTCAAACCCAACAAGCCACCAGAAGATCCAAACAGCTATCGGCCCATCTCGCTTTTAAGTACCATGTATAAACTCCTAGAGCGAGTGGTGCTCCGCAGACTTACCCCAATTCTGGAGAAAGTGGTTCCACAAGAGCAAGCTGGCTTCAGACCAGGCCGTAACTGCTGTGACCAGGTGCTAGCTCTGACAACACACATCGAATCTGGATTCCAGAAACGGCTTAAGACTGCGGCAGCGTTCATTGATCTCTCTGCGGCTTACGACACGGTGTGGCACAAAGGCCTCCTTGTCAAGCTCTACGACACCATAGAGGATGGCAACACAGTACGACTTATTGAGCAACTACTAACTGGCCGTACTTTCAGGGTTTTTCTAGGAGGGCTAAAAAGCAAAAAAATGCACCTGAATAATGGCCTTGCCCAAGGCTCAGTGCTGGCCCCATCACTCTTCAATATCTATACTCGAGATCTTCCTCACACTGAAGGCAGAAAATTTGCTTACGCAGATGACTTCGCCATCACAGTCCAAGCCAAAACCCTCAATGCAGCAGAAGAGATCCTTAATTCTGACCTCAAGGCTATGGAAGAATTTTTCCTCAATTGGCGACTAAAGCCAAATGGGTCGAAAACAGTTGTGACAGCTTTCCATCTCAGTAATTCACAAGCAAACGCAAAACTCTGTGTTCAGTTTGATGGAAAAAATATTTACCATGACCCCCATCCCCGCTATCTTGGAATAACTTTGGACAGGAGCCTGAATTACCGGAAACACATGGAAACAGTGGGCAAAAAAACCAGGACAAGACTAAACTTAGTCAATAAGCTGGCTGGTACTAGCTGGGGATGCGACGCCAACACGCTCAGAACGGCATCCATTGCCCTGGTTTTCTCAGCAGCTGAATACTGTGCTCCAGTATGGGCCAGAAGCGCCCACACTTCCATGGTCGACGTTCAGCTTAATGCCACAATGCGAACCATCAGCGGAACCTTAAAATCGACTCCTCTTCCTTGGCTCCCCGTACTTGCAAATATAACCCCGCCAAATATCAGGCGAGAGATTGCAACACTGAGGGAATACAAGAAGGCGCTGCAAAAAAGCGAAATACCCTTGCACGATGATGTCGTTTCTCACCCGGCATGCCGCTTAAAGTCTCGAAAACCCTTCTGGACGGAAGGAGAAAGACTCCTTCGAACACCTCTCACCCCAGAAGATAGGTGGAAGCTTGAGTGGCAATCAGCTAACGTCAAAAACGCCGATCTCGTGCAAGACCCCACTGAGAGACAGCCTGGGTTCTCATTGCCTCGCAAACTCTGGACTGCCATCAATAGAATAAGGTGCTCCCATAGCCGTTGTGCTCACATGATGCATAGATGGGGCCTTAAAGAGTCGGCGACGTGTGAATGCGGTGCGGTGCAGACCACCGAACATGTAGTCAACGAATGCCCGCTCCATTCATTCCCCGGCGGGATTTATGAGGTCTACAGGGCAACGCCTGAGGCCCTAGACTGGCTCGCAGACCTAGATGTCCCCCTCTGACCCCCCACCATACGAAAGAAGAAGAAGCGATATTGGTCCTAGATTCGCCAAAAATTTGTGCAGCGCAAACAAAACTACCGAAAAGTGTCTTGTAAACAATTTTATACCTAGTACTCAAGTAACAGGAGACACATTTGAAATTAAATCTACTAACATTTATGATGTTACAAAAGTGATACATGAATTAAAAATATCTAGACTTGCAGAAAAAGTCGATAGATGTAGCATATTAAATAAAATGGATAAAGATTTATCCAGACGCTATCTAGAGAGCATTTAGTTCGGGTTTGAATCTTGCAATCATACATAAAGATAGTTGCCAATAATATATGCGTTAAAGAAAATGAAGATAATGTAGGTGGTTCTTAGTCGAAGTATGGTACAGTTAAACATGACCGAATTTCATATCGACACCGTGGCGCAGTGGTTAGCGCGTTTGCCCGGAAAGCAAGAGGTCCTGGGTTCGAGTCCCAGAGGTGTCAATATGTTTTTGTGTTTCCAGATTTTCGATTGAGTTTCGCTTATATTGTTTTCATTTATTTAAATAAAAAAATGTCTTTTTCCTGTGGTATTGATGGCTTAAGTACAATGGTGTATAAACAAAACGTTTCTGTATTGGCTGGTCCCATATCACATATTGTTTTAACATTAGTTTTAAAAATGGCGTGTTTCCCTCTCATTGTAAGATTGCTAAGGTTATACCTCTTTTCAAATGTGGAGATCAGCTAGATGTTAACAATTATCGACCCATATCCTTGCTCAATACTCTCAAAAGTAATAGAGAGATTGGTAAAGTCAAGATTAGTTTCATTCTTACAAAAGCACAAAATACTCTCCTACAATCAATTCGGTTTCAGAGAGAATAAAGGTACGAGTGATGCTGTATTGAAGGTACTGACCAAAGTTATAAGCGCGCTGGATTATGGCAACAAAGCTTTAGCGGTGTTTTGGACTTATCAAAAGCATTTGATACAGTTTCCCATGAATTGCTTCTTAAAAAATTATCATCTATAGGCATTGATAGTACAGCAATGGGTTGGTTCAGATCTTATCTTAGTGATAGAACGCAGCAAGTAGAGATAAATAAAATATTAAGCAATGGTAAATCAATCTCCTTTGGAGTCCCGCAAGGTAGTGTGCTTGGGCCAATATTGTTTCTAATATATATAAATGATTTATGTAATCTGAATATTCCTGGTAATAATTGGTATTTTTAACCCTGCTACACGATAGGAGAGATCCTTAAAATACCCGCCATGATACGAGAAGTTCGTTATAATTACTTTATACTCTTAACTAAATGTCATTAAGTTGGTCGTGTGTCATTAATTTGTCATGAGAACCGCCTTTGTTTATAAATGTGTACTTGTATAATCTGTACACCACACGTGAAGACGTTACAATACTCACCACGAATCGTGCGAACGAAATAATATCAAGCCTTTGTGTGCGTACTACGCAATGTAGTCCACAGGCCTTTTTTATTCCACGACAATGCCCGTGGACTTCCTGTTTTTCTCCTTCTTTCCAAAAGGAAAGAAGCCCAGGAATATCTACTATCTCAAAAGGACTAGTTTGTCAGCTTCACTGTCAGCTATGGGGCATGGTACCGCAGGAGTTAATCGAAGGGCACAAAACCACCAAACTCGTCGTCTGGGAAACGAATAAGAAAAATCCCAGGTTTGTGAAATTGGAGCGAGGGTCTATCTTTTCTCACAATCAAGTGGAAGTTTTTAAGTGACCTCTAATCTTTTGCCAAATACACGCGAAAGATTAGCTTTTGGTATAACGTGTATTCATTCTCATCACATTGTTTTTTAATATTATCCGCCTTGGTTAATGTAAAGAGTCAGGAAACATGCTGGTGGATTATGTTTCATCCTCACATAGAGTTTGAATTGGAAATTAGTCCAGTCCCTAGCAAGTTTCGTCACTCAACTCCTTTCCGTCCCTCTCCTTTCTCCCCACCCTCATGTTCTCAAATATATGTTATGAAGTGGAAAATCTGTTGTTGACCATATTTAGCCCTCACTTGGATTTCGAATCGGTAACTGACCGGTTACCAACAGGCTTTCTTCCTCACTCTCTTCATATGTCTCATCATCTTCATCCTGGTTTCAATGAAACACATTCATGAATATTGGACACGTATGGCATGCACTTGGCGTACCATCTATCTCTTTGACAACCTCTATCCATGAATCAGTTTCTCTGCTTTGCCGTGACTCGTTTACGACTTTTTGTCTTGTTCTTTGAAATTCCACGAAAATGTTACCACCTTATGTTAACGTAGGCCATGGAAGGCCGGTTGTTTTTCAACCAGGGTATTTTGTCACTCGGCAAAAGCCAGGTTATCCTAGCAAAGGACAATACCGATTTACAAAGGACAATACAATAATTTTAAACTAGTTAGGAATCTCTCTCTCTCTTCGCTCTCTCTGGGTTTGTGGTCAAAACTTCGTTTGTTTTATTCTCTGGACACATTTTGTTTCTCTCCAAACCTTTTCTTCATTGGTCTCTAGGCAGGTAAACTTCAAGAATTTTGCTTTAATAATAATTTCTCCCGGATTTAAAAAGAAGCCCGGAAGGATGTCTTCACCAGCAGCCAATCTGAGCTTCACTTCCTGGCAGCCCTCGCTGTGGTTACGGAGGTCCCCTTGCCGCTATTTTCTACATAATTGTTCCTGAAAGCACGGACCATACCGCTCATATGTATGTTGTCTTGTTGTGCCGCAAAAGCCAGGTTATCCTAGCAAAGGACAATACCGATTTACAAAGGACAATACAATAATTTTAAACTAGTTAGGAATCTCTCTCTCTCTTCGCTCTCTCTGGGTTTGTGGTCAAAACTTCGTTTGTTTTATTCTCTGGACACATTTTGTTTCTCTCCAAACCTTTTCTTCATTGGTCTCTAGGCAGGTAAACTTCAAGAATTTTGCTTTAATAATAATTTCTCCCGGATTTAAAAAGAAGCCCGGAAGGATGTCTTCACCAGCAGCCAATCTGAGCTTCACTTCCTGGCAGCCCTCGCTGTGGTTACGGAGGTCCCCTTGCCGCTATTTTCTACATAATTGTTCCTGAAAGCACGGACCATACCGCTCATATGTATGTTGTCTTGTTGTGCCGCTGCGAGCCGAGTTGTCCCGCTATACATAACGACACTCTGGACTACATTTTGGGCACGCTAGCCCCTGGGTTTGTTCCTGCTCTCGCCACCAAGCCAGTTTTGCCGTCTCTTGCTGTGTCATGCAGTGACGCATACTATGTCATGTGTAAACCATTATTACCTTGACTCTCCAGTATTAGCTGAATGCGTACCTTTACAAGTTATTCCAAGCTACATTATGCTTCGATAACCATTATATACGATCCGTGCCAACCATAATGGCACATTAGAATTCGTACTGGCATGTCTGCAGACAGTAGCGTAGCGAGGGGGGGGCGGGGGGGCGGACCGCCCCGGGTGCCACCTGAGGGTGGGGTGACACTCGGACGTGGAGAAAAAACTTACGAAAGTGCAAAATAGCAAAAAAATATTTTACGCTTGAACACTGACTGTTATTTAGCTCTATGGTTCAATTGGTCGGGGTTTGCCGAAAAAATATTTTGTTATTTTTATTTTCGTTCCTAGCTCGAAGTGTTACTCAGTCGGGGATTTCCCTGAAATATTCCTTATGTCACTCTATTTTCGTAATGTTATTTTTATCGTAAACGTAAACTCGTGAAGTGACTTGTTATCTATTGACTGACTTGAATTAGTGAAAAAGTTTATTAGTGCTGAAAGATCATTAAAAAAAAACAAGGTAAGTGGTTTTTTGATAGTTCACCTTTCTAATAGACGCAAAACTTGCAATTATACCAGAATCGATTGATAACTGATTGAAGAAAAATGATCAATCATCTCTATGTTTTTTTCTTTATTATATTGTTTTGTGTACACGAATAAATAAATAAGGAATAATTAGTAATTTGGAGGTTTTCAGAAAACGTTTTTTATGAATTCGAAATATGCATTTTGAATTTGTTGGCGAAGCGCTATTTACACCGATTAACAAGTCAACTTCCGATAGTATTTACACCAAACGATTAGTTGCTTACACTGGGGTAGTTTCCCGAGCTAAGGTAATTCGTCTACCAAATGTAAGAGCACCCTCAGATTTCGATCAGTTGTCGATTCTTTGGATAAGAGGTCACCTTTGCATTACTAGCGCTGTAAATCATAATGCCCAAATTATTTCATCCAATATTAGGTTGGGCATTATCCAAAATCTAGTTTGAGTTACTAAAAATAAAGATACTGCATATTTTAATGTATAAGTATAATCGATAAACTAGTAATCCTTAAATCAAATTTTTGCCTTAGTCCTAATTTTGAAAAATAAAAAGTTTTTTGATTGGCGACGTTACGTTAGTATGGCGTCTTGACGGTGTATTTATTCGTTGACCCGGCCTATACTAATTTCACATTTTTCCAGATTTAAGATAAGAGTCAGTCTGTGTGAGAATCCAAAAGCTACATACGGAACAAGCAAATGGTTTTCTTTCGAATTTTGGAGCGTGCCGTGTGCAACTCAAATTTTAAGCACATTTCAAAATTGGTTTCAATTTAACACTGAATGTGTTCGGAATTCGGTAACTCGTTTTAATTAAAACTACACCCATAACATTAAAATGGCTTTCCTCCGATATTTGCAGCACATATCACTTTCATATCTTGCAACTCGGGGAATATCTTGCAATAATAGAACTCGGGAATGGTTTCCTTCGAAATGGGTCCGCAGATGAACAGAGTTATAAATGAAATTTCAAAGGAAACCATTTTCGAATTCCACGTGCAAGATTTGAAAGTTGAAGAATTTGTACTACAAAGATCGGATTAAAACCATTTTCGTGTACTGCGTGCATTAATAATTAAAGCTGAGGACTCACACTTTTACTATCTCACAATTGAAATTTTATCGTTACACTCTGAGCACAAAAGTGGTTTTAACTTGAGAATGGGTAGTTCAAATTATATTTTCACGCCAGCAAATGATTTTCCTCAGAATTTTGCAGCATATTAGAATTGAAGACTCCACTCGGAACTTTAGAACGGTTTCCAAATTTATCCTGCATTTGGAGAACAAAACTGGTTTTAACTTTCTGTATGCATTTCCCCAGGTTCAAAACTGCATCCCGAACTCAAAAATGGTTTTCCCCAGATTTTTGCACCACATAGTATGCAACTTGATTTTTTAACTGCATTTGGAAAATGAGAATGGTTTCCTTCGAAATGCGTCAGTACATGCATCCTCATATGGATTTTTTTTTAAAATTCTGAATTCAAGACTTGTTTTAACTTAAGAATTAATCTGGTAAGAGTCTACCGGCTAAAATTAAAATTGAAAAAAAAATGAAATTAAACCTTATTAATTATTATGTTTAATTGTTAAACTAACGTTTAAGACAAGATTTTTATGCGTAGCACAAAGGGTAACAATTATTATAAGCAATAATTATCAGCCTGAAACACTCATCCACATTGAAAAATCTTCCGAGAAAAGATACATGACGCCAACGGGACTTGAACCCGTGCCCTTCTGATTGCCGGTCAGCTGCTCTCCCAATTGAGCTATGGCGGCTTATCTTATACCCGCCAAATGATTCAATATATACTAGTGTTTCATTCAACAATTACTGCTTATTATATTTTTTCCACCTGAAAACAACCAACTTTATTTTTGCGAGAGAGACACTGTTAGTGTTAAATCCCTCGCTAGGTGGTGTCATGTATCTTTTCTCGGAAGATTTTTCAATGTGGATGAGTGTTTCAGGCTGATAATTATTGCTTATAATAATTGTTACTCTTTGTGCTATGCATAAAAATCTTGTCTTAAACGTTAGTTTAACAACTAAAAATAATAATTGATATTTGACAAGTTTAAGTATTTCCCCAATAAATGAAGACATAATTTGTCTCGACGCCACCTAGCGTTAAAACTATACCCATAACATGAAAACGGTTTTCCTCTGGTATTTGCAGCACGTAGTCTGAAACTTTCATATCTTGCAACTCGGGGAATATCTTGTAATAGTGGAACTCGGGAATGGTTT
Organism: Limnephilus marmoratus; assembly: GCA_917880885.1. Taxonomy (NCBI): domain Eukaryota; kingdom Metazoa; phylum Arthropoda; class Insecta; order Trichoptera; family Limnephilidae; genus Limnephilus; species Limnephilus marmoratus. Next base: position 11,451,931 of record OU862928.1, on the reverse strand, counting down.
CCTTCGAAAAGGGTTCGCAGATGAACAGAGTTTCAAATGAAATTTCAAAGGAAACTATTTTCGAGTTCCTCGTGCAAGATTTGAAAGTTGCAACTACATGCTGCAAAGATTGGAGGAAAACCATTTTCGTGTACTGCGTGTTCTAATAATTAAAGCTGAAGACCTAAACCTTTACCATTTCACAATTGAAATTTTATCGTTACACTCAGAACACAAAACTGGTTTTAACTTAAATATGGGTTGTTAAAATGATGTTTTCATGCCAGCAAATAATTTTCTTCAGAATTTTGCAACACATTAGAATTGAAGACTCCACTCGGAACTCTGTTATTTGTAGCTCTATGGCTCGGTCGGTCGGGATTCCCAAAAAAATTGTTGTTTTGCTTACACATTTGACTAGCTAGTAATGTTTTTATATTTAAGGAGGTCTAAATTTGCGTTTTAAATTTCTCAAAGTAAACTTTAATGGGGGGGGGGGGGGGGGTGACACCACGTTTTCCGTTTTCCGCCCCGGGTGCCACCCATGCTAGCTACGCCACTGTCTGCAGATCCTGGATTCTCCTCTTGAACGACCTCTGTAACCATAGCCTCCGCACTGCAACCACAGTCTCCACTTCGTAACCTTCGACGTCTACGACGAAACAAAGTGTTTTCTCCAAAGCCCTAGTGTACTCTTGAGTGTTATCTCAAACGGGTCAGATTACAGTGATAATGTAATCCTTTTAAAGTCTGTGAGGTCACGTCTCTTCGTAATTCTTCGAAACTCTTCGCACCTCGTCGAAATCATAAACAAATCTACGCACCGCAAACTTAGCTTCCAGACGAATGAAACCCTAGAGTCACACATTTTTTTTTCCTTTTTCTCAATTGCATAACCTTGTCTTTTGTTTTCTCAATTGCATAACCTTGTTTTATTGTTCCTCCAATTGCATAACCCTGTATGTTGTTTCACCCCTCTATGTTTTAACCGCTTGGTCCTTATATTCTATGTACCCCCCCCTACCCTTGCAAACATTGTTACCTAGCCCATGGCATAAGCTAGTTTTATGTTTTAGTCAGTTTTCTCTCTGGTCAACAAATCTCTCTCAAATTCCCGTTGGTAGCTTAGAGGATTCTTGCCCTATTGCTCCATTGCCACGTCGCTTTTTTTCTGAGCGCGGGGGGAAGTGTTACGTGCCACCCTAAAGTGGCATCACGCCGCTTACCCGTGCTACGCTCCACCCTCACAGAGTTGCACGTCGTCCACCCCTTGCAAGAATTATTCCTTCTTTCCCCCTTTCCGCACGGCCCTGCGAGAGCTTGCGCTTCCCGTCAGAACTCCCCGAGCCACCGCCGCGGCAGCCCGCGTGTACCGCGCATACTCAACAAGATTCCCGTGGAATTGCCGATTTTAGCGACATCCAAATAAGAATCGATCTTAACGAAAATAAACCGAACAGGCCGCGTGCCCCCGTCTTGTGCCATGGCCCTCTCGACCGACAAGTTAACTCCGCCAGGTAAAAGATTGGAGCTACCTGCACGGAGCTGACCTTGGACTCCCCCTGTTTCCTGCCGCAGACCACAGCTGTGAGTAACTACGATTCCTCTTTTTAGAATGTGTCCCCACTAGTTTACGCGCTTCATAAGATCACCCCAGAGAGAATTGAGAGATCCCTTCGTAGGATACGCCTAGCTAGGCCCTGTTGTTGATTTGTGATTTCTAATTATGTTGTTGTCGTTAAATGTTGTAATTGTGTACACCAGACAATACAGAATTGGTTCCTCTTAGCTATCTCTTTCATTTGACGAATCACGTGGGCGAGTGTTGGCCATTACCTATGTACCTTTCCACCCCCCCTTTTTAGCTACCCTGGGGGTAAGTTTAATTTACCATAATTGTATTTCTGTTAATATGATCAATATATTCTACACTTTTATTTTTCTGAACATCATCTTTAAATTAATACCCAAACCATCATATCATGCATACCATTGTGCCCACGCTCAGAGGTTGTGTCATGCTCTCCTCCATCCAGAACATTACTCGGGAACCGAGTATTAGCGCGCAGGATTCTGTAAAGTTCCGGATGGTAATGTTATTTGAACACCCACACAAACTGTGTTTATATTTGGCAAATAGCCCACATAAGAAACTACCTAACAAACTACTTAACAAAATGCTAATCTAAAACACAAAATTCATACGTGGATATTCAACAAAGGCGTTGTATACTGCGGGCAGATAATTTATTCCATATAACAACACACTAAACTATATCTTTCTCTTTTCCTCTAAAATATTTGTTATTATTTCTAATTTTCTTAGTATTCTTATATAATCATTTTAATATTTCTTATTCATTGTAGGAATATTGTTCGCGCCTTTTATTGTTGCATGTGGTTCTTTGGAACTACCTCTTGTGTGCCCTCTGCCATAATGAGTTTAGTTGAATTCGCCTCGCCACAAGGGACAGAAGTCCTAAACACCGCACCGCTTTACACTTAAATAATCAAACCGCAAACGTAATTAAAAACCGCAGCTATTCGCGAGTACCATCGCCACGCGTCATCCATTCTCGCTTATGATTTCGCAATTAATTGTTCATTCCCAATCTCTATTCCCTTCCAAAAATCTCTCCAAACTAACTTACCTACCTTTCCAGTGAACACTGAACGAAGAGGGAAGCAGTCTGGGTAAGTGAGATAAAATATAATAAAATAGATAAGAACCACCGCATACAGTCCATAACATACCGCAGCATTTGATCCCTCGATCCATTGAGAGGATCATTTGCTACCCGCCGCAACATTTGGCCATTCGTGCCGCATAACATCGAGTATTTATTTTATTATATTTACGAAAGGATTCAATGAACAATATTCGTTTGAAATCATTATTACAATACCTACCCGCAATTTGAGATTGTCAGTGTCATATTGTTATACCTACCTGCCATTTGAATTTATTTACTTGCCCGCTTGTCATAAAATTGTCACAAACATACCATTATTATTTATTATTTCGATTTTATTGTGGTATAATTGACTACTATTGCTATTGTGTTATGCTAACTGGTAACTACTTGCTAAATACTGGAATAGTCACATATATACATAGATACCAACGTACGTACTTACTTATGAACATCGCGTATTTATGAGTCATTCAAATATTTGCAATATAATTAATTATTTCGTAAATAAATTGTCCACTGTGTTTATCACCGTTCAGTTCACCAACTCAGTAAGGCAAAAACCGCCCAGTGCACTTGTGACTGTTGCACATTATTTTATAAATAATTAAAACTTTGTAGTTTACAAATACTTGTAAAAATGGAGGATAAATTAAATAGACAAATAGTTTTACTAAAAAGTAAAAGCGACATTATTCTAAAAATGGTTAAAAATATAGCTGTGCTTGCAAAAAACTTGCCAAGCAGTTTTGAAGCATCACGTTCATTTGAATTGTTTATGTCAGAATCTGAGAGTATAACGGAAATTAAAAATAAATTTTAATTAATTATTGATCAAATTAACGAGAATACGGTTACGTTAAACCCAAATTCTGAACCAGATTATTCGAGTTGGGAGCAATTTGAAGAATTATACACACGTATTCTACGCACAAGAAACAATTTAAAAACAAATTTAGCTACAGAGCCGAAAGCGTCTACAAGTGCATGTGCTGCTAATAATAATAATTCTATTAAGCTACCTTGTATCGGACTACCTACCTTTGACGGTCGCGCCGATAATTGGAATCTGTTCTATGAGACGTTTAGAACAAATGTTCATTTAAATCAACAATTATCTGATTCCCAACGCGTTCAATATTTGATTGGAATATTATCTGGAACCGCGAAAAATGTTACGTCAGGTTTAGTGCCAACTGGAGATACGTACAACATAATCTGGGATACGCTAGTTAATAAATATCAAGATAAGCGATCACTTGCCACGCACTACCTGAATAATATATTTCATTCCAAAACCGTAACACACAATGCAAATAGTTTGACAGTTTTTATAGAAAAATATTCAGCATCCATCGCCGCGCTAAAAAAATTAGGAATAGAGGATCTTTCGGATTTTATATTACTGCAATTCGCTTTACAAAAATTAGAGTCGCAAACTGCTCAAGCATTTGAGCTCTCAGTTCGAGCAATTGAAATTCCCACCTGCAAGCAATTGGTATCGTTTGTACAAGATCAGGTCAAAATTCTACAACGAGCATCTACAACTCGTGGACCTAACACCGCTAATATAAATACAACCAGTTCCGGTGGAACTACACGCACAAATCAACCCCGCACACATCATACTTACATAAGTACGCAATCGAAATGCTTTTATTGTCAAAATGAGAGCCATACGCAACTGTACACTTATACACAATTTTTGAAATTATCACCAAAGGAAAGGTTTTCCTTCGTAAAGGAAAAACCTTTGTGTTTTAATTGTTTAAGCCCGCAACACACGTCTACAAGATGTAAATCAAAGGGCACTTGTCATAAGTGCCATGACAAGCACCATACGCTTCTTCATTTTGAGAAATCCAGTCACGCAAACACCAACACATCCAATGTAGAAACTCAACCTAACGAGTCAGAACCCTCGGTATGTACCATGTCAGCAACCACTCGACAAGGTGCAACTACTGAAGTAATTGCTACCGCCAAGGTTCACACTGTTGATCGAAACGGTGAAGAGAAAACCATTCGCTGTCTTTTAGACCCAGGCTCACAAAAGCATTACATAACATCACATTGTTGTGAACAATTAGGCCTGGTGGTCAGACCAGGAACGCGCTTTGCAGTCCAGGGTTTAGGCGGCAAAACGCAATCAATAAGAGGAAGTGTCACATTGACAATTCAATCTAGGTTTGATCCCTACTTGAAATACCCCATAACCGCTCTAGTTTTAGATAAAATTACCGCTCATTTACCTACTTGCAAAGTGGACTTGACATCATATAAGTTCCTAAATATTCCGCTGGCAGACGACACTTGGGCAATGCCTGGTCCAATTGATTTGCTAATTGGCGTTAGTCTGTTCTCTTAACTGTTGTTACCAAATAAGGTAATCACCCCCGGTTTTCCAGTCGCAATTCACACCACATTAGGCTATGTCTTCATGGGTGACGCTCCAGTAAATTCTCAATCAAACACCACTTTAACTTTCTGCGCTACACACGAAATTGAGAATTTAATTAAAAAATTCTGGGAAATCGAAGATATCGGTTCGGAACCGGTTCACAGCCTCGAAGAAAAGGAAACTGAGAACATTTTTAAAAGCACTACAACTCGCCTTGAGGACGGTTCTTATGAAGTGGCTTTGCCATTCAAAGGCAACCCGTGTGACTTAGGTGATTCATTGCAAGCTGCGCAAAATCGGTTTTATGCACTAGAGAGAAAATTTAAGCATCTGCCAGAATTAAAACCGCTCTATGATGTAGTGATCAGAGAACATATTCACAAAGGTTATCTATCCCAGGTAGAAGCTTTACCGTCAGAAAACGCGTACTACATTCCGCATCACGCAGTTAGGCGTGAGGATAAAATGACCACGAAAGTGAGAGTGGTTCTTGAAAATGATTTATCTTGTGAAAATGATTTATCTTTAAATGATATTTTACACACGGGACCAAGCCTACAAAATGATTTATTTTGCATTCTTCTGAATTTACGCCTTTTTCCTATCGAAATTTCCGCCGACGTTCGTCAAATGTATTTATGTATAAATGTTCGCAAAGAAGATCGTCGTTATCAACGAATTTTATATAGATTCGATCCGCAAAAGCCGCTTCAGGCTTATCAATACAATCGCGTGGCATTCGGCCTTAAGTGCAGCCCGTTCTTAGCCCTTCGAGCAATCAAACAGTTAACGTTAGATGAAGGCGCCCCCTTCCGCTTGCTAAGGGATATTATCAATCGCATCGTTTATGTAAACGACATCGCTAGCTCTGCTTTAAATGAGCAAGAAGCTATCCGCGCGGCTGGAGAGTTGACTGAGCTCTTCCAGTCAGGAGGATTCCAACTCGCTAAGTGGGCATCCAATTCAAGCAAAGTATTAGAAAACATTCCATTGGAACTTCGCTTGTCGCAAAGTGTAACTTTCGATAGTGATGCATCGCTAAAAATCCTTGGGCTACGCTGGCATCCTTTGGATGACATTTTCGCATTTGAAGTCACTCCAGACAATCGAACTTGTACAAAACGCAATATTTTATCATCTGTCGCTAGATTCTTTGACGTGATGGGTCTGGTGGCGCCTATAATTGTACAAGCCAAGCTTCTGATAAAGGAGCTGTGGATTTTAAAAATCGATTGGGACGAAATCCCACCCACGAGTATATCACGCCAGTGGCAGCAGTTCAACGCGGAATTGCCGTCAATATCGTCAATTCGTATTCCACGTCATATAGGAGTCGCTGAAGGATGCACGTTAAAACTCGTTGGGTTTGCGGATGCGAGCGAAAAGGCATACGGAGCAGTGATATACGCTCAGGTGACCACTCCTGATAACCGAATTGAGGTTCAATTAGTTTGCGCCAAATCAAGGGTAGCACCGTTAAAGGTCATCTCCTTAGCACGCTTAGAATTATGCGCAGCATTATTGTTATCGCAACTGTTGAAAGGGGTAATTGATAATTACTCCGCGAGGTTTATTGTTCATTCAATATTTGCCTTTTCTGATTCGACTGTAACTTTAAGTTGGATCCATTCATCACCTCACCGCTGGCAAACCTTTGTTGCCAATCGTGTAGCAAAAATACACGAAAATTTGCATAGTAGTCATTTTTATCATGTCGCAGGTGCTGAGAACCCTAGCGACTGTCTGTCGAGAGGTATGCTACCATCACAATTGATGGCGAATGATATTTGGTGGAATGGTCCAAAATGGCTTTGCCAGCCGCACTCCGAGTGGCCTATTGCACCATTTAAGCACGCAAATTCGGAACAGTTACCGGAATTGAAAACCAATCAGTATGAACCGCCAATTACTTTTGGCATGTGTTCTCGCGTAGCTGATCCACCAGAAATCAAAACTCGTAACCTTGAAGCGCTTGTATCATCTCAAATTGTACCTAATTCAATTATTAGCAAATATTCTTCGTTTAATAAATTGCAACGCGTAGTCGCACGGCCCTGCGAGAGCTTGCGCTTCCCGTCAGAACTCCCCGAGCCACCGCCGCGGCAGCCCGCGTGTACCGCGCACACTCAACAAGATTCCCGTGGAATTGCCGATTTTAGCGACATCCAAATAAGAATCGATCTTAACGAAAATAAACCGAACAGGCCGCGTGCCCCCGTCTTGTGCCATGGCCCTCTCGACCGACAAGTTAACTCCGCCAGGTAAAAGATTGGAGCTACCTGCACGGAGCTGACCTTGGACTCCCCCTGTTTCCTGCCGCAGACCACAGCTGTGAGTAACTACGATTCCTCTTTTTAGAATGTGTCCCCACTAGTTTACGCGCTTCATATGATCACCCCAGAGAGAATTGAGAGATCCCTTCGTAGGATACGCCTAGCTAGGCCCTGTTGTTGATTTGTGATTTCTAATTATGTTGTTGTCGTTAAATGTTGTAATTGTGTACACCAGACAATACAGAATTGGTTCCTCTTAGCTATCTCTTTCATTTGACGAATCACGTGGGCGAGTGTTGGCCATTACCTATGTACCTTTCCACCCCCCCTTTTTAGCTACCCTGGGGGTAAGTTTAATTTACCATAATTGTATTTCTGTTAATATGATCAATATATTCTACACTTTTATTTTTCTGAACATCATCTTTAAATTAATACCCAAACCATCATATCATGCATACCATTGTGCCCACGCTCAGAGGTTGTGTCATGCTCTCCTCCATCCAGAACATTACTCGGGAACCGAGTATTAGCGCGCAGGATTCTGTAAAGTTCCGGATGGTAATGTTATTTGAACACCCACACAAACTGTGTTTATATTTGGCAAATAGCCCACATAAGAAACTACCTAACAAACTACTTAACAAAATGCTAATCTAAAACACAAAATTCATACGTGGATATTCAACAAAGGCGTTGTATACTGCGGGCAGATAATTTATTCCATATAACAACACACTAAACTATATCTTTCTCTTTTCCTCTAAAATATTTGTTATTATTTCTAATTTTCTTAGTATTCTTATATAATCATTTTAATATTTCTTATTCATTGTAGGAATATTGTTCGCGCCTTTTATTGTTGCATGTGGTTCTTTGGAACTACCTCTTGTGTGCCCTCTGCCATAATGAGTTTAGTTGAATTCGCCTCGCCACAAGGGACAGAAGTCCTAAACACCGCACCGCTTTACACTTAAATAATCAAACCGCAAACGTAATTAAAAACCGCAGCTATTCGCGAGTACCATCGCCACGCGTCATCCATTCTCGCTTATGATTTCGCAATTAATTGTTCATTCCCAATCTCTATTCCCTTCCAAAAATCTCTCCAAACTAACTTACCTACCTTTCCAGTGAACACTGAACGAAGAGGGAAGCAGTCTGGGTAAGTGAGATAAAATATAATAAAATAGATAAGAACCACCGCATACAGTCCATTGAGAGGATCATTTGCTACCCGCCGCAACATTTTTATGTTTATCAACTTCTTTCATTTTCTTTTTCTTTCATTCTTTTTCTCTTTATTATCTTTTCATATATAAATTAAATTCTTTTCTTACAAGATTAAGTAATCAAAATTTGACTAAATTCCTACCACCTCGGAACAGGCTCAGCCTAGTGAGGTGGTGTTTACCAAAAAACAAAAACAAAAAAATATGTATTATACTTCAAACTGTAAAAAAAAACAAAAAAGGTACTTGTGCCTATCTTGGTTAATAAATAATAATAATAAAAAAAATATATATATATATATATAAAAGCGCTTATTTTGATGAATTATTTTTTGTTAGTCTCGGCTTAAAAAAATTTCCTCGCGCATTTGAAAAGTAAAAAAAATCACAACAAATATAAATCCGTATACAACTCCATCTGTGATACATGACAGAAACAAAACAAGGAAAAAAATAACAAATGGTTCCGTAATGCCAGAGACGGCATTGTGTGCATTATCCTTTGACAGCTGATTCAGTTGTGCATCGATAATTGCTTCATTAAGTAATTTTGAACTGTAATTGCTTCGTTAAATAATTTACAATGCAATGAATTTAATTCAGCTGATAAGTTAACACAATATTGATTCTAGAGCGGCACAAAATTCGCCGGATCAGCTAGGGTGATATAAAAATCGGCATAAAATGAGGTAGTAATAAAAAAAGGATTTCTACTCCCCCCCCACCCGGCGCTTGAAAATCTGCTGTTGAAGAACCTAAATAGGGGGGCGGCGAAATTTTCCTTCGCCTCGGGCGGCTGACACCTACGCTACGCCACTGAAAATCAGGTGCTCTATTTGAAATGTATCTGCAATTTTTTTAGCCATTTCATAAATATCTTGGACAATTACAATATCAATCAATGGAATTTGGAATATGGTCAATGGAATTTAAGGCGTGCTCAGGATAATACCTAAAGGGAACGACAAACATAAGACTGATGTGAAAGCCTATCGTCCAATAACCCTACTTCCAGTTTTAGGCAAAATTCTTGAGAAATAAATTCAGAATCGTCGCCGAACAATACTTACACCAGCGTCCGAACATCAATATGGATTCGTCCCTGGTATGTCCACGGAGCACGCCATTAATACTGCGCTTGACTGGGTGAAGGTATGCACAAAGAGGTACGTAATCGGTATCTTCTTAGATACTACTGGTGCTTTCGATCATGCATGGTGGGAGATGATTTTGACTAAATTAAAAAATTGTAATTGTCCAAGAAAAGACTCCTCCAGGTTACCCTTATCTGAAGGCAGTCTGGGGACTCTCTGGGGACAGTAGAAAAGAAGTTGAAAATAAAGCTGAAGAAGATTTAAATATGATTGTTAACTGGGGAAGGAAAATAGACTGACATTGGTTCCCCATTAGACAGTGGGTCTCTTTATGAAAGGCTCCCTCGGTAGAGGTAGAAACCCTTTCATAAAAATGGGAGATACTGCAATCCATTTTGTTGAGAGTACTAAATATTTAGGCGTTTTATTAGACAGATCGTCCTCGTTCTTGACTCACGTTAAAAGCGTTTCTGGTAAGGCCCAGGCTCTCTTCTTAAAACTGAGAAGAATCTCAACTGCTGAATAAGGTTTACGTTTCCCTGGGCTACGTCAATTATACAGATGCATATATGTGTCACAAGTTTCATGTGGTGCCTGTGTATGGAAACATCGACTAGGTAATTCACTTATTCATTCAGCGCTTAAGAGGGGCCAGCAAATCCCCTAACTCGCGCTTTCAGAAGCCTACAGAACAGTATCATTGGATGCCTTGCCAATTTTGGCCGCATTTTGCCAATTGATATAAAAATTAGGGAAGTTTTAAAAAAGAAGTGTCTGAAAAGAGGAAGACCTGTAAACCGCCTTGGTATTGAATTACTACCTGGTGGAGCAGTGCCACTCCCTAAACTTCTAAAGATGATGAGAAAAAAATCTCTGAGTGAGTGGCAGATGAGATGGGATAGATCGAATATGAGAAGGTGGACCTTCTCCTTCTTTCCATCAGTTAAAATCAGAATGGAAGGGGCATATATTTTAATGGACCACCATATCACCCAATTGCTTTCTGGGCATGAAGAGTTTAGAGGTAGACTTCACAGACTTACTCTATCATCCCATCCCAATTGCGCTTGTGGTGATACCAACCAAATAGCCGAGCACATTTTGTTGCACTGTGAGATTTTGACGAATGCTCGAGACGAAATGATTGATGCTTTACAAGTTATTACGAGACCTCTTTGGAACACAGATCTCGTCTCGAATAAGGTGAACTTTGAGTGCTTGAGGAAATTCGCGAAAGTCTGGGTTGGGAGATGGCCTGTGACTCTTGGTCGTAGTAATATATATCTATGTTTTCTTATTTGTCCAGAACTATTTATGTGTATCTATTAAAAGACAATCGTTTGATGTGAGAACCGTGACCAGCTGTGGACCATCAGAAGGCCTTGAGAAGCAACCATATGCTCTACAGTCTACAGGTTTTTGGATCCTACCTTTTCCTTTCTTCAACCAAGTGTTTAGGCAATTCAATATACTTGTTTTTAATAGCACCCGTAAATGATTGTTAGCTTTGATGTGAAAACTATGACCAGCTGTGGACCATCAGAAGGCCTTGAAAACCAACCATATGCTCTACACTCTACAGGTTTGTGAATCCTACCTTTTCCTCTCTTCAACCAAGTATTTAGGCAATTCAATATACTTGTTTTAATAGCACCCGCAAATGTTTGTTAGCTTTGATGTGAGAACTATGACCAGCTGTGGACCATCAGAAGGCCTTGAGAAGCAACCATATGCTCTACACTCTACAGGTTTTTGAATCCTACCTTTTCCTTTCTTCAACCAAGTATTTAGGCAATTCAGTATAATTGTTTTTGTTTTTTATAGTTGTCAAATGAACGGAAGTATAACGAACTAGTGTAACCAGTAATTAAAAAAATATAAAAATTGGGTTGGTACAATATAAGATCTTTCTACATGAATACCTAAAGGAAATACATGATTTTTTTTTTAAAGTTAATTTTCTTTATGCACACTTGACTTGGGCAGTAAGCGTGACGAGAGCGTTACGAAAAGGGAGGCGAACGGTAGCAGGCGCAGGCCTATTGTCTGTATCACACTGTAGGAGCAAGAGAGAACAGTGCGCGCACACATTTTTTTCCCTCTTCCTATTATATAGATGGAGCAGAAGTTTTACTTCAGTTGTGTGGTCTAAAGCACACTCGTTTTTTTTACATTAGCTCCACACAGAAGGCCCTGAGGAAAATAATTTCTCTCAGAGCCTATGTCATCTTAGGATCTTTTTAAGGAAGGGAAGGATAGGAAGTTCTGGGAAGGAAAAATGTATGAGAGGTAGGCAATAATCTGTGGGTACTGACCCACAGATTATTACCTACCTCTCCAGGATTGACGGATGTATGAATCAATCCCACTGGGGTACAAGGCGATGGGTTGAGTGTTCGACTAGAGAGGTCAAAAGGTCTCCTAAACCAGTCTCTCCCGATCCGGCCTGCTACGCAGTAGGCGGGCATGCATGCGCCGCTAAGACCTAGACAAACCTCACCCCATGAATCCGGGCACCCTTGCTAAGTCACCAAACGTAGCGAACCTCTTGGGGTGACCTACGACAGAGGTATTGGTTATCCAATAAATGGTTCCCGAGGCGGCAGTACCCATACCCGCCTCCCAATGACATATATGTACGAGAAAATGTCACAATAAAATAATATAAGGATACTAGTTTAATTAATTTATTTTATCGAACCCTTGCGTTGTATGCTCGTATTAATTGGCAATTAAAATCAGCAGGACTACCGTCATTTCCATGTAGTTAAAAATATATATTAGTTACCTTTAGCAGCTGTTCAGATGGTCGTCCAAAAGTCTCGTTGACTCCCCAACCAGTGGCGGTGACTCTACCATCATCCACAGAACCACCGGTATGGAGACAGGCCGGGCGAACCAACTCTGTGAATTTAACGCTGAAAGCATAACACACGGTTAACAACTCTACCAGAAAAAATACATTGTGACACTAGAAAATGACTAAAGAAATATTTGACAGGTAAATTCGAGTTGCCAGCCTACAAATTTTTAGCTTTCCATTTTTTATATTTTCTACTCTTATTTGACAGACTCTAACTAAGGTAAGCAATCGATTGGTTACCACGGGGGCAATTTATATAAATGCCTTCCAGACTACATTAAAAATGAAAATAAGTGTGGGTAGATTTAACAAAAAATATATTAATTTTTATTCTTAATCAAGAAAAAAACGGAAGTGAAATCTAAATCACTCTCATTATTATTCAACCGTCTCTTGACCCTTGGACACTTTCCAGACCGCTGGAAATCTAGCTTCATTACACCTATCTACAGGAACAAAAGGAGATGACGCTAATATAGCCAATTATCGCCCCATTTGTATACAGTCAGTACTACCTAAGCTTTTTGAATCACTGGTACTTGATGAAATCTATCCCAACTTAATAAAATTAATTGACCAAAAACAGCACGGTTTTATCAAAGGTAGATCTACCGCAACTAACTTAACAATATTTCAAAACTTCATAATACAATCTTTTGCAGAAAATAAACAAGTCGACTGCATATATACAGACTTTTCGAAGGCATTTGACAAAGTATCCCATAAACTACTAATCCAAAAACTATTTGCTCTAGGAATAAGGGATAACATGCTAAAGTGTGTTAGGTAGCGAAACTCCCAGCTCTTCGAATTCCCAGCCCTACAAACTCCCAACTCTTCACTAAAAACGCCAACGGTTTCCCCTCTCACCGCCCGTGCACCGTGCCCGCCCCTCCCCCCAGCGGCCCACATCGGTCCCGGCAAGCAGCTCGCCTGACTCCGCCCGAGACCTTGGTGATAGCAGACGCGCGCCCGTCGCCCGGTCCCCGTTTTCTCGAGAACATTCCATACAAACGCGATGTTGTGGTTCGCGCGCATAAAAGCCCGCCCAAAGCATTTACCGCAGGAATACACCTGTGGTGGCCACGAGCACATCATGGACTCCTCCCGCCTTTGCTGCTTCAAGCTGCCCTCCCAGGCTCCTGTGAGTAACTGACCAAGTAATTCCTCTTTTACCGTGTGTCCCTACATTTACGCGTACCTGTGATTGACCCCAGAGTCAGCACGATTGAGAGGGATTTTGTTAAGCTTTTCCCCCCAGAATAGTTAGGCAATTAACCTACCTGTGCTCAATTATTGCCTGTAAATGAACCCATGTTGTATTTAAACAATCCCCTCCAATACAAGCAATGTTTACTCCAGCTGTTTTTTTATTGCCCTGACAAGGTACGTGTAGGTTGGCTTTATTTTAGGTATTTCACACTTGCTCCTTAGGGAACCTACCACCCTAGTGTTGGGAGACTCTACCTGCTCTGCTGGACGAATAACCTGAGCTAGTTCTGTGGCAGAATGTAGACACTTCCAGCGAGGTGTGCTCACAAGTGGTTTACTAGCTATTTAATAAATCGTAAACTGTTCGTCAAAATAAAATCATGGATGTCGAAAGCTTTCTAGGCTACTAGTGGCCTACCGCAAGGTAGTCATCTTGGCCCGGTTTTGTTCCTCATTTTCATCAATGATATAACCAATTGCTTCAACGATGTCGAGGTATTGCTCTTTGCTGATGAAATCAAGCTATACAAGAAAATAACTGACATAAATCATTGCCATATACTTCAGTCAAATATTAGTAAGCTTAAAGATTTGCGCGTTCAAAATAATTTATTCTTAAATATAGAAAAGTGCAAAAGCTTGACTTTCTTCAGAAATAAAAATCCTGTTTTATTCGAATATTCCATCAATAACACAGCTTTAGAAAGAGTCACAGAAATGAGAGAACTTGGAATTATTTTGGATGAAAAACTAAGTTTCGCCAATCATATCCACCAAATTGTAAACAAAGGTATGGGTATGAAAACACTAGGCTTCGTATTAAGGACAACCAAAAACTTTAATTCCATACAAGCCATTAAATTATTATATGTATCTTTAGTTAGAAGCCTAATGGAATATAACTCGGTAGTTTGGTCTCCATCTTACAAAATTTACAATAATAACATTGAGCGAATACAAAAAAAATTTCTGCGTTTTATAAATTTTAAATTAAATATCCCACTAGAAGACTTAAAATATAATTTATTATTAAATATTCTAAAAATACACACACTAGAAGACAGACTTAAAATAAACGACTTAAGATTTTTATTCAAAATAATTAATCTAAATTTGACTGTTGCGAACTACTGCAACTCATAAACTTACGAATACCGACAGTAACTACACGACAAAATACACTATTCTACTGTAGCATTCATAAGCGGAACTACATTGCCCACTCTCCGATACAACGATTTCACACTATGGGAAATCAGTACTTAGGTGTTTTTGTTTTATTTGTTTTATTTTATTTATTATAGAGAATACATCAGTACAAAGAAGCTTTGACTGTCCAACTAGGAAGGTCTCCTGTTCTAGGACAGTCAAATGACAAACATTTTGATAGGCGTAAATTTAATTTAGAAATGACCAATTTGGGACACAAATCAACAAATCATCGCCAAAAAACTTTATCTTATTTACTAAAGTTCAGGCACAAATATATTTTATTATTTATAATGTATGCATAATTTAATTATTTACTAATTTAGTTATTATTAATTATTTATAATTATGCACAAGTGTCCTTTACGTACATGTTTTTTTTTTTTCAATATAGAAAAAAGAAAGAAATGTAAAATTATAAGTTTACTTGTAAATAAACCAAAAGAAAAATAATACATATTACCAAAATAAAAATAATACATTCTACCAAAAGAAAAATAATACATATTACAAAAATAAAAATAATACATTCTACCAAAAGAAAAATAGTACATAAGAAAAATAATACCTATTAATTATAAATAAACCAAAAGAAAAATAATACATATTAATACAAAGTTATTGAAAGCAGTGAAGAAGAAGCAAACAGAAAATACTTGTATATGGTGACCTTGTTAAAAAACGTACTGCTAAATTGTTTAATTAGTACAGCTTTATACTTCAGTAGAGGCATACAAAAAATATCAGAATCGTTAGCATAAAAGGTTTTCAAAAATGTTTAAAGTGTTTTCCAATCGTACTTTAAAGAACTTAATCAGCCATTACAATAAACTAAATGCAAAAGAAGCCTCGTAAGCAAAACATCTTACACAAATGCAGACTCTCAATTAATTTTACAAAAGATTCTCAATTAATTTGTTCCAGCAAGAAAAGTGGCAGAACCATCAGATAAGCTACCATGTGACAGAGTTGCACGAGTAAATTTTTTGGTTTTTTGTTAAAATTAGTTTTGTTATTTTTGAATACAAGAAGAATAATATACAGGTAGACAGTAAGAAAAAAACAAAAGACATTAATTTGGAAAAAATAGAGACGCTGTAATATATAATTATCAGATGATATTTTTTAGTAATATTTCAGACTCCGTCCTGCCCAAATCTAGTAACCATTTTGTAATTTTTTGGCTGAAGGATGACACTTTACACAATTTTAGTTGAGAAGGGATTTTGTTATACAATTTCGGTCCCAGGTATGAGAATATCATTTGATAAGCCGCTGTGTTGCTTGTTGGAATAGAAAGGTCATTTCTGCCCTTACTTCTGGTTTGATGTTTGTGTTCGACTTTTTTCATTTTATATTTATTTTTATGAGCATAAATTATTATCTTTTTAATGTAACACTGTCGAACATCTAGTACATTAAATTCCCTGAAGAGAGCGTCGCTCGAATATCTGAAAGGTTTCTTCATTATAACACGTAAAATAGATTTCTGTGCCTTCAATATCGAGTTTAATATTGTTTTCCCTGCACCCCCCCACCCAATACATCCGTATGTTATGATCGAGTTGCATAGCCCGTAATATATATTTTTTAAGTAGTGTGTTTTTAAAATTTCCCGCAATGAAATAAATATATGAATAAGTGTATGCACTCTTTTTGCTACATTTTCTATTTGGTATTTCCATTTTAGGTTATTGTCAACTATAACGCCTAGATATTTGATAAATTTAACACACTCAAGAGTTTCACATTTACACGGAGAGTTACTATTTCCGAGGCTACAATTAATTTTATGTATTATGAGGTGGTGAAGTGTTTTGGGTTGTCCTGCAATAGTAGCGCTGAATGTTAGGTATTTGGTTTTTGATATGTTTAATGTAAGCAAATTACTGTCCAGCCACTGTTTAACTATGTTAATACCGATGTTCGCAAGGTGGTGCGTTTCTTTCCAATCCTCTCCTTCAAATAACATGACGGTGTCATCTGCGAACGTAATGATTTTCCCACCTATATGTTGATTACATAGTTCGTTGATATATATAATAAAAAGAAGGGGCCCTAGTGTACTTCCTTGTGGCACTCCAAAGTTATTTTCTATTGAAGTACTAGTAGCCTCATTAATTTTTGTTTGCTGGAATCTCTTAGAAATATAACTTTGTATCCATTGAAAACTTTTTCCTGTTATCCCTATATTTTGCAGTCTCTGTAAAAGTATTTTATGTGATATTGTGTCGAAAGCCTTGGCCAGGTCCAGGAACAGGGCAATGGTTTTCTTGCCACGGTTCATATTTCCCGCAATAGTTTCCGTGAGACATGCGATGGCATCATCTGTTCCTTTACCAGATCGAAAACCGTATTGGTTTGGGCTTAGAATTTTGTTATGCTCCACATATTCACTCAACCTTGATTTGAAAATCTTTTCAATAACTTTAGATATTGCGCTTAACAGTGATATTGGCCTATAGTTTTCTACAAGAAATTTTGGTCCACTTTTGTGAATTGGGATTATTATTGATCTTTTTAAATGATCAGGAAATATTCCCGAAGCAAAGCTCAAGTTGTAGATATATGCAAGCGGTGTAGAAATCTGAGATTTAATTTTTTTTAATATGTATGTATTTAGACTATCTGGACCCTTTGCATGTGTAGTTTTAAGACTGTTGATTATTTTTATGATCTCTTCTGTAGTAGTTGGTTTAATTTCAAATGAGCAACTTGGATCGTTTGTTTTAATTGCCGACGCTAAAGTGTCTTCCGTTTTCTGGGTATTTTTAAAAATATTATTCGCTAGCTTAGAGCCCACAGATGCAAAATATTGATTAGTATGACATGCAATTGTTTGAGGGTCAGTTATAGTCAAATTTCCGATTTTTAATTCATCTATAGGTGTACCTGTATTTCGTTTAGTTTTTGTTATGTCTCTAACAACGTTCCACAAATTTTTGCTGGAATTGTCCTTATCGATTAAAGATTTATAGTAACGCTCTTTACATTTGCGAATGACGTTTTTACATACGTTTCGGTATCGGTAATAGTTTTGCTGTTTAGTAATATTCAATGGGTCCTGTTTTGCTATTTTATGAAGATGGTTCCTTTTATGTATAGATTTAACAATGCCGTTACTAATCCACGGGGTGAGTTGTAGTTTACTGTGTGGAATGTGTTTTATTGTTGAGTGTTTAGTAATGTATGCATTGATTTCATTGATGAAATAGTTTAGAGCATTGTTAACTTCAGTTTCTTTATAAATAAAGTCCCAATTTTTTTACCAAGATCATTTAATAAAGCCTCAAAGTCTATAACCAATTTATTTTTATTTTTTATTTTTTTGTGCATTGAGTTTGGGATACTGATTGCAATGGTGTAGTGGTCAGTAATTGTATTATGCATAACAAATGCAATTGAGTTTGTTATTTTTCTAGTGAATATATGATCCAAGCACGAGCTTGAAGTACCTTGTACCCTAGTTGGGGAATTAATATTGGAGATAAAGTTACTTTCCGACATAGCACATAAAAAGTCATCACACTGTCTATGCTTTACTTCTCCTATTGTATTTATATTCATGTCCCCGATTAGCAAGTATCGCGGAATATTCTTAGTTTTTTTTTATCTCTACAATGAGACTCTCCAGAAAAGCTTGGATGTCATTGAACGATGGTGATCTGTAGATAGCTAATATACCTAAAGTCTTATTTATGTTGATTTTTAAGCAATTACATTGGCTTATGTGTATTTCTTGAACTTGAGAATTTAATGTGACGTCAATATAAACTACCACTCCGCTTTTTTGGTTAATATGTGTAGTTGTATGGTATTCATTATAGCCTGCAATTTGTTTGGCTGTATAAGATTCACTTAATCTGCATTCTGTGAAAATTATTACATGAAACTTTACAACAGTTTTTATTTCATCCATAAATATAAGAAAGTCATCCAAATTTTCCATAGTTCTAATATTCTGATGTATAATATTAAATTTATTAGATCCCCATTCGAATTGCACAATTTTATTTTTATCTTGGCAGATTATTTCAGTAATCGGCATTATGATACTATCGATTTCATTATGCTCTTTTATTATCATTATAATTAAAATTTATGTATACTGTAAATATCACAAGGTAATTTGGACTCATTATTATAAGATAATAAAATATGGTATATCAATGCAAGTGAATACATGGATTGCATGGACAATCCTGTGTGAGTACTTGCAAATGCAGAAGGAATTAAATTTAAGGGTAAAATTGCTATGTGGTAAGATAATTGTAAGGTAGAGTGGAGTATTAAAGGATACAGTTTGTCGCCTATTTCTGGAGCAGTATCTTCCTCTTTTGCATTAGTATTGGCCATTTGTTTGTTTTCCTCTGGTTTCGTCCTATTCAGTCACAGTGTAAGAAGGGTATTTTCTGATGTGATGAGTATAGTTCTCGATTCAGGGGTTTGACGTATATACACTCGTCCCGTTTTTATCCATACGTATGCGAGTTTTTTCTCTGTTGCCGTCTTCTTCGCTAGGTAGAATAATCTTTTATTTGTAGATGTTAGGTGCTCCGAAATAAATACAGGAGTTCGAGGTCCGGAAAGGCCAATGGAGCTGGTGTTAAGTTTATCTTCCCTCGATACTGCATTCATGTTGTACTTTTTTGTACAGTTTAAAAAATCGTTTCTTAAATGTACATGTTTGAACCTTACGATTATTGGTCTGGTTTTTGTTGGCGTGGTACTGCCTGGAGCTCTAAAAGTGGTCTCGATGTCATTTTTGGTGGTGGTTGTGTTGATCTCTTTGCTAATGTTGAATAGTATATTTTGTATATTTTCACCTTCAATTTCTGGTACTCCTCTTATTTCAATATCGAAATTTTTTTGTTATCTTTCTTGTTCTTCGATTTTGGCCTCAAGTGTTATTAGTTTAACTTCCAGTTCAGATTTTTTTTTTTGGATCATATCAATGTTTTTCATTTTTTCGATTGTTTTTTTCAAATTCTCCTCAAAACCTTCCATTTTTGTGTTCAAAAAAGTTATCGAGGTCTTAAATTCTTTAAACTCATTAAATAATTCTGCCACTTTAGACTGCATGTTCTTAAAACCTAGTAGTTCTGTTTTAATAATGCGGAGTTCATCCATAATTAGTTGTTGTGTGTCTCCTGGAGATGAGCCTGGTTTACTACCGCTGTCCGCAGTCGCAGAGTTCTCTTTGCTAGATGTAGAAGTAGATCTGGTCGTACTGCGTGTTTTCTCCATATTTATTTTGAATTTTATAGATTATATTCACTGTTATATTTTGTGGAACAAATAATGAAAGTAATCACTGTCACTTATTATTGTTGTATGTTCCAGTATGTATTTTGGAACTAGGATTTAGATTTTTGTTTAATGTATTTTTATAGTTAGGTGCACTCGTAAACACAAATAAATTATTTCATTAAATGCACTGTAAATCACTGCTGCGATTATGCCACTTGTGAAAAAGTATGATTCAATTTTAATTTAACTTTTTCTAATTATTTGCGGAGCAAAGGTAAAGCAACTGTCAGGCAGGTAGTGTTGTTGTTGTTATTGACATATTTAACATAAATTTGGCGACTTTTGTTGATCTTGTAAAAAACTTATTCCTAAACATATTTTTATTTTTGTAAACCTATGAAATTGATGTATTTTTGTATTTTTATGATTTGCGTGTTTTTTTTTATCTAATTTTATTTTTATTATTTATTTATCTGTTTTATTCCTAAACTAAACATATCTGCTTTTCTGTAAACCTGTGAAATCGCTGTATTTTTGTATTTTTATGACTTGTGTGCTTTTGTATCTAATTTTATTTTTATTATTTCACTACCAAACATGTAAAAGCCCTTTGGACGTTAAATAAATAAATAAAAAATACTATATTTTAATTTTAAATGTATGTACGAGTAGTTCAGATTTCTGGTTAAATAAATGAAAATGTAATTTTCTTTTTTTTGGAATTAAAAGGAAAATTTAAAAAAATAAAATTTTGCAAGAAACAAGATACAACGAAAATTGACACAGCCTATGTACAGCAGACCGCACAAAACATAACCTTGAACACTACATTGCAGAATTGTTTTCGGTTGCAAAAGCTCGACCTTAACTAACATTTTTTTTAGACTTATTTTTAGGTGGGTTTATGAATTCAATGGACTTACTCTTGGTCTAGCTTTGCTAAAGCAAGATCGTTGTAATGAATGGATGGCGCGTAACCGGGAGGTATAACCATCTCGATAATTCTATAGGTGTCTTCTGGTTTCCCTCGGTTGACGTCAGTTTCACCCAGTCTCACGTAACCATAAAGTCCTCTGCAAAGTAACGAGTTGGTGGTCAGAAAGTTGGGAGTTTTTTTCAATATGTTGGATACATGGATGATATGGTCATATTGAACTATTTATCCTTTGTCAGAAAGTAGCTTATCGCTTTGAAGACATTTCAACATTAGGGTTGACTTATATTGCAAGGTTTATCCAGGAATTAAAAAATTACATTATTTAAAAGACCAGGAAAAAATATTTTTAGTACATATTACAACATTTTAGTACATATCCTCACTATTTTTCGATACAGTCTCCGTTATAATTTATGCGACGAGCTATGGCACTAGGTCCTTAATTTCTTTATCATAGAACTCCGCAGCTAAAAATGCTCTCAAGTCTTACTCCACCACGGTCTCCAAATATTTTCTTTCCGCACGATTTTGATGATCAAGATTTTGGCCACCCAACGAGCAGACACTTTTTTCACAAAATCATTTGTGTGGTAGACTTACTACATCTAGAATCAAAATTAGGAGCTCACGGACTTCAACAGGACGCACTCTCTCCTGGTTCGAGAAAGCGAATAATTGAACATAACTCGCTGGTAGTAGGATTCAACGGCGGAGCGCTCATATCAAACGGACATCACACTGAAGCAGCTACCAAGCCGGATCACCGCTGGTTTGTAGAGGAAAGTTGGAGCATATTATATAAAATAACACCCTCGTGGCTAAAGATGAGTAAAGGTCTTTGGTTCTTGGACAACTCTTGTATCCATATTTGCTGTTCATATCCGTACTCATATCCGTATCGAAGGCGGAAGGCACCTGCTCAGGACCTTGTCCGAAAGGCGCGCAAGATGGATTGGCCATGTAATAAGACAAGAAGGCCTCTTGCATGCCATAATGGAGGGTATGACCGAGGGGACAAACGCTAGGGGACGCCCACGCCGAGAGTACCTGGAGGACCTGCTGGCGGACGTGCGCTGCTCAACATATGCAGACTTCAAAAGAGCCGCAAAGACAGGGAAGAGTGGAAGAAACGAATAGATGACATTGCTGCAAACCAATCCCAGGATTGAAACCAGAGAGAGAGATCCGTATCCTGGCCTATTTTGCTATTCCGCCCATTCAGCGGAGCCAAACTTGTGTTTCGTTAAAAATATCAAATTTTCGCAGATATTGCTTACTGGAATCAACAGAAGGACACACGTAGAACGCATACCAGTTTGGATGGTTTCGATAGTCATCCATATCAAGGTCTCCTCGCTCTAGGCCTTGAGCGATGGCTGCCTATATTTAGGTAAACGGTTTAATTCCCGCAAGAGCTCAGTCATAAAACCTAAAAAATGGGATAAATGATGAAATACTGTTGGATTAATTGCTTTCAAACCACAGGCGGCATGAGGGTACTCCAAGTGCAAAATAACAATGCGTAATAAGTGTCGTTTGATCTCACTTGAGCTATTCACCATCCCGCAAGAGATTGCGGTTTCGCAGCCATAATGAGACGCAGGGCAGCCGGAACTAGAGATGGGTAAGTTCTGCATTTTGCCGGAAGCCTCCGAGACGTGCTTCATTTTAAAATTTGTTCTGGGAACAGGTTCCGGGTCCGAGTTCTTGAGTACGCACTGGGCACTGTTGCGGCAACCGGAACGCACGAGTTTGGTCGGAGCCAGAACCCGAATGCTTCGGGTTTGGGTCTGAGTCCTGGACCGGGTTCTCTGGGAGTAAGGCTACGGACACACTTGCTCATTAGCAGCCAAAGAGCATGCTACCTAGTAGCATGTGTGTCAGTGACGTTGCTAGTAATGAGCATGCTCATTTGAAGCCGAATGAGCACGCTCACAAATCAACAGCCATTTGATTAATGAGCATGCTCATTGGATTATCGGATGGAAAGGGAAGCTTCTATAAGCATGTGTAAACAGGCTAGCTTATGAGCTTGTTCATTTCAATCCGATCTCAGTTCGCATCCGCGCATTCTTTGCAAAAATGTCAAAATACCCCTGCTGGGGAGACGAAATAACCTAGTTTTTCGTGATTTATTATGGGAATCACGAATATATTTGGAACACAAGGTCACTAAAATACCCACAATAGATTTCCGAATTCCCCAAAAGCTCCCTTTCCTCCAAAATAAAACCACATTCTATTGAAATTAGCATTTATTTTTTAATCTTTGGTCACTTTCGGATTTCTTGACATCTTGGACCCAAATCGAAAGTCTTATTTTTTACGTCAGAAGATTCTCAAATAATTGCATTGCAAGCAGTAATATTATTTTGTTTACTTCTGAGTGAATGAAACTGACTCTATTTGACATTTATTTGACATGGGCATGCTCATTAAATAGCACGTGTGTTCAAATGTTGGCTTTGAGCGCGTTCATTCACGAAAAAGCTCAAACTAAGCCTGCTCATTATTGAGCAAATGTGTGCAGTTGACTATTTTGGACATGAGCGTACTTATTAATGAGTATGCTCATAAGCCGGCTTATGTGAGTAAGTGTGTCAGAACCTTAATCGATTTGAAAAATGAGTAAGAGTAGGATCCGCATCCCGTGAAGAACCCGAGTTCAAGAGCCCATTCCGAACAAGACATCGCCTCCCGATGTCGGGGAACACTCATGTCTAAGATGACCGCCAGTGCAACTACTCACCCTAAATCCCTGGGGTTGTCATTATGAGCTTTATTTATAGTGAAATGAGTTTGAATTTTTATACATATATATATATATAATCATTTTTAAATTAAAAACTTACACATAATTTATTTTATATTAAAAACTTACAGTTTGTTTATAGGAACGACGCATTGAGCCGCGGTTAGAACCCAGCGTTCACTGACCAAAGTTCCCCCGCACACCCAACGGATCGAATCATTCAGGCCAGCTTTAGAACCAATTTGAGCCTGAAATTGAATCACGGAAAAGTAGTAAATCATGAATGAATTATAACCAGCTTTCTTTCAGGTAAGAAACATAGAATGGTTATTGATTATTATATATCTACCAAACATGGAAACTATCCACATTTATAAAAAAGTTACTGAACGTAAAGACATATATTAGTTTTTCATATTGGTTGAGTAGATAGACCTAATTTTTTATTTATTTGCAAAAACAGTATAAAAAACCGATACATTGCAAAAGCGGTAAAGAAAATAATAGGTAGCTTAAACAACAGAAAGCATTATCTTTTTTTGGTACATTAGCTCCATACAGTAGGCCCCGAAGAAAATAATTTCCTTCAGGGTTTATGTCATCTTTGGGGATGCTGTATAAAGGGTCTTTTTAGTAAACGAAGGAGAGGAAGTTCTGGGAAGGATAAAGGTATGAAGGGCGGTTAGGAATCTGGGAAGAATTCTTAATTTTGGTAAGGAATTGTCCGAGAGTGACGGACGTATGAACCCATCCCTCCCACTGCGGTGCAAGACGGTGTTCCGAGAGAATTGTGATGATATGCTTTCATCATAGATACATATATAACCGGATGGATGAGTCGCGTAAATTGGCCGGTCTTCCTGTTTCGACGGCCGCCATCTTTAAAATTGGCAAAAGATACGAGAACTCAGGGAACTTCTTAGAGGGAACTGGCAAATTTCAAGATTTTTGTTACTAAAAAATGTTATTAATCATTTTTTCCTTCTGTTTTCAGTTGTGTTGCATAACCAATTAAAATAAAGTAAAAGTATTTTGTATATTTTGCATAAATAAATCGCAAAATGGTTAAAAAAGGAATCCTTGGAACTACTTTATTTACGGAAGATTAAATTCGAAGTAAAGTTCAACAATGAAACTTTATTCAGGGCATCACAAGTCACAAGTCTACGGTTGTACTTTGTTTTATAACTATTGTGATAATCTTACCATTGTCTTAGATCAGTAACACTAGTGTAGGTAGGGTAGGTAATCCAATATGTTGAGAAATAGAAACAAAACTACAAGATTTAATAGGTGTATCATTTTTATGTCTAAAAAAATACAATGTTTAGTATGGGAACATCATGTGCCAAACTTACAAGCAGTAAATGTATCGACAAACAAAAGAAAAATAACAGTCATACATAATATAGGATAAAAATAATAATAAAAAAAAGATTTAACATTTATAAAATAAAAATTTGCACAACTATTTTACAACAAATTTATATAACAACAAATACAACAACACAACAAGATCAGGAGTATTTTCTACGTTTTTATAAAGAAATGTTTTAATATTATTAATTTTATATGAAGCTATTTACTCACCGGTGAAAAGATATCCCATTTCCTTTGCTGTTCCAATTTGTACAATTATAAGACGAGCAAGATAAAAACATTTTGTCAATATTAATATACCGCTGAACAGAGTTAAACTTCAAACTAGACGGCTGCTGGAATAGAAATGGCCTACTGGGCACTTGTTTTGCACCATTCAAAGATGGCGGACGTCAATTTCCGGCGGACCGCTCAAAATTCGCTACGGCAAAGAGAGTCATCCATTCAGTTAAACAAGGTGGCGCAAAATTAATCACCCTATCGGAAGATGTTATAATTTTTGCAAATGGCGTCGTACGTCATTCACAAATGTCAATCATATCAACTAGACAGCTGCAGAATACAAACAGACAAGCAATGGAGCGCTATACTCCGCAAGAGCGTGGAATGATTGTGTCGATTTAAGCTTAAACGCTTTTAGCGATTTTGTGTCGAAAGTCATCATGAGCGACAAGGCGCATTTCCACTTAAACGGTTACGCCAATTAGCAAAATATTCATTTCTGGGGCACTGAAAGTCCGCGTGTGATGCACGAAAATCCATTACATCCCCCCAAAGCCACTGTGTGGTGCAGCGTTCACGCAGGAGGAGTGATTGGGCCGTATTTTTTGAGGACGCCATTGGCATTTCTGTCACTGTTACTGGCGAACGCTACAGGGCCATGATAAACGACTTCTTACTTCCGAAATTGGATGAGCGGGGCTTGGTGAACATGTTGTTTCAACATTACGGTGCAACCGCGCACACAGCACGAGCCACAATGGATATTGTGAAGGAATCGTTTCCTGGTCGCGTAATCTTCGTTTTGGCGATTTGGTATGGTCAGCAAGATCGCCCGATTTAACCATCCCAGACTTCTTTCTTTGGGGCTATTTGAAGTCGTGGATTTATGCCAACAAGCCTCAGACAATCGCAGCCCTTAAGGAGAATATTCGACAGGAATGCGAACAGTTATCACCGGAAATCTTGTGGAAAGTCATGGAAAATGCGATAAAACGGGCAGAAATGTGTATCAACACTGGCGGCAGCCACTTGACGGATATCATCTTTTCCACTTAACAGAAAAAATTGTAAAAGTCCAATTAAAGATTTCTATTACTCAAAATCTTTTTTTTTTATTTAGTAAAAAAGTTATTCAAAAACAAAATTGGATGATTAATTTTGCGCCACCCTGTATATTTATAACATACAGACTTACGAATAGATAAATAACTTAATTACTAATAGGTGAGTGGAGACAAACCATGTGCGGAAACTCCCCAGGAGCCGCCTCTATTCCTCCGATAATTAGGGGAGTAGCTACGTGGGCACATGAATAGCTGCGCAGCCCAGTGGACTTGTCGCAAGGATACACCGACTCTGCCAGCTCTATGCATTCTGAAACGATTCAAATATTTGTGAACAAACATCACGAGTCATCATCCTCTGCAAAGGAATGGAAACACATTAGCTTTTGAAACCATTTTAATAATATTTAAACAAACAAAAAAACAGAAACGCAAAAACAAGTACCGAGAATTGACCTCGGAATCTTCCGCTTGTGCTTACAACATATTTATTGAAATCTTAAATTTTTTTTACTTATTTCCTGTCTTTGTAATATATTATAATAAATCACTTTTTTCACTTAATTTTATTAACCGTAACCGGTTTCAGCTCTTTAAAGCCATCTTCAGACTGGTATAAATTATTCTTAGTCCACGGTTTATATACATTACACATGGGGAGGGGTGGTCTATAAGGATATTAATCAATTATATTAATTACATTTGTTGCGTCGTTTTAGACTGTCGAATTTCTTGTTATTTTGGTAATTCCAGTAGGCTAATTACCATGGGTTTGTAGCTCACTTCAATATTATTCAGGGAAAAACCTTACAAGTAATACCCATTATTAGTGACCTAATTTTATTGTATATGCATGCATGGGATTTTTTATTTCTTTATTACTTTTTGAAGGAATACATGTTTACACTGGAGTAGGGATCGTTATTGTGTAAACTAAATACGTATTTTAATTTCGAAATATCTAGCAAATAATTCAAATTGCTTATTCATTACAAAGTTACGGTCTATTTTTTAGTTAAGTGGGTAATTTCTAAAGATAAGATAAAGATTTTCCTGTCTTTATGTTCGCCATGGAAGATTAGAGTCCTCGAACCATGAAAGCGAGAATCACGGAAAGGAAAAGTTTTTACAGACGTTTGACGTGTATCAAGTACATCGCCAATATTGCACACGTTTGACGTATATCAAGTACATCGCTAATATTACACACGTTTGACGTGTATGAAGTACATCGCCAATATTTTTTTATTTATTTATTTATCTATAATAAAATATATTTACAATGGTTTTATTTGTATGCCTGTCTCTCTAGGGTATACCTGTGTCGAGACAGGCGTACAGGTATATAAATGAATATAGTAGTTACAAGGATATTTCAGGTAAAATACATATTATGAATAGAATTAAAACAGAAGGGTGATTGGACGGGTGGTAAATCTTTTAAAGAGAGTTATTTTAAAAATGTTGGAGATGAAGTAATAAAATAAATTCTGCCTAATCTATTTATAGGTTAAATTTGACAGGATTCCATTATTTTCATTTATTTTATAAGGGTTAGGTTGTATGTGAATAATTATTTCTGTCTATGTGTGATTTATTTTACAGATATTTGTGATAGTGTGGCGTCCAATACTTATAATCCATTTTTTAATATCTTGTTTGAATTTTGTAAAGGAGTCACTTTGTCTGATCGTAGTTGGTAGTGTATTGTATAGTTTACAAGCTATGTATTTAGAGTGTCTTTGCCCGAAGGTGGTTTTGAAAAAAGGAGTTTGGAGAAGTTCGTTGTTTTTGGCTCGGGTATTGTGTATTTTTTGTGTAGCTTTGTATGGTGTTTTGTTGTTTTTGTGTAAATTAAGTAATATGGATCTTGAGTAGAGCTGTTTTACGTCCATAACGTTGAAGGAATTGAAGATAGTATCAGTGCTGGTAGTAAGCGGCATTTTAAGAATTATTTTTATGATTAGTTTTTGTGCTTTCATGATGGGATCAAGGGCATTGGAATATGCATTACCCCAGGCTAGAATTCCGTATTCGATGTGAGATTGGCACAATGAGTAATATACTGTTTTTAAAAGTTTTAGGTTAAGGAAATTGCGTGTTTGTTTGAAAAAGTATATAGATTTTCGGATTTTGTTTGTAGTATTATGTATATGTTGTTTCCAATTCAGGTGTGTATCGAAGGTTACTCCTAAATATTTGATAATGTTTACTTGCTCTAGGCATGGGCAGTCACAGTTCCGGTTTAGAGATGAATTTTTACATTTGTGTATTTTTAATAGCGGGGCTAGGTATGACTTTGGGATATTGGTGAGACTAGACAGTAAGTATTTGGTTTTCTGTACATTTAGAGTTAATATGTTCGAGTCAAGCCAATATTTTACCTGTTGAATTCCTTCCTCCGCTTTGGAATATGCGGTAAGCCAATCTTTTGCTTGGAAGAGAAGGACAGTGTCATCGGCGAAACTGACAATAGTGGCATCGATATCTAGGTTGCATAACTCGTTAATATATATTAGGAAGAGCGTTGGACCTATGACACTGCCTTGAGGGACCCCATAACTAATGGGCAAATTCTGGTTCTTTGTGGTACTGAGTTTAACGCATTGGGATCTCTCAGATAAGAAGCTGGAGAGGAGGCCTAATTCTTTGTTCCTAATACCTATATTAAACATTTTGCGTTTTAATTTGCTGTATGAGATTGTATCAAATGCTTTACATAGGTCGAGAAATACCGATAGACATTTCAAACCCTTATCCAGGTGGCCAGAAATATGGTCAGTGACCGTGGCTATAGCATCATTGGTGCTTTTATGTTTTCTGAATCCAAATTGCCGCGGCGATATTAAGTTATTGGTTTCCAGATATTCCATGAGACTATTATTGACGATCTTTTCGAATACTTTTGAGAGGGAATTTAGCAACGTAATAGGACGATAATTACTAATATCAAGTTTGGAGCCAGTTTTAAAAATAGGGATAATGAGACCTTGTTTTAGAATGGTGGGAAATAGCCCTTGGCGGATGCTAATATTAAGTAGATGCGTTAATGGTTGAAGTATTCCAGGGGCAATTTTTTTAAGAACATTGTTAGATATTTCATCAATGCCGGTTGATGAAGAGTTTTTGAGCGAGTTTATTACTATAGAAACTTCTTTCTCTGTAATCGTTTTAAGAACAAAGCGGGCTGGGAAATCATCATTGGTCGCGTGGTCACTTGGACCAAGCGTATCGTTATTTATTTGGATTTTTTTTGCTAGTTCCGAACCTATGTTTGTAAAGTACTGGTTTATGTAATTGACAATTGTGTTGGGGTTCGATGTAAAATCTACAGTGATATCTTTGATATTGAGAGAGTTTAAGGTGTCGGTGGCTTTATTTGAATTGGTAGCTTCCTTGAGGACTTTCCATATTTTTTTAGGGTCATTGTTGCATTCGGAAATTTTTTTGTTGTAATATAGATTTTTGGCTTTCCTAATGACTTGTGTGCAGATATTACGGTATCTTTTGTAGAAGTTATGGAGTGTGATATCATATGGGTTTGTGGCACATTTTTTGTGTATGGAATTGCGTTTCCGAATGCAGTTCGTGCATCAACAACAATAACAACACTACCTGCCTGACAGTTGCTTTACCTTTGCTCCGCAAATAATTAGAAAAAGTTAAATTAAAATTGAATCATACTTTTTCACAAGTGGCATAATCGCAGCAGTGATTTACAGTGCATTTAATGAAATAATTTATTTGTGTTTACGAGTGCACCTAACTATAAAAAATACATTAAACAAAAATCTAAATCCTAGTTCCAAAATACATACTGGAACATACAACAATAATAAGTGACAGTGATTACTTTCATTATTTGTTCCACAAAATATAACAGTGAATATAATCTATAAAATTCAAAATAAATATGGAGAAAACACGCAGTACGACCAGATCTACTTCTACATCTAGCAAAGAGAACTCTGCGACTGCGGACAGCGGTAGTAAACCAGGCTCATCTCCAGGAGACACACAACAACTAATTATGGATGAACTCCGCATTATTAAAACAGAACTACTAGGTTTTAAGAACATGCAGTCTAAAGTGGCAGAATTATTTAATGAGTTTAAAGAATTTAAGACCTCAATAACTTTTTTGAACACAAAAATGGAAGGTTTTGAGGAGAATTTGAAAAAAACAATGGAAAAAATGAAAAATATTGATATGATCCAAAAAAAAAATTCTGAACTGGAAGTTAAACTAATAACACTTGAGGCCAAAATCGAAGAACAAGAAAGACAACAAAAAAATTTCGATATTGAAATAAGAGGAGTACCAGAAATTGAAGGTGAAAATATACAAAATATACTATTCAACATTAGCAAAGAGATCAACACAACCACCACCAAAAATGACATCGAGACCACTTTTAGAGCTCCGGGCAGAACCACGCCAACAAAAACCAGACCAATAATCGTAAGGTTCAAACATGTACATTTAAGAAACGATTTTTTAAACTGTACAAAAAAGTACAACATGAATGCAGTATCGAGGGAAGATAAACTTAACACCAGCTCCATTGGCCTTTCCGGACCTCGAACCCCTGTATTTATTTCGGAGCACCTAACATCTACAAATAAAAGATTATTCTACCTAGCGAAGAAGACGGCAACAGAGAAAAAACTCGCATACGTATGGATAAAAACGGGACGAGTGTATATACGTCAAACCCCTGAATCGAGAGCTATACTCATCACATCAGAAAATACCCTTCTTACACTGTGACTGAATAGGACGAAACCAGAGGAAAACAAACAAATGGCCAATACTAATGCAAAAGAGGAAGATACTGCTCCAGAAATAGGCGACAAACTGTATCCTTTAATACTCCACTCTACCTTACAATTATCTTACCACATAGCAATTTTACCCTTAAATTTAATTCCTTCTGCATTTGCAAGTACTCACACAGGATTGTCCATGCAATCCATGTATTCACTTGCATTGATATACCATATTTTATTATCTTATAATAATGAGTCCAAATTACCTTGTGATATTTACAGTATACATAAATTTTAATTATAATGATAATAAAAGAGCATAATGAAATCGATAGTATCATAATGCCGATTACTGAAATAATCTGCCAAGATAAAGATAAAATTATGCAATTCGAATGGGGATCTAATAAATTTAATATTATACATCAGAATATTAGAACTATGGAAAATTTGGATGACTTTCTTATATTTATGGAAGAAATAAAAACTGTTGCAAAGTTTCATGTAATAATTTTCACAGAATGCAGATTAAGTGAATCTTATACAGCCAAACAAATTGCAGGCTATAATGAATACCATACAACTACACATATTAACCAAAATAGCGGAGTGGTAGATAAGTTTTAAGATTTTCACGGCCAAAAGCATTTTCGTTATATGTTTTTGGGATGTTGTGCCGTGTTGCGCTACCTCCTTCTTTAGCCAACGTTTCGGACATCGTTGCAGTGTCCATCATCAGGGCAGGTCCGGCAGATCATCTGCCACACATCTACCGGATCTGCCGGATCTGCCCTGATGATGGACACTGCAACGATGTCCGAAACGTTGGCTAAAGAAGGAGGTAGCGCAACACGGCACAACACCCCAAAAACATATAACGAAAAAGCGGAGTGGTAGTTTATATTGACGTCACATTAAATTCTCAAGTTCAAGAAATACACATAAGCCAATGTAATTGCTTAAAAATCAACATAAATAAGACTTTAGGTATATTAGCTATCTACAGATCACCATCGTTCAATGACATCCAAGCTTTTCTGGAGAGTCTCATTGTAGAGATAAAAAAAACTAAGAATATTCCGCGATACTTGCTAATCGGGGACATGAATATAAATACAATAGGTGAAGTAAAGCATAGACAGTGTGATGACTTTTTATGTGCTATGTCGGAAAGTAACTTTATCTCCAATATTAATTCCCCAACTAGGGTACAAGGTACTTCAAGCCGTGCTTGGATCATATATTCACTAGAAAAATAACAAACTCAATTGCATTTGTTATGCATAATACAATTACTGACCACTACACCATTGCAATCAGTATCCCAAACTCAATGCACAAAAAAATAAAAAATAAAAATAAATTGGTTATAGACTTTGAGGCTTTATTAAATGATCTTGGTAAAAAAAATTGGGAATTTATTTATAAAGAAACTGAAGTTAACAATGCTCTAAACTATTTCATCAATGAAATCAATGCATACATTACGAAACACTCAACAATAAAACACATTCCACACAGTAAACTACAACTCACCCCGTGGATTAGTAACGGCATTGTTAAATCTATACATAAAAGGAACCATCTTCATAAAATAGCAAAACAGGACCCATTGAATATTACTAAACAGCAAAACTATTACCGATACCGAAACGTATGTAAAAACGTCATTCGCAAATGTAAAGAGCGTTACTATAAATCTTTAATCGATAAGGACAATTCCAGCAAAAATTTGTGGAACGTTGTTAGAGACATAACAAAAACTAAACGAAATACAGGTACACCTATAAATGAATTAAAAATCGGAAATTTGACTATAACTGACCCTCAAACAATTGCATGTCATACTAATCGATATTTTGCATCTGTGGGCTCTAAGCTAGCGAATAATATTTTTAAAAATACCCAGAAAACGGAAGACAGTTTAGCGTCGGCAATTAAAACAAACGATCCAAGTTGCTCATTTGAAATTAAACCAACTACTACAGAAGAGATCATAAAAATAATCAACAGTCTTAAAACTACACATGCAAAGGGTCCAGATAGTCTAAATACATACATATTAAAAAAAATTAAATCTCAGATTTCTACACCGCTTGCATATATCTACAACTTGAGCTTTGCTTCGGGAATATTTCCTGATCATTTAAAAAGATCAATAATAATCCCAATTCACAAAAGTGGACCAAAATTTCTTGTAGAAAACTATAGGCCAATATCACTGTTAAGCGCAATATCTAAAGTTATTGAAAAGATTTTCAAATCAAGGTTGAGTGAATATGTGGAGCATAACAAAATTCTAAGCCCAAACCAATACGGTTTTCGATCTGGTAAAGGAACAGATGATGCCATCGCATGTCTCACGGAAACTATTGCGGGAAATATGAACCGTGGCAAGAAAACCATTGCCCTGTTCCTGGACCTGGCCAAGGCTTTCGACACAATATCACATAAAATACTTTTACAGAGACTGCAAAATATAGGGATAACAGGAAAAAGTTTTCAATGGATACAAAGTTATATTTCTAAGAGATTCCAGCAAACAAAAATTAATGAGGCTACTAGTACTTCAATAGAAAATAACTTGCCACAAGGAAGTACACTAGGGCCCCTTCTCTTTATTATATATATCAACGAACTATGTAATCAACATATAGGTGGGAAAATCATTACGTTCGCAGATGACACCGTCATGTTATTTGAAGGAGAGGATTGGAAAGAAACGCACCACCTTGCGAACATCGGTATTAACATAGTTAAACAGTGGCTGGACAGTAATTTTCTTACATTAAACATATCAAAAACCAAATATCTAACATTCAGCGCTACTATTGCAGGACAACCCAAAACACTTCACCACCTCATAATACATAAAATTAATTGTACCCTCGGAAATAGTAACTCTCCGTGTAAATGTGAAACTCTTGAGTGTGTTAAATTTATCAAATATCTAGGCGTTATAGTTGACAATAACCTAAAATGGAAATACCAAATAGAAAATGTAGCAAAAAGAGTGCGTACACTTATTCATATATTTATTTCATTGCGGGAAATTTTAAAAACACACTACTTAAAAAATATATATTACGGGCTATGCAACTCGATCATAACATACGGATGTATTGGGTGGGGGGGGGTGCAGGGAAAACAATATTAAACTCGTTATTGAAGGCACAGAAATCTATTTTACGTGTTATAATGAAGAAACCTTTCAGATATTCGAGCGACGCTCTCTTCAGGGAATTTAATGTACTAGATGTTCGACAGTGTTACATTAAAAAGATAATAATTTATGCTCATAAAAATAAATATAAAATGAAAAAAGTCGAACACAAACATCAAACCAGAAGTAAGGGCAGAAATGACCTTTCTATTCCAACAAGCAACACAGCGGCTTATCAAATGATATTCTCATACCTGGGACCGAAATTGTATAACAAAATCCCTTCTCAACTAAAATTGTGTAAAGTGTCATCCTTCAGCCAAAAAATTACAAAATGGTTACTAGATTTGGGCAGGACGGAGTCTGAAATATTACTAAAAAATATTATCTGATAATTATATATTACAGCGCCTCTATTTTTTTCCAAATTAATGTCTTTTGTTTTTTTTCTTACTGTCTACCTGTATATTATTCTTCTTGTATTCAAAAATAACAAAACTAATTTTAACAAAAAACCAAAAAATTTACTCATTCAACTCTGTCACATGGTAGCTTATCTGATGGTTCTGCCACTTTTCTTGCTGGAACAAATTAATTGAGAATCTTTTGTAAAATTAATTGAGAGTCTGCATTTGTGTAAGATGTTTTGCTTACGAGGCTTCTTTCGGATTTAGTTTATTGTAATGGCTGATAAGTTCTTTAAAGTACGATTGGAAAACACTTTAAACATTTTTGAAAACCTTTTATGCTAACGATTCTGATATTTTTTGTATGCCTTTACTGAAGTATAAAGCTGTACTAATTAAACAATTTAGCAGTACGTTTTTTTTTTAACAAGGTCACCATATACAAGTATTTTCTGTTTGCTTCTTCTTCACTGCTTTCAATAACTTTGTATTAATATGTATTATTTTTCTTTTGGTTTATTTATAATTAATAGGTATTATTTTTCTTATGTATTATTTTTCTTTTGGTAGAATGTATTATTTTTATTTTGGTAATATGTATTATTTTTCTTTTGGTTTATTTACAAGTAAACTTATAATTTTACATTTCTTTCTTTTTTCTATATTGAAAAAAAAACATGTACGTAAAGGACACTTGTGCATAATTATAAATAATTAATAATAACTAAATTAGTAAATAATTAAATTATGCATACATTATAAATAATTAAATATTTTTGCCTGAACTTTAGTAAATAAGATAAAGTTTTTTGGCGATGATTTGTTGATTTGTGTCCCAAATTGGTAATTTCTAAATTAAATTTACGCCTATCAAAATGTTTGTCATTTGACTGTCCTAGAACGGGAGACCTTCCTAGTTGGACAGTCAAAGCTTCTTTGCATTGATGTATTCTCTATAACAAATAAACGTTTTATTATTATTATTATTATTAGTTGATTATAGTATGGTTTATCCAAGGTTTGAGAGGTTTGATCGCTTTAGGAATGGTGTTTGTGGTGATTTTGGTGTTTTGGACAAGGATATCTTGTAGGTAGGTAGAGAAGTAGTTCCAGGCCTCCTCTATGTTAGTTTTGTTATAGAGTGTGTCCCACGATTTGGAGTTAATCGTTTTGTTAAGATTGTCATAGTTAATTGTTTTCTTCGTTATTTTAGTTGAAGGTTTGCTTTGTACGTTGTGTTTGGAACTCATTGTGAAAGAGGTGGCGTAGTGATCTGTAACTGATGACATGTGGATTTCGGAGGTGTATTGGTTGGTTGATTTAACCATAATATGGTCGATGCAGGAGGAGGAGTTTGGCGTACATCTTGTTGCTGAATTGATTGTGCTTTCCATTCCGTGGAACATCAGTGTGTTTAGATTAGATATTACACACGTTTGACGTGTATCAAGTACATCGTCAACATTACACACGTTTGACGTATGTCGAGTATATCGCCAATATTTCCTACACACGTTTGACGTGAGTCAAGTACATCGCTATTACTACACACGTTTGACGGGTGTCAAGTACTTCGCCAATATTACACACGTTTGACGTGTGTCAAGTACGTCGCCAATACTACACACGTTTGACGTGTGTCAAGTACGTCGCCAATATTACACTACACACGTTTGACGTGTGCAGTGTTGCCAACCCGAATTTTGAAAAAGACGTAGGTCGGACTTGAAAATTACGTAGAAACTGTATAATTTGGATTATGAAAAGTTCGTAGATCTACGTACTCTTTTTTTGAGTGAAATGGAGAGGTTAGGGTAGGTGAAACAGAATAATACGAGTATTTTGTTATACAATTTATAGAGATACCCCTGGTATTGTAAACTTTCATAGGCTGCGGAAACCGTTTACTATGCTTGTTTGCCACATTTGTCGTAGGATTTTTAGAAAATACCCACATAAAGGTAAAAATTGCGAGGCGCAAATGACGCCGTTATCTTTATACAAGAACATTAACTTTAAATTCAGTAAATTTAAATGATTCACCACTTCAAGGCACATAAGGCAAATTAAAAAATTGCCACATTTGTGGTAAAAAAAAATTTTCAATTTTCACAATCGTCAGGCAAATTAAATTCTATTTATAAAAGTACATTAACTTTAAATTCAGTAAATTTAAAAGATTCACCTCTTCAAGGCACATAATCTAGTAAATTAAATAAGAATCTAGTAAATTAAAAAATTGCCATATTTGTGGTAAAAAAACGCAATTTTCACAATTTTCAGGCAAATTAAATTTGTACATGTATCGATTAAAATATTTAATATGTTCCTGCGAAGGCTCGCTGCTTGTTTTCAAGCAACTTTTCGTAAAAAGTAATCCCGTTAGCGTGTCAGTAGAGAGTCTGTTTCGGATGTTAGTTTTCATCAATTTATTGCGAAAAACAGACGCTCGACATTTGCACTGCTATGTGGCAATGTTTAAGTTTTGTGCAAACTGGGCCAATAAGGGAAACATTTGAGATGAATCGCCTTTTCGTATTTTTGAAACATGACGCCAAAACCCATTGATTTGCTGATCCTGTTGAAATGGAAGAATTGTATTTCCGTCTGCGCGACTTCTTATGTGGCGCGGACTCTAGTATGAAACGGAACGTTTGTTAGAGTCCGCGTCTGGAAAAGTTACGGAAAATATGCTGCTTCAGCCTAATGAGTTTTGTTATATTGCAAATTTGTACAGTTTGAAAGAAAATACGTAGATTCTGAGCCCAAGTTCGTAGATGTGCAGGAAAGACCTAAAATACGTAGATCTACGCAAAAAGACGTAGAGTTGGCAACGCTGGACGTGTGTCAAATACGTCGCCAATATTACACGCGTTTGACATGTGTCAAGTACACCGCCAATATTACACATGTTTGAAGTGTGTCAAGTACGTCGCCAATATTACAACACCAAGTTAAATGAATCCGTGTTTTTTTATACTTATCCATGGTTTTGTTCTTATTTTTTGTGCGGTCAGAACTGTATTTAATGATCTTCCGAGATGATCAGGTGGCTTGAAGACAAGCACGTAGATTTTGCATGAGACAAGCATTTTGATCGTTAAAGAGACACTACAATGAGTAGAGATTATTTAGTTATTAATTATCGTATTTACCTAATTAAAAAGGTAATTATTACATTTATGCGTGCATTAAAAATTTCTGCAAATCAGCAAAAATAATCAAAGAGCAAGCAAGAGATGTTCAAATAATAAAAAGCAAAATAGGTTTTAATGAGAAAACCAATTTAAGAGATGGGTATTTATAAAAAAAAAAATGGTTAACTATAATAACTGATCATCACACATTAGCCTTTAAAACTGACAAAATAGATGTGAAAAATTACTCTCACAATAATTTTCCAAAAACTATTATTAATTACGAAAAATTACAACAAAACCTTAACACTGAAAATTGGGAAACTGTTCTATCCTCTAATAACACCGATTTATGTTCCCTTAATTTTGAATCAATCTTAAATAAGCATATAAAATCCTCCTCTTCTATAAAATACTCTCCAAATACTGAATTTAAAAAATTAAAACCGTGGATCACCCAAGGAATCATAATCTCAATTAGACATAAAGAAAAAATTTATAAGGAACATAAAAAATTTCCAGAAAACTATAAACTATACGAATATTTAAAAAAATTCAGAAATAAACTGTGTTACATTATCCGGAAAACCAAAGAAGATTTCTATAAAGAAAAAATCAATATTGCTGGCAAAAATAATAAAAAGGTATGGCTAACTATCAATAAAAAACCTAAAAAATCTAACATAAACAAAATTACAGATATTGATAACAAAATTTATGATGTAAACACGGATCCAATGAAATGTGCAAATATTTTCAACAATTATTTTGGATCAGTTGGTGAAAAATTAGCACTTAAAATTAAAAACATCGAAAATAATGAACTATATACATCGCCTTCAAATCCTTTTAATACCTTAACACAATTCCAACGAACTGACGCTGATGAAATCGAACACACTATTAATCAATTAAAAGGTAATTCTTCCCCCGGTTATGACAATATTTCGGTAGAAATTCTTAAAAAAAATTCTGATTCACTTTGTAAACCATTGGCACACATCATAAATACAAGTTTCGAAAATGGCAACTTCCCAGTAAATAACAAAAAAACTATTATTACTCCTATTTTTAAATCCGGTGACCCCTTTCTTAGTAATAATTATAGGCCAATTTCTCTTACCAATATTGCAAAAATATTTGAAAAAATTGTAAAAAACAGATGTTCAAATTTATAAAAGAAAATAATATATTAAATTCACATCAATATGGTTTTAGAGAAAATTTGAGCACTCAAGATGCTATCGTAGACCTAACGTCTGAAATATATAAATCTTTAGATAACAAAAAAAATGTATTGGAATATTTGTCGACTTACGAAAAGCTTTTGACAGTATATCACATTCGAATCTTATCTCTAAACTAAAGAAAATTGGTATAACCAATAATGCCCTAACGTGGATCGAAAATTACCTATTTCATAGAGAGCAATTTGTCAAATTAAATGGTTTTCTCAGCGATTCTCAAATCAGTAAATTTGGAATCCCGCAGGGAACAGTATTGGGACCAATTCTCTTTATCATTTATGTTAATGATATTTTTAAACTCACCATAAAATCCAAATAATATCTTACGCTGATGACACAGCAATTTTAGCTGAGGGATCAACGTGGAATGAAACTCAGA
This sequence comes from Limnephilus marmoratus, assembly GCA_917880885.1. NCBI lineage: Eukaryota > Metazoa > Arthropoda > Insecta > Trichoptera > Limnephilidae > Limnephilus > Limnephilus marmoratus. The sequence goes on along the minus strand of OU862928.1, from coordinate 11,412,267 downwards.
GAACGGCGGAATCAGATATAAATTTAATTAAAAAATGGTTTGATCAAAATTTACTATCTCTAAATACAGATAAAACTTTTGTAATTCCTTTCACTCTGACTAAAAAGGCTACCCCTGAAAATCTAAATATATGTATACACTCATATAATTGTAATTCAAATTCATATATATGTAAACCTGATTGCTCTGTACTCACTATTAAAACCAATGTTAAATAACTTGGGGTAACTATAGACAGTAACATAAAGTGGAAGATGCAAATCAGCACAACAGTTGAGAGACTAAGAAAATTAGTGTACATTTTCATTAGAATTCGAAACATTTTAAATATTAGTATGTTAAGAACTATTTACTTTTCCTTAATCCAATCAGTGCTACAGTATGGAATTGTTGGTTGGGGCGGTGCATTCAAAACTTCTCTTTTACCATTGGAAATCATTCAAAAACTAATTTTAAAAATAATTTTAAAAAAGCCATATGATTACCCCACTATCAAATTATTTCAAGATTTTAAAGTACCTTCACTTCATGTTATTTATAAAAAAATTACAATTCTATAAATACACAAAGATTGCTTCAATAATGAGAGCTCCACTCCTTTTTCAAACAGCATTAGAACAAATATCCTGGGCTCTATGACTGTCCCGCGTTGTAACACCACCACAGCTCAACAATACTATAAATATATTGGAGTTAAATGGTTTAACCAATTACCAGTTAATTTAAGAATGGAATCAAATTATAAAAAATTCAAAAAATCAATTAAAGCTCTTTATATATAACTTATCACAATCACTACATCTTATAATATTTTATTTATAAACACAATTGTAATATCTGATATCCTTTTTCTTTCTTTAATTTTCAGCTTTCTTTTTTTATATCCTCTTCATTCTGCTTATGTTTTATATATTATATAAAACTATAGATGCATATTATATGATATATACGATTTTTTTTTCTTTGTATACTGTTAATTATCCATCAATTGATCTATATGTATATAAAAAAAAGTTATATATTATTTAAACTTATATAAAAATTAATATCTACATTCGTTGTCACCGCCTGTTTAACACGAGCTTTGCTCAAAAAAAAGGTGTAAGTCGTATTAAATAATGTATATTTTTTTTTCAAAAAACTTTATTTATACACAAAAACATGAAATTTTTGTAAAATTTATTAAATAAATAAAAAAAAATAAATAAAAAATAATATTTAAATGACACTTTTTCTAATTTCTAAATAGTATGTGCAGGTACGTGAGTTTATGCATTTGTATGATGAAGATGTGCAGTGCAATGTACAACTTATACACAATGCATATAAAATATGTAAATATCTACTTTAAACTAAGTATAATATTATTTAATAATGAAGACAATATTAGCGAAACTCAATCGAAAATCTGGAGACAGAAAAATCAGAAAAAGATATTAGTAGAGCCAATATTTTTTTCTGATTTTTATGTCTCCAGATTTTCCCTAATATTGTCTTCATTTAATTAAATATTATAATAAAAATAATAAATACTCATAAGTAAAAAAAATAAGTATAGTAAGTTTTTTTTCAGCGTTAAAAGCATCCATTGACAAATTACTAACAAATAGTTTATTGGGACTTTTGTCTTTTGTTATAGGTATCACTTCTTTTTTATTATTATATTTTACATTTATTTTTTAATTAAATATATTAAAAAAATAACGGAATAAAGAATTTTTGCTTATATTAATAGAGAGGTAAAAAGAGTTATCCATACATAGAGTATCAGAAGGGTATACCTACTGCCGTCAAGCAAAAAGGCAGCTAGGACTTTGCAAAATTTACTTTCTGATACAAGAGATGTTTAACCTATTATAATTAATACTAGTATATCAAAATGTGAATTTTGCAAATTCTGAGCTGCTTTTGTGCCAATGACGGCAGTGTGTTATAATATATATTTAGACTTACTATCCCAAGCTTTCTGTCCAGTCTTCTGAGCGGTGACTGCATCTTTTGGCAGCGGTAGACAAGTACTGCCTGGAACTTTAAAGAAAATTAAACTATTAGAAGAGGAAAGAATAGAGCAGACCTAACACAGTAATTTTGAGACAACTGAGGTACAACTTATCTCCTTGGGCCTCGAGCATATTTCGTCAAATTATTTCTGCTTCGCAATAAAATCCAAACAAATAGAATATTTATGAACGCTCTGAAAACTAGAATTGTTTTAGAAAATGTGATAAAATACGCTTTTAAATTTTATTTGAAATAAACACACGATTTTTGTTTGAAATATAATTCTTTTATTTAATAATCCATTTTAAGCACGGATTATGGAAATCACCCTTCATTTCAACAATTACTACAAGAAACAACTATTTACATACACAAATTAGGTTATTAGGTTCTTAGTTTAGGTAAACTAAGTTTAGTAATTCATGCGTATTTAGTTGGAAATGAAACTTCGCAAAGACAAATCCATACAAAAATGGCACAAACTTTTAACTTTGATTGAATGAAAATCGAATTTGAATGCATATTTTTCCGTCTATCCTGATGTTTCTTTCGGTAATTAAGTTTGACATTTTTTTTTGTAATGATTAAAAAACTTTTCAGATGCATTATCATGTGGTTGTAATAATCCAGAAACCTTCGCGGAGGCTTAAAGCAGGTATTTTGAAATTTTTAAACATTTCCTATGCTTAATATAGCAATACAAAATATCTCATTTAAATCACCAAGCACATTTTTATTTATGTATATATTTAAAATGTCTTGGCTGCAAAATGAATGAGAGCGGACTGGCATTAGAAGTGTGGAGGTGCTATTCCGGGCAGCTCAAGACAGAGAAATATTTTCCAGAGTGATCGCAAACGACCTGATAGGACACACCAAGAAGAAGATATGTAATGCAGTTTGTAATAAGAGGTAGCGGATCTATTTGACTGCCCTGACGTTTTCGTTGCAATTCAAAAATCTCCGTGAATGTGCACCAATTCATTGGTACACTGAAACAGCACTGTTCACGTGGATTATCTTGACAGGCCCCCTTCCACTTATGATGACCCAAAAGTTTGGAAAGTTATGAGACAAAAAGTTGTAAACACCAACCTTCTTGAGGTGGTCAAGAAGGTTCGTGCCTGGGGTATTGCCGACAAGGTCAGTTTCAACTTCCAACAAGGTTGGTCTCAAAAACCCATGTGAGTTTGATGTCGCCGAAGAGGGAGATCAGTGACGGTCTGGTGCAATTTGATGGGATCACGCTCGTTAATAAAGACTAAATCTGGCTTCCAAGAAACTGGGCGTATTGTTTAGGGCTAGCGGATTCTTCAATAGTGACCAGGTACTAACCATGCACATTTCTCAAAAATGCCCAACAATTGAATTTGGGAGTCCAAAATAAACTTACTTGGTTCTGTACAAAGGAAGCGGCCCGTCTGATTGATAAATCCATTATTAACAGACCGATTGTCATCTCTAATGCACAGATGAAAATTAGGCATGCTGAGTGTGTTCTGCAGGTATTTTATTAGAGCTTGCTCTAAGAAACTCACCAAACTCGATGCACAAGAGCGGAACACCCGTTCACAGTTGATGTTGGTTTCTTGAGAAAGGGTCGTTTCTTTGAGTCGTTTTTGTGTAATTCGGCTTATATGTGAAATGAGCTATTGCTATCCGGTTGTCCTCCTTCGTTTAATCCGCGACTCTTAAAGAACCGCAGTATTAAATCCCTGTGTACAGTTTTGACCTTTGTACAGTATTCCGCGTGAAGAGAAGAAACTTGTAAAGATAATGTTTAACGGGGAAATGCTTAGCTGCGGCACAACTGAGTGAGACGGACTGCTAACAGTTGCTGAAGTTCATCAAATAGTTTACTTTGCTTTGCGTTTTTCAGAATAAACTGGGATTTTATGAAAAACTAGAGGAAATAAAAACATATCTTACTTCTGCAGACCGGAGGCGGACTGTTCCAATTACCCCCCACGCAAGTGGAGTGTGCCTTTGTTATGGAAGTGTCATTGTCCGTGTCGCAAGAGTAGGTGATGAAGGTATACTGTTCCACGATGTTTCCAGGCATCAAGTTCTTGTTAGGACCCCCCACTTTGAACTTGCCGTGGGCTGGGTAGCTTGGCAATTCACATTTAAAGCTGAGGAAGAATGAAAACAAATACATTTTAGGCTATGTCAACCATTATCAATTACGATTTACATAATCCAATGAATTTTTTAATTATTATTTATACCTATTAATTTCATAAAACTTTTACCCATTTGGAACAACACGTCTGAGATCTTAACAATTCATTGCCAAGATCGGATCAACTCAATACAACAGTCTTGCTACTGTGGCAGCCCTGTAAATCTGTGGCAGCTCTGCAACGCGTAGTTACTAACGAACCTGCTAGAAGCTACGAGAGTATCAAGTTTCGCTGATAAGCAAATTCCAGACGCTCAGCGATCAGTGCCGACCTTCAAGAAGCCTGGAGATTCTTCCCGAATATTCTTCTGATACTGCACCGCGCGAGAGCCTATATAAACGATGAACCGGCGGACACCAGTCAGTCATCATGGCGCGACTTTCTCCTACCTTTCAATAAACACTCAGTGCTACTTAAACATTGTAACTTTCGTTAATAAATCACTCGGTGATCAAAACGAACATCTTTAATTAATCTCTACACACATTCCCACACTACCATGAAATGAACCAGAATAAAATCAAGTGCTTTTTGGTCAATGGCCACACAAGTTATCGATCGCTAGTCTCTACTCCATAAATCAAAATTATCTAATGGAGTGGATCAAATCTTTTGTCATGCGAATACCGCACAAGTTAGCCAGCTCGACAATGGCATCCCCAATTGGGATATGTTGTGAGACTTAAGGTAATGTGAAGGTGAAGGAGATGGAAAGACGAAGGTGAGATGTAACTGGCTGTTTAAATCTGGCCACCACCCAGGTCAAAACCATTTGAGGCAACGTTTGAATTCTGAATGGATACTGAGAAGATCTGCCACTCTGGAAACTCCTTGTGAATACACATAAGCTTGTCACTTATATTACAAAAGACTTGACTATTACCAAAGTGCGCGAAGCCGAAAAACAACTCCGCGGCCGTGCAATAATATTAGAAAACTGTAAATGATGCATTTGATGGTCCAGAATTGCTTGCACTGATATACTTTCAGATTTCACTATTATTAAATACCAAGTCGGGATTTATTTGAGGGCAGAAATTCTGGGACTTACTAAAAACCATTATGTATTCCTCATGGCCCATAATACGAATGGATAGAAATAATAACGCCGAGTCATTGGACATCTTCAATTTATAACTAAATAAATTCAAAAGATTGCTTCTGAGGCAGTTCAGTTTAGGTAACCTGTTGTATGATTTTCACTATTCCTTTGTAAAAGTTCCTAAAAGGAAGTAAATCACAGACCTCGTATTATCTAGAATCTAGACCTATTATCTAAGCGTGTGAATTATCCTCGTTTTATCAAAGCGGGTGAGTAGTATAGTCTGTCAAAAAAGAGTAGAAAATATATGAGGGCGCCACTGTTGATCAAATGGCAATACCAAACACATAACTCATGGTGTTAAAGTAAAGCTGTGTAACCTACATTTTCATAAAAAATTAAAAAGGCATAATAGTGGAAAAAATATTTTTTCATTGCAGTATAGTGATACCCGCCGATCTCAAAATTAGAATTGAATATAGGTATATTATTATTATTATACCTTTGCAATTTTGTGTTAACATAATGAAGAATAACTATAATGTAATAAAAACCAATGTTAAATACCTTGGGGTAACTATAGACAGTAACATAAAGTGGAAGATGCAAATCAGCACAACAGTTGAGAGACTAAGAAAATTAGTGTACATTTTCATTAGAATTCGAAACATTTTAAATATTAGTATGTTAAGAACTATTTACTTTTCCTTAATCCAATCAGTGCTACAGTATGGAATTGTTGGTTGGGGCGGTGCATTCAAAACTTCTCTTTTACCATTGGAAATCATTCAAAAATTAATTATAAAAATAATTTTAAAAAAGCCATTTGATTACCCCACTATCAAATTATTTCAAGATTTTAAAGTACCTTCACTTCATGTTATTTATAAAAAAAATACAATTCTACAAATACACAAAGATTGCTTCAATAATGAGAGCTTCACTCCCTTTTCAAGCAGCATTAGAACAAATATCCTGGGCTCTATGACTGTCCCGCGTTGTAACACCACCACAGCTCAACAATACTATAAATATATTGGAGTTAAATGGTTTAACCAATTACCAGTTAATTTAAGAATGGAAACAAATTATAAAAAATTCAAAAAATCAATTAAAGCTCTTTATATATAACTTATCACAATCACTACATCTTATAATATTTTATTTATAAACACAATTGTAATATCTGATATCTTTTTTCTTTCTTTAATTTTCAGCTTTCTTTTTTATATCCTCTTCATTCTGCTTATGTTTTATATATTATATAAAACTATAGATGCATATTATGATATATACGATTTTTTTTTTCTTTGTATACTGTTAATTATCCATCAATTGATCTATATGTATATAAAAAAAAAATTATATATTATTTAAACTTATATAAAAATTAATATCTACATTCGTTGTCACCGCCTTTTTAACACGAGCTTTGCTCAAAAAAAAGGTGTAAGACGTATTAAATAATGTATATTTTTTTCCAAAAAAACTTTATTTATACACAAAAACATGACATTTTTGTAAAATTTATTAAATAAATAAAAAAAAAAAAAAAAATATATAAAGCACAGATTAGAAATTGCTCACATTTATTTAATACTAGATAAAGTACTTAGCGTTGCCTGGGCTTTAGATCATGTCTCTAATTTTAGATCTGAATATATTTAACTCATTCAGATCTAAAAGTAGTCTAACTAAACTCACCATTAGTGATTCTTCCTTTCTATCTATTGTTGAATTCAAATTTATGTTAAATTAAATTAAAGCAAATCGCTTTATTAATCACCTTTTAATAAAATTTATGTCATGAAGAAAAAATGTTTTTTAAAATGTGGTTTACTGTGTTCTACACATTCAGTGTCATTGCACTTCAAAGAAATATTTGACAGTTAAGGGAACGTACCCAAACTACGTGACCAACCTTTTGCAATTTTTACCCCCCCCCCCCCCCCCCCGGTGACCAAAATCCTAAGGAACCCGCCGCTCATTTGTATGGAGCGTGACCTTTTGAAGACCCCCCCCCCCTAAAAGTGTCACGTAGTATGGGTACGTTCCCTAAATTGGTGTTGCCAGTCTACAAATTTAGTAGTTCCAGTTTTTATATTTTCTACTCTATTTTGACAGACTATATCTAATGTGTACACCCACCCGCACCAAAAATATTTTTTGTGAAATCATTTATCATTAAGAAAGTGAATAATTTAATAACCTATAAAATACCACATAAAAATACATTACAGAAAGCTTCAAGGCGGCGCGTATCGATAAAATATTATTGATAAAGAATCTTATATTTATATCTAGCAAAAAAATTACACCAAACAATAAATTATGACACACTTTTGCCACAAAATGAACTATCTTCGCTGGTTTCGCCTACGCTTTTAGACTCTTGTACAACAAGTTTACTTCAAGTTAGGTTGTTAAATTGGCTGGTAGGTAAACAAATTAAATCATGGGATTTTTTAGAAATCGTTGTGCTCTGTTTAATATTGTAGGGAACTGCAATTATTTCTGTATGAATTCTATTCTACCGGATCGAGGCATCAGAATTATACGGGAGTTGTATTAAGAAATTACTCTTAGATGCTCTTATTCATAGATTGAAATTATATAGAGGTATCGTTATTATAATATATCGATGTTTCTTCATAAGTCGGTTCCTCATTGCAAAGGACCGTGAATCGTACTCTAATTTGCCTGGTGGGCAAGGCTCCTCTACTCGTCGGGGTCCTGCGCTAGGGAGGACTGCGAATACCGAAATACCAGTCGCCAGTGATATTCCTGCTTCTCCTGCCTTCCAATTTGCCAATGAATACGAGTTTCTCCAAGTTGGAGTCCTCAGTTTGGTGAGCAACGTGTCCAAAGTATCTTAGAATACGTTATAGGCAGATGGTTAAAAGCTTGTTATGAATGCTTAATTCTGTTTTTTTTCAGAATGGACACATTTGTGCGTCTGGCTGTCTATGGAGTCCTGAGCAACACTAAATTTCGAAGGTATGGATGAGTCTCATCTTAATGTAGTAAATCAATAAATAATACTGTGTCCTGACAATGGGCCAAAATAACCTTGGTCACGGGGGTCAGAATAACCTTGCGGCCACTCTTTGCTATTTAAAACGCTTGTGGATTTCGATATGAGCTATGCCCGACCACCAAACAAGATACGGTAATTCACAATTAAGTGGTACTCACTGCTATTGTGTCTTCTGGCTTGGTTTCCATTCGGGGACGTAGACACTTGTTACAATCACAGATATATCCATAAGCGTGTGATAACATTTTGGGTTATTTTATAATCCACGATAGAAATCTGAGTCACGAGTCGATTCACATAAGAAGTTTACACAAAGCAAACGATACAATACGATAGGGTTTATACCTTATGTTACGATAAGATAAATAACACTTCAACGTAGAGTGAAATGTCAACGCACGATGGTCGTTAGCGACGGACTGGCGATAATGCGGCACTTGACTCCTATCTACAGTGTAGGTAGGTACCATTAATGTGTGGAATTCCTCCGATCCTATTGACCGATTGGAACACAAACATGAATGAAACCCATCAGCGTTATGAAACAAATGCAATGGGAAAAAAAGGAAGCAACCTTATGCCATCAGGTACGCAGCCAGAGGTAGACGTTTAAACCTCCCATAACCTAAAAACACCACCCTGCAGCCTTGTAACTAATAAAAAATAATTAACATTCAACGTTCTTACCCGTCTAAGCCAGGCCCCGTAGAGGTGTTCCTAGGAGCTGCAAATAAAAACATTTTATAAACGAAATCATCAAAAAGGCGTTTGAAATTATTCGATTAACCGTTGAAAGAAAAAGTGCTCATATATATACGGGTGTATCCGCACGTACCCAAAGGATTTTAATCAGAGATTTCTGAGTATATTTGAAGTTAAAAATGAAGATGTCGTTTTGATATGCGATGAGATTTTGTTAGTAAAAAAAATTTAAAATAAATATTACACATGACGCTACTGGATATAGCCTAGCGGGTCACGTTTTACGCAGTCCGTCTCTTTTTTTTACTGGAAAGGTTCCCTAATTGCTGGTTAAAATTCTTTGGGTACGTGCTGATAACATATTATTCACTCTTCTAAGAACAAATAAATTGACAGTATTTAGTTGAACACTTGACTCACACGGGATGCAATTAGGAATGGCTTTGTCCCACCCGTCATGTTGGCAAGAAATCGCTACTAAACTTCCTATGGCGACGTGTCCTTCCTTGCACGAAGGATAAATCCATGTCCCAACGACGATCTTCGTTGAACAGGTGGTTTGTAAGCCATCGGAATCGAAGCAAGCGAAGTTCACAGTGTTGGATGGCTGAAGGTTGCATGTTACTGGAAACAAATAATGTTTTAACAAACAGGGCAAGCTTCTTTTACAAACTTATTTCTTAAGCATTTTTTTTTATTTTTTTTTTATTTCATATATATCCCGTTAAACTACAGTTAAGTAGTTTGTCAACAGGATTTTTATTACAACTTTTTACAGATTACAACTCGGGGGTTTAGGATCACAGGGGCCTATGTACAAAAACATAGTTTTGAGATAAACGCAATTAAAGTTTTGAATGCTTTGAAACTCTGAAAATAAAAGGCATTTTAGTAAACAAAAAAATATTTTTCAATTAATATATTATCACACTCTTTAAAAAACATATTTTTAAGTAATTATTAAAGACTTGTGATGACTAAAAAAATATATTTGTGAAAAACGACTGAGATATGCCTTTGTGTACCTAACTATATAGCAATACTTGACAAGAGAGTTAAGGATCACAGGGGCATATCTACAGTTTTGATACTTTGTAACTCATAAATTAAAACACATTTAAGTGTAATACTTTTTTTATCAATAAACATATCGTCACATTTCATAAATTTCATATTTTACACAAAAAATATCTTGACAAATAAAAATATTAAATTATAAAAATTGGCGGATTGCATTTGCGTTCCTTAATATTCAGCAATACCTTAAGGGGCCACAACCCGGATTTGTACCTATTTATTACATATTTCCCTTAAACACAGTAAGTTTTAAAGCTCTTTAAAAAAATATATGTTTATCTTGAAGATAATATCTAGACTTTGCCTGCGCCAAAACGCAAATTATATAAAATTCCCTCGATAGAAAAAAATTGCAAAGTATGCTCCAAAAATTATTATTAACACGTTTGTTTCAGTTATTTTACAAGTTATATGTATGAAAAAATTTACAGTGTTTCTTTAAGTGCTGTTTAAGATAATGCCCGCGAGATTTTTGCTCTATTTTAAACGAGCCGTGTTTTATTAAACATTTTCGCATCGATTTTGTCGCTGTAAATGTTAGCGCTCTCATCTAAAATTCGTAATTTCGTATCTCTCCATCTCCTTCTTTTCGGGCCCGGTTGCAGAGCCTTAACAAGGGGTGATTTAGATCACAGGGGCCTTTCAACAAAAACATAGTTTTGAGATGAAGATCTTAGATGTTATCAAGCTCAGAAAAGATAGCATCTATCAGTCCAGCACACTGCATAAAAAACACTTTTTATAATAATTATCTTAGGCCCGGTACAATTGAATAAATTTATTGAGATGTGCTTATGTGTCCCTACCTATATATTCAGCCATTATTATTATTTACAAACATGTAAACTCCTCTTGATTCCTATTTATGAATAAAGAAATAATATAAATATCATAATTTTAACAAAATCTATGAACTCTCAGTATTTTCTAGGGCAGAGCTATTTTATTTTCCTCTTACGTTATCTTCACACACGAGGCCCTGAGGCAAATATTTTCCCTCAGGACCTATGTCATCTTTGGGGATGAAACACAGAAGTCGGCAAATCATTCCAATGTCGGGAACTCAAGAACTCAAGAGTTGTAGAAACGACCCGTTCTCATGTGATAACGGTCAACTGTGTACACATGTTTTGGCGTGTTTCCCAACTGTGCACCGGTGCCGACGTGAACTATAACGATAGTTCCTTGGAGCATCTTCCATTAAAATATCAGTATATCAAGGAAAGAATTCCCACCCAACACCTTTGCTCTAAAGATTGCAATCAGTTTGTGAAGACAGGGGATTCTATCAAATGCACCGCCATTTCCTGATTTTTTTTTTTCAGGTATTTTATGGCTCCAGACCAAAGGTGACTGCCAAATTCAACCGTGGGGTTATTCGTACATAGTTAGAATTTGTGTATTATCCGCAGTATTTGCTGGCCCTGTACAGTACGCCCTGTTTCTGAGAGGCAAAATGTAGCTTCGTTTAAGGCCCCGCAACTCGGATTTGTACCGATTTATTACATATTTCCCTTAAACACGGTAGGTTTTAAAGCTCTTAAAAAAATATATGTTATTCTTGAAGATAATATCTAGACTTTGCCCGCGCCGAAACGCAAATTATATAAAATTCCCTCGATAGAAAAAAATCGCAAAGTATGCTCCAAAAATTATTATTAGCACGTTTGTTTCAGTTATTTTACGAGTTATATGTATGAAAAAATTCACAGTGATTCTTTAAATCCTGTTTAAGATAATGCCCGCGAGATTTTGCTCTATTTTAAACGAGTCGTGTTTTATTAAACATTTTCGCACTTTTCGCGTCGATTTTGTCGCTGCAAATGTTAGCGCTCTCCTCTAACATTCGTAATTTCGTATCTCTCTATCTTCTTCTTTTCGGGCCGGGTTGCAGAGCCTTAATCAAAAAATTAGAATCTTGCGAGAGCCTTGAAGGACTAACCATCAGTTACTTATACCAGGGCGGGTAAGAGGTGGATTACCTCCACTGTTTCTGAGAGGCTAACTTGACTCTAGCTTCGATGTAGCCGCTGTTCCTGAGCAGGGGGCCTAGTCACTAATTTTTGTAAACCTCCGTTTCATGAAGTTACGGGTTTAGCTACGTCACATACCCGTATTTTGACAGATTCGCCAACTTAAATAACAACAACAACGGGTATATGACGTAGCTAAACCCGTAACTTCATGAAACGGAGGTTTACAAAAATTAGTGACTAGGCCCACTGGTCATTTAGAGTAACACCAAGCATATCAATGGAAAGCTTATTGGGAAGATAGCTTCCATTGGAAGAATAATAAATACTGTTAATTAATAAATATTTTCCATTGTAAATGGTAATGGCGCATTATATTGACCGGTCAGTGGCTGAGTTGGCATTACGTCTGGATTTCTGGATCACATCCATAAATAGTAAGTTCAATTCCTCGGCGAAGTCCTCCATCACGACACAGGCAATACTTTCCCATTACTGTGGAGGTAGTGGGAGTCTTTAAAATATTGTCAGTTTATTCGTAAACCAGAAATGTTTGTCTTTTTAAAAAAGAAAGAAAAAAGGTAAAGTTCTTCAAATTCATAGAAGGGTTCTAAATGCTTCATCAAAATTATATGAAAAATCGATCATGTGTGGATTATCTTTTCGGTACCTATTGAAACTATTTGATTATCAGCCAATTAACGTTTTGTTCTTCCCTGAATAACAAGTGTTAGGTCCGTGTGACGCTAGTAATAAGGTTTTTGTTTAATGTCACAAAGGCATAACAGGTGATATGCCCTTGTGCTTCTAACTTTATGTCTAAATTTCTAGATTTGCTCATCATTATCTCTTAAACGGCTGTATATTCGAGATAGAGCTTCGTGTCACTAATAGATATGATTATAACATTACCGAAACCAAGCTTAACTCAAAACACCAATTTTTGTAGTTAGGCCCCTGTGATCCTAAACCCCCGAACTTAGACCTTAATTTATACAATAACAATAAACTTACACATTAATAGTAAAACTAAATCGCCTAATACAAATTATTTCTACCTAGTAGCCATGTTTTCAGCAAATATCTGACTCTATTTGGAAATTCGCATTTCTTAATATTACCAGGTAGCATATTATATATTTTAGGCACATTATACTCAAGGGTTCGCTGTCCGTATTTATTATTATGTTTAGGTACAAGCATGCCTTCATTCTTTGTGAACCTAGTATTGTGCCCATGTTCAACTTTCCTCTTATACTCAGAGTCAGATATGTGCTGAATCAATATTTTATACCATAATAAGGCCTGCACTGGCAAAACTGTTAAGGCCCCGTTCTCAGCACAAAAAAAAACATTTCGGACGATTCGTGAAATTTGCTTTTAACGCATTCGACAGGAGGTGTATCTGCAGCGCGCGCGCATTATTATTATAAAAGGTCTGGTTTGGAACTTGGCTAATAATTTCATTTCAAACATTCGTTTCCAGAGAAGTTGATAATAGATGTAGGGCTGCCACAATTTTAAAATACACATAATATTTATGAAAATATCTGTTATTTTCTCAATGTATTACGTTAGATTACCTATAAAGTGTGATGTACACTTGAGGTGACCGTTCACAAAACAAAGCTATATTATTTATTATAACGGAACTACTATTATCATTGTTTCTCTTTAATTTCTCTTATCAATATGGGAGACGGGACGGGATGGGTACTGCCGCGCCGCCCCGGAAAACATTTTTTGGATAACCAACACCCCTGCCGTAGGTCACCCAAGTGGTTTGCCATGTTTGGTGACTTAGCAGGGGTTCCCGGGTTATGGGATGAGGTATCAATTTGGAAGGCGACCATTGCCGCCCGGCAACCATTCATTGGATAACAGAGGTGCCCGGGTTCATGGGGTGAGGCTTATCTATTTATTGGGTACATTTTTTTTTTTAAAGAAAAGGCGTCATAATTCGTATTCCCGGTTTACGAATAACCTGACAATTTGAAAATCTCCTACCAGCATCATAATAAGCGGAAGATGTTGCTTGTACATTGAAAGAGGAATTGAACCCGCGACATCTTGACCCGACCCATTTTTCAATTTTCAACTAAGTAAAGTGCACATTTTAATCATATTTGTTTATAGTCCAGTCAATTTTTAATTTGGGAGGTGGGAATGGGTACCGCCGCCCCGGGAACCTTTATTGGATAACCAATACCTCTGCCATAGGTCACCCCAAGTGGTTCGCTACGTTTGGTGATTTAGCAGGGGTGCCCGGGTTCATGGAGTGAGGTTTGTCCAGGTCTTGGAGGCGGATGACCAGTACAAAACTGAACCCGAGATTCCTACCCACCCCTTAAACCCTTTTCCTTCCCAGAACTCTCCTCTCCTTCCTTTCCTTAAAAAAACCCTCCACACAGCATCATAGGTGAGCATAAAGATGACATAGGCCCTGAGGGAAATTATGTTCCTCAGGGCCTCCTGTGTGGAGCTCATGTAAAAAAAAAAATGAATGGTCCAAAAGTAGGTGTAGAGTGCACCTAAGCGATACAAAAGTGAAATGTTTCGTCTCTGCGAAAAAATATTTTTTTCAACTAGTAATTTAACGATAGAATTTTGTATTGATTGTGCATAATTTAAATTTGTTTTGCAAGAATGTCCCCAAGTGGTTAATCCATATCTTAAAGTTGATTCCGCGAGTGACATGTAAATAATTCTTAAGGTATTCACAGGAACGAAACACTTCAATTTGTATATTCTACCCACTATCGCCCGCAGCCGTTTACAAATTTTGTGTATTTGTATGTCCCATTTAAAGTAGCAATCAACAGTCACGCCCAAATAAACGTATTCGTTTACTAGCTCAATCGTTTCACATGAGCAGGGCTGCACAATATTTTGATGGATGCAGGTAAAGTTATGAGAAATTATTTCAGGCATGATGGAAACTTTTGTTTATTATAATAATAAGTAAATTAAAATCGATTTGAATTTATTAATTCCGGTTACTGAATAACTTATTACTAACCATTATCTACCCAGTACAATTTATTAAAGTGTGTATTGAGCGTGGACTCAATAGAATATTTACAATTTTTTTGTGGAAAAGAGTCAATACGTCCAAAATTTGATTTAAAAATGACATATTTCCGGTTTTGTCTGGTTATTCCCTCTTAACCGTAGAAGCCCAATCTAGGTCATTTTTACCTATACGCAAACAAATATCTGCTTTCTCTTTCGCACACTTCTTTCGATTGCCCTGATTGATGGTCTTGATGGATCCAACTTAGTACCCGCCGAGAGTCCACAAGAGACGGCAGCAGGCAGTGTTGCCTTGGTAAGTCCCTTCGTATTGGAGTTATCGTACTGTTGTAGGTCAATTTGAGCTATGTTTAGGCTTTTTGTAATTTGATGATGTGTGTGAAAAGTGTTTATAAACAAAAAATAATTATATAAAACTATTTAATTGTTATAAAACATTTATTGGTTGGTAGAAAAATTAAGATTTTTTTTGTAATATTTTTAGTTTAAAAGAAGCAAACCGAAAAGATCTCATGTCGTACCAAATTTATGTATTAATTAGTAATAGTTGTTTTTTTCAAAGTCTAATAAATAAATATTATCGAATAAATAATGATAAAAAATAATAAATTACACAGATAATATATGACGATATTAGTTTTTTAGATCTTCATACAATAGTGTATGCTAGTGCTATCACTCGTAAATTACGTCTGCAAATTAACGTCCTCTGATGATAGATCATATTGTTATAGTAAACCAGAATAGCAGGTTAGATTAGAAAATGATGTAGTATTTTTAAGAAGTAACATAGCTAGAGTAATTGAATATAAAAATGGAAAAAGAAGTAGGAATATTTTGAGACACGTAGATGGAATTGGGAAAAAAGTTGGTAATAGCATTGGTGGAATAATAATGAAAATATAATCAATGATTTATTAGATTTATTAAAACAAAAATTAGGTGTAAAAGCTAGTAGATTAAAAATATATAATTATACGTATAATACAAAAATAGATTATTTCAGAAAAATGAGAAAACATTTTATTCCAAACTTGACGATAAATGAAATATTATTAGGATCATTAAGATCATTTGTGGAAAAGAAAGTGCGTGAAAGGGTTAAGTTTTTCCTGCGGGAACGAGTTAAACTGGACATAAAATCTGAAACGTGTAATATTTTTGAAGAAAAACACTGTAAAACAAATTCAAACCAAAATGCTTGCCTTATAAGACTCTGTTCAACACATAAAAAAACATTTTCTCTGATGTAGATATCTTCAATTATGACGAAATATATTTTTTATGAAAAGTGTATTAAAATGTATTAAATGCATAAATGTAAATGTAATGATATATTATGTACTACCTACCACCTGTTATAGGTAATGTAATATCTTTTAGTTATTGTAAGATTTCAGTTTGAGTTAATTATTAATTCCTAGAAATTAATAATTAACTCAAACTAGATACTCAATCTAGAAACACAATGTAATAGTATGAGCAAATTTCTAGAAATTAATAATTAACTCAAACTACATACTCAATCTAGATACACAATGTAATAGTATAATGAGGAAATCTATAATTGGTTTTTCACTAGGTAAATTATACACGAATAAATTGATCAAATTGTAAATTGTTGATTTCTCTAAAATAAATAAATAATTACCCTCCTGTGTACCAATGTGTACTCTCATGTTTCATTTGATTGTAAAAGCCATTTTTTGGCGTTCAAATAAATACATATGTAAGTCAGCTTGTGTGATGGATCAACAAAAACAAACGAATCAACAAAAACAAACGGATTAACAAAAAACCAATATACCGTTGCGCGAGATCAACAATGTATGAGAGTGGAGTGTACAAATATATTTTTAATTAATTAGTTGTGAAATACCAAAAATTAATCAAATAAAATTTATTTGCGCACGCTGGGTTCCAACCCTCGATCACGGAGGCCGTCGTACGTCTTCCTTCCGGATAAGGTTTTTCCATGGGTTTCCTTATTCCCAAAAGGCAAATTTGGAGGAATTCCAAACAAAAGGACATGGGTACTTCCACCCCCAACATAACATAACAGACACCTTTGTATACAGGGACTTACCACTCCCAACATAACATAACAGACACCTTTGTATATAGGGACTTCCCACCCCCAACATAATATTAACAGACACCTTTGTATACAGGGACTTCCCACTCCCAACATAACATAACAGACACCTTTGTATATAGGGACTTCCCACCCCAACACAATATAAACAGACACCTTTGTATACAGGGACTTCCCACCCCCAACATAACATAACAGACACCTTTGTATACAGGGACTTCCCACCCTCGACATAACATAACAGACATCTTTGTATGCAGGTTGTAACAGCATGTACCCGAAAGATTTTAACCAGCGATTCCTGAGCATATTTGGAGTAAAAAATGTACATTTAATTTTGCTTTCCCATTTTTTTCAATCACACGTTGCCAATTATCCCATCCCTATACATCGCGACGGTATTGAGCGAAACGCGCGCTGTTTCGTGTGTAACCGTGTAGCTGTTAGAATGAGACGGGGTGCTTAACATCTTATTGCTATGCAATACCGCAGCGGTCCCCAACCCCCGGTCTGCGGCCCGGTACCGGGCCGTGGACCAAATGGTAATGAGCCGCGCAAGGCCTGCTTAAAAATCAAAATTACGTAAAACAAAATCGATCACTCACAATAAAAATATATAATTAAAAAAAAAAATTCAATGGAACCTTTCATGACGAGCACCTTCCATAACGAGTAATTCGCATAACGAGCAAAACAGATTCTGAAAAAAAACGCTCCTTCAGAGAGCGACTTCTCGCATAACGAGCGACATTTCACATAAAGCAAGGATAAGTCCAATCTTCACGTCACTCACCAGTTTCGAGAAAAGCTTTAAATTCGAGGTGCACACCAGAGAAAAATCATCTGCTTGATCTGTGTGTAACTATTCTTTAAGCTTGTGGAGTCGTGATGAGTGAACACCCTCCCCCCCCCTCTAGGGCCGCGGTTAAATTATCAAACGTTGTCCGGTCCGCGGTGATAAAAAGGTTGGGGACCACTGCAATACCGGACTGCTGGAAATACCTGTTACTGCTAGAAAAATATTTTTATTGTGTTTAATTGGAGAAATACATATATATCATGGGCAGCAAAATTAAATGTAAATTTTTTACTTCAAATATGCTCAAGAATCGCTGGTTAAAATCTTTCTGGAATGTGCTTTTACACCCTGTATACAGATATATTTGTGTTATGTTGGGGGTGGGAAGGAGTACCTGCTGTTACACCCTGTATATGGACCCAGTAGGCTGTCGCTGATGATGATGATGACACTTGTAATTTTACTAGGGTTTTAGGTAACAAATTCAAGAACAATCTACCGAGAAAATACAAGGCCTCTAAGTATACAACAATCAGGGCTGGGCAAAATACATGCTTTGCTGTAATTAAAATACTTTTTCGCATGTATTTAAAATACGAAATACAAAATACTTTCAAGTCGTGTATTTGAAATACAAAATACAGTATTTTAACCATTTTTTAATTTCAAATACAAAATACAATTGGTTTTGGTAGAACCTTTGGTTGTAATAAATTGTCGTAAGTGCCCATATCTAAGGGTGCGTTTCCATAGAAGCAAAGCTGAGCAGAGTGAAACAGAGACGTGCTAAAATTGACTTATCATATTGCTCAGGAGACACATCTCGTCTCCGCTCCACTTGTAAAGTTTTGTGGTATAGGACTTAGGTGTTAGATTATAATAATTATTATAATAACACTAGCTGGTTCCCGGCATGCGTTGCAATGGCATATTCAAAGAAAAAAATTGTTTCTCTCTGCATGTCCTTTCCCGTGCGTCCCCGTTCTCCTACCGCATCCCTTTCCCCTCTTGCATTCCCCTTCCACCTTCCCTGCCTACCCTCTTCCCCCTCCCGCATTCCATATATTTAGTCCCAGTACATTCAGTTTTCAAACAACTCGCATGCCAGCTATTACAATTTTTTTTATTCAAATTTTCATTTTTCACATATTACAAATATTCATTTTTCTATATTATAAGAACAATCAATCAAATCTGGTACCTAACATAGGTACCTATTTAAAATATCTATGATTTAAAAAATCCATAGACAATTCTTTTGTTACAAAAAAAAACAGCTGCCTGCTAAATTCAATTTCATCAAACGCGCGAACTGTCAGACGTGCGAAGTTAAAATAGTCGTTAAGTTTTCTGAAATTATCCAAATTTCTGCATATTTTTCTTTCCGTAAGATGATCCTTCTATAAAGTATTAGAAAACTTGAAAAAATGAATGAAATAGGTAAAGTCATTCTGAAGTTATGGCGTGACCAAGGGAAACAAGGATTCATTTTTATATATAAATGGATGACATTTGTATGGCGCAATTTTGTGTTATTTTACTTCTCTGCTATTCTATACAGCAGTGTTTTTCAACCCGTGGGTCGCGACCCCCTGGGGGGTCAACATTAACCTGATGAATTACGACTATCTCAACGGCCGTATTCTTAAACCAAAAGTATAAAAATTCGTAGTCTTAAAAATGCGTAACCTAACCTATTATAAATTTTACTCACTTTTGTATCACAAACCATGTTACATAAACCCAGCGTAGCGGCTAAACTACTTGAAAACAGGGATGTTTTTTTGCCGTGACGCGAGCAGGCGGTATAAAGGGGCACAAACCATGTTACACAAACCTAGCGTAGCCGCTAAACTACTTGAAAACAGGGATGTTTTTTTGCCGTGACGCGAGCAGGTGGTATAAAGGGGCACAAACCATGTTACACAAACCTAGCGTAGCCGCTAAACTACTTGAAAACAGGAATGTTTTTTTGCCGTGACGCGAGCAGGCGGTATAAAGGGGCACAAACCATGTTACACAAACCTAGCGTTAGGTTAGGTTAGGTTAGGGACGCGAGCAGGCGGTATAAAGGGGCACAAACCATGTTACACAAACCTAGCGTTAGGTTAGGTTAGGTTACGCATTTTTAAGACTACGAATTTTCATACTTTTGGTTTAAGAATACGGCCGTTGAGATAGTCGTAATTCATCAGGTTAATGTGTTATGTGATGAATTATGTGAGGAATTATCGTGTCGGAAAGTTTTACGTTATTGATATAGGGATAAATATTTTTGAGAGCTGGTAACACTGCCGGCACATGTTTTTGTACATTTCTTGTTTTTCTATGATCTTCGTACTTCGTGTGTCAAAATGCTTCCAAAATGACTATTTTCATGTGTGTGTGTATAGAAAATTTTAAAGTCGCGTAATTCAGTTAATATTGCTTGCCGCCGCCTAATTCTTTCAGATTCGGATTCCCCGGCCCATAGTTAGTATAAAAATAACTAGTTTGATTTTCTAGGAATCAGAATGCTTCCAATATGGCTATTTTCCTGTGTGTGTATAAAAATTTTTAAAGTCGTGTAATTCAGTTAATATTGCTTGCCGCCGCCTAATTCTTTCAGATTCGGATTTTCCGGCCCATAATTAGTATAAAAAAAAAAATTTTTTTTCTATGACCATCTCCCGTAAACCGAATTTTTTCCACTAAAATATACCCAAACTAAACTGGAAGTTAACCGAAGGGCAAAACCAGTTGGAACCAAATTTTCCAGAAGACACTGCTAGCCGTGCCTTGGTAGACTTCCTTTCATTCACCTGAGGGAGCGGTCCGTATCGGTAGAGACGGGAGATAAATGAAAGGCGTCAGTCGATGTAGTGAGTCGAAGTCTTTATTGAAGAGCTACCTAGCAAAACAGTCAGATGGTGTTGACACGAGTAGTAGCGAGTGCAAGTCATAAGTGGTGTTGACAGTGATTGATGATGATGGTCGAAGATGCTGTGGTGGAGCAGACCACGGGTCTGCATGTCACCAGCATGTAGCGCTGCACCGAGGTGGTGGAGAAGACCATGACGTCCAGGATGTCACTCGAAGCTTTGAATCGCGGAGGTGGACAGCGGTGAACCTTGTGAGGAGAAAGTCTCAGTGGCAGCGAAGCGCGACGGGCTTTGATATGCCTGAGATGTTGCTGCACCCTTGACAGAAGACGCGGCGGGCCTTGTAGTCGCGGGTAAAGGATTCTCCAAAGCTGATGGTGCGGTGGACCATGTTAGCTGCGAGATGATGGGTCCTCGAAGGCTGCGGGCGCAACGGGCCCAGGTGCCGGCTTTGAGTCGCCGGGGCTGGCCGTTCAGCCGATACCGCACTGGAGCGAATTCACTGATAAGCTGTGCACTGTATAACTGTGTGTGTGACTGGAGACTAGACTTGAGACTCAGCTGCATGCGGCTGCGCTGGCTTTTATACTCTGCCGGTCGGGCAAGTAGAAATTCGACCGCCGCGCCTAAGGTGAGAACGTTCGAGAACAGTCGAGTCGCTGTGTTGATAAAGTATTGTGCAGTCGGGAACTTTCCAGTAGGTTGCCGCGTTAATTGTTACAAGGCGTTAGACGTACTTACAGTGCCGGCAGCGGCTCGCACCTAGATATTTATTTTTGGTGTGATCGTTAACCAGTGGCGCTGCGATGGTTTTAGCAGAGCGGGTTAAGTAACCGCTACACACCCAACTACACAAATTCAATTCTATAATCAATACAAACAACAAACGAATTCTTGATTTAATCATGACAAATATTTCAAAATGTAGTATAACCCATTGTACCGAACCTCTGACGCTTGAAGATTCACATCACAGAGCATTAGACATAGAGTTATCACCTGTTACTGTACCGTCTCTCTCCGGCTCATCTAGGACAGTTAACCAACCTATTGAAGGCCAGGGAAGGCCAGCAAAAAGCATCACTTTGAATTTTGAATTGAATGTTTTGTGGATTAATTTTGAGCTATTGTATATTTTATTGACTGAAACACGTTCCTAGAACAATAAACTATCTACCAAAACAACATTATTTGCGTTAATTACGTAAATTGATAGGTTTTACGATGTTTTAGTCGAGGAAGACGCATAAATTATGTGGCGGCAGAAATGACATTTTGTGTCCATAGATAAAAAATATTTTAAAATATTCTGGGGTTACAAGGTGAATGAAATCTATACCCATCCCATGGGGAATGTTGGCGCAAGCGATTCTGACACTGTCCTTTACAAATTTTGTACATAGAAGGGTCAAAATCGTAGATAAACGTATTTTTTCCCGGCGCATGCGCAAGAACTGCGCACATCCCCGCTCCGGCAAATTAAATATAAATTATTCCGAGTGACTAGGCGCATTGCAGGTTTCGCTATGGTAAAGGGCGATAATAGAGCAAGCGATTCTGACCGTGTTCTTCATACACTTTCTTTACACATAAGGGTCAAAATCGCGTGTAATTTTTTTTTCTCATGACAAAATGACATGAGAAAAAGAAACACGTCCGTACCTGACTCGATTCCGATCGCGACTGATACAGGTTTGTACTTGTTTACGTTCATGTATCACTTTGTCAACACAGTGTTGCCATATGTTAAAAATAAATACAAATATGTAGTCTACAACAATTCTTTTTAAAAAAAAATCAATAATATTGTAGTTTAAATATACCATTATTGCATAAAAACTCTTAAGAAACATAAAATTACAAAAAAAATACGGTGCGTCTAATAATTTGGCCAGGGACTGTAAACATAGTCGAAGATGTTATGGAGAGAGAAAGTCACTTACCTTGGTGCAGCTCCCGCTCTGACGAAAGCTGGTTAAGTTGCCGCTTCAGCCAATCACTAAAGGCAAAGAGCCTTGTATAGGCGGTATACGTGTTGTTCCTGCATTGACCAGTTTTTTTATCATAGGGGCCTAGACTTAAGATGCCCCGCAACCACCATCTCTCCTGTCCACTCGTGTTAGCGGGGAAGATGAGTCCTGCACCACTATCGCCATTGCACCCAGTCGACCCTGGAAGTATATGCTATTTAATACATCGGGGAAATTGCAAAAAGGATATTTTCCAATTACTCACTAATACCATAGCAATATTTCTTATATAATAAAATTAATAATATACAATCTACGATATATTAATTTTAAGTTAAATACTCCTGTACCGGACGTAATTTTGACTTGAAATAACTGTATTTAAAATAATAATTTCTGTATAGTTAATGAATAAATCGACTGCCGGGGTCAAGCAATTCTAAAGGGATAAAAAGAAAGCTTCACCCCTTCACCCCTTCATCCCTTTTCCCCCCCTCTGTGTATATACATACACACTACTTTGACTTATTTTGTTACTTCTTGATCTGTTGTACATACCTACAATCCTTTTACCTTTGCGCAAATTCCAATTTATGCAAAGCCTAAATTTATTATTCTATTATTCCTATGTCTCTCTATGCACCCAATTTGTGCAAAACCATTTATTTTTATCCTGCACAAATTGGCTCTATGTTACCTCTTCCTTCTATTTTTAGTCTCATGATCTGTGTACATACCTACACACCTGTATTTGTTGTTTTCATAAAAATCTACCATGTCTATGTGCAAACTCACAAACAAAATAAATATCAGAGGAGCGTGACAGGGAGTTGTGACAACATAACGAGACGCGCGGAGCGGGCGCTGTCGCATTCGTACACTTTGCCCGGTCAGATTCTAGGATCTCAGTTCCTGGAATTACGGGGAGACAAAAGGCTAGACCCGCTGTTCCCCTTTAAATAGAGCGCTGAAAGCTTTGGACCGGTAGAGTCCCAGCATCCGTCATCTTTGCCTGCCCTGCCTCCCCGGTCGAACTGAAAATTGGATTTTTCTTCTTGCCCTGGCCGACTTTTCACCCCTGAAGACCAATACAATTACTCGATCGCCTTTTTAAAGGCGCAGGTTACCCCTCTGCTGCCTGCTACCTCCCTTTCTCCCTTTCCCTACATTTTCTCACCATTTTCCCTCTCCCTCTCCACTCTTCTTCCTTTCTCCCTAGGCGTCGAAACGGCCAGCGCCGGTCCCCCACACTTCATCGGCTGGTGTCTACAGTGTCCTTCCCGGACAATTCCCTTAGAATAAATAAAAAATCACAAAGAGACCTAAAAAAAAATCAACAATTGACTCCTATAAAATATTTTAACAATGATTGTAAAAAAAAAACAGGATACCTGATCTTAAGCTCAACTTGTAAAATAATTCCTCCTCATGGACCCTTAAAAATTGAAAAGAACGACCTGTAAATCCTGATCCAGGAAAATATCTTGGGCTGTGCATTGATCAGCATTTGACATTTAAACAGCATATAGAAAATCTGATGACATAATTTCATAATGCCAGCACTCAAATCCCCAAGGTTTCATCGCAATCGGATGAATGGTTTAGCAACGCATAAGCATCTTACCATATATATATACAAACCCAGAAACAAACATACTTTGTTTTTTTTAATAAATTAGATTGATTTTTACTAACCGTTTTGTAATTTTTTAAAAACATTATGAACAAAATGTAAAAGCCCCATGGGCGTAAAAAAGAGTAAACAAAAACAAAGTTTTATTCCAGGATGTGGGGAGGATAGTGTAAATTCACACGTCCTATATAGGTAGTTATAGTAATACATATTATACGAGTCTAAAGAAACTGTAAGACATTTTGGTGTACAGGGTGTCCCAAATGAATGCAGACCTTTACTTTTGTTCTGTACCGCAGACACTAGGCATAATAGGTCAATGCACTCAGCTTCAATCAAAGAACGCTAACATAACCTGTCGATCGGTATTTTCCGCGGATAAGAACAAAGATTTGACTGATGTACATTTACTAACCGTTTAAGAAACCAGCACATAACTTATCAGCCGTAATGTAGTCCTCGGTGTGGTATTTCTTGTATTCGGTGAGGCACGCTTGATTGTCTATGACGGGGACACTCAGGACACGCAGCTCATCGGCCGTCTGTCCCTCTTCCGTCACTCCCCATCCAGCAAACTGGAATTAGTTATGTTATATTGCGTTATGTTATCAGGTTTTCCTTCTTGCTCATTCGCTGAAGTGGACTAACATATAAATATTATTATTGATATAGCAGATAAAAATGTATCCAGACACTAACTAGATAGCATTTAGTTCGAGTTGAATCTTGCAATCGTATATAAAAATAGCAGCCAATAATATGTGCGTTAAGAAAATGAAGATAATTTTGGTAGTTCTTAGTCGAAGTATAATACAGTTAAAAGTGACCGAATTTGATATGGGTTCATGTAAGCAAAGGGTCCTGGGTTCGACTCCCAGTGGAGCCATTATCTTTTTCTGTCTCCAGATTTTTGATTGAGTTTCGCTTATATTGTCTTCATTTAAATAAATATTATTATTTGAGATTTTACTCATAAAACACTCTTCAAGGTAATTGGAATGATGTCTATCTAAAAGCAAACAGGGGCATAACTATTGTTAAAAGATGATTAGACAATAACATACTAACAATGAACGTGACAAAAACTAAATATATTGAGTTTAGCATAAATACATCCTTAAGTATTCCAGTAAATCAAATTAAAATATGTGCTTGCTCCCTGACTAATGCTAACATATGTGATTGCCCTAACTTAGAACGGATGACTAAAATCAATTACTTAGGTATTATCTTTGACAGCAATTTAAAGTGGAAAGAACATGTCATTATCATTACAGCAAACAAACTTAGAAAATCAATATACTTCTTTAGACCTACTTGCAACTTTTAAAACTTGAATCAACTCAAAACAATTTACTACGCTCTATGTCAAACTCTATTTGAATACGGTATTATAGCCTGGGGAGGAGAAAACACTGCCGCCATTGATTCGATCTTTAAAGCCTAGAAACTAATTATTAAGATTATATTAAAACTACCAATCACAAGCAGTTCGAATGAAATCTTTAGGGGAATCCGTGTCTTGGACATTAGACAAATTTATGCCAAAAACATATTAGCATACCTCTTCAAACACAGAACTACATTTGAAAATGTCCAAACTGCTCGAGATACTAGAACCAAAGGGCACAATCTCCTACTTATCCCTTGTGCTAAAACAACCTTTGGCCAAAGAAATTTTAGATACTTTGTAACAAAACTATATAATACACATCCACCGGCAATTAGACAAAACACAATGTATCTTAAATATAAATCTGACACCAAGTCCTGAATTACCGGTCAAAACAGATCCAACATTAAAGATTTTATTTTAACTAACTTATAAGTATTTATTGTTTCAATGTTACGTTGATGATTACTGTTACTTGTAATATTGTGTTATTATTTGTACTTTGTATGTGTTATTATTATAAACTGCTCATGCTAAGCGCCTGCTCTCAACACAGGTTCTCCTAGTGAGACAGGCATAGAATAAAACGGCCATAATATTTTTTTTGGATCTCTACCCCCCCCCCCCCGGGTGCTTGTAAAATCTATGTGCGGCCCGCGGGTGACACTACAAATATACAAATGGCCCCCGACGGCAAAAAGGTTCCCTGCCCCTGAGTTAGAGTGATTCAGACATATGTTAGCGCTGCTTATAGGTGACAATCAGGGCTGGGCAGTATTTGAATTACTTGTAATTGAAATACGTATTTGAAATACAAATACGTATTTTGTATTTGTATTTCAATTACTTCCTAAAAATGTATTTTGTAATTGGTATTTCAATTACATGCTGCTGAGGTATTTTGTAATTTGTATTTCAAATACTTATGGCTTCAAAATACATTTTCAAATACGTTTAGCGATCTTAATAATGATAATGAAAAATAAACTATCATAGATAATACATAGACTAAAACGTTAGAATCCTGTACTATTGTCCTATTTTCCCGTACTATAGCATGCTAGTTAGGGAACGTACCCATACTACGTGACACGTTTAGGGGGGGGGGGGGGTCTTCAAAATGTCACGCTCCATACAAATGAGCGGCGGGTTGCTTAGGATTTTGGTCACCGGGGAGGGGGGGGGGGGTTAAAAATTGCAAAAAGTTGGTCACGTAGTATGGGTACGTTCCATTATTATTATTGTCCTGTGCTATAATAGCACTGTCATTGTACATTTTGTATCAGATTATATTACACTTGTCATTGCTTTGTATTGTACATTTTTGTACCATTGTATTAGATCAAGCACTACAGGAATAATTTGACTGAATACTAGATATAATTTTTAAGTTAATTACTGTAGGGCGCACTTGAAGTAAAATAACAGAAAGATGCGCTATACAAATGTCATCTATGTATATAAAAATGATTTCTTGATTCCCTTGGTCGTGCCATAACTTCAGAACGACTTTACCTATTTCATTCATTTTTTTAAAGTTTTCTAATACTTTGTAGAATGTTCTTACGGAAAGAAAAATTAAAAAAATTGGATAATTTCAGAAAACTTAACGACTATTTTAACGCACGTTTGACAATTCGCTCATTTGATGAAATTGAATTTAGCAGGCAGCTGTTTTTTTTTTGTAACAAAAGAATTTTGGAAGATACTCTCAGTATCACCCTGTTGAGAGACCACCATTCAGAATTGAAACGTTACTTGAAATGGCATTAAACGTGTTTGGTGACCAGATTTGAATAGCCAGGTACTTCTCCACCTTTCTCTTCCCTATCGCCTTCCCCTCCCCACTACCTTCAGCCTCACAACATACCTCAATTGGGGATGCCATAGCCTCACTGGCTCCAGACGGGAGCAGCTGAGACTCTTTGTGAGGTATCACTATAAAAAAAAAAATTGTTTGTGTTTTTTTTTTAAATTATAGATTTTTTAAATAGGAACCCATGTTAGGTACCAGATTTGATTGATTGTTCTTATAATATACAAAAATGAATATTTTGGATATGTGAAAAATTAAAATTTGAATAAAAAAATTGTAATAGCTGGCACGCGATTGTAGTGGGACTCAATATATGGAACGCGGGGGGGGGGTTGGCGGGATGGGGGTGCGTGAGAGTGGAGAGGGTAGGCGGGGAAGGTGGAAGGGAAACGCGGGAGGGGAAAGGGTTGCGGGAGGGCAACGGGGACGCACGGGAAAGGACATGCAGGGAGAAACAATTTATTTCTTTGAATATGGCATTGCAACGCATGCCGGGAACCAGCTAGTGCTATTATAATAATATATTACTATCTAACACCTGGGTCCTATACCTCAAAACTTTACAAGTGGAGTGGAGACGAGATGTGTCATCTGAACAAAATGATTGGTCAATTTTTGTACGTCTCTGTTCCACTCTACTCAGCTTTGCTTCTATGGAAACGCACCTTTAGATAAGGACACTTACGACAATTTATTGCAACCAAAGGTTCTACCAAAGCCAAATGTATTTTGTATTTTGTATTTGAAATTAAAAAATGGTTAAAATACTGTATTTTGTATTTTGTATTTCAAATACACTACTTGAAAGTATTTTGTATTTCGTATTTGCGAAAAAGTATTTTGTAATTTGTATTTCAATTACAGCAAAGCATGTATTTTGCCCAGCCCTGGTGACAATTCAGCTAGTTATTTTTGTGTTTTTAGAATGGACTATTTATTGATCTTTTCCCCTCCGTGTCCCCCAAAACGTCAGTGTGTTCACAAGAGTGCAGCGGTTACGAAGTCCTCGCGGATATTTACTTCATCGCTTAAACATCGCAATCACTTGCGATGTTTAAGCGATGAAGTAAAATAGTAATGTTGAAGTATATTTACTGTAACATTACACATTACGCACTTGTACGTATAGACAACCAACTACTTTGGGAAGCTCATATCAGTGACACAGTAAAAAAAAACTTCATAAACTCTGCCATATATTCTGCTCCCTTAGGCCCATCTTAGATTTACAGACTCTAGCATATAGAAGCGTATACCTTGCCCTTTTCCAATCCATAGCAACATACGGTATAGTGGGATGCGGTGGCTGTGCTGAATCCATTATTAGACTAATTATTGTAGTTCAAAAACTAATTCTGAGAATTATATTTAAACGTCAACCTACCCATCCCTCAAATGAACTCTTTGCCAAAATCAGGGTCTTAGATATTCGACAGCTATTTACTAAGATAAGCATTTGTTATGTACGAAAAAATAACCGACTAATCAAGGGCGGATTTCGGGAGGGGGGGGGGGGGGGGGGGGGCACGGGGGCGCATGCCCCCCCCAGACGTTATTTTTGTGTACTGTGGAGATTCTATCACAGTACATACTTAGAAGCTAAAACTGTCTTTATTAAACATTTAATTTTTCTATTATTTTGACACTTTCATAAACCTTCATACATAGTTGAACTTATAGAAATAAATTTGAAGTAGTAAGTATAATACTTCAAGTTTTTGATTCTCAGATTCTTAGCCATGTGGAGTTAATACAGATATAAATATAAATTTACCTTTCCTTCGCTTCCGATGGTCAGCTGATTGTTATCAAACCATTGATTTCCCAAGTTCCAGCAAACGGGGCCTATTTTGTTTGAAAACTCCAAAGGAGTTTCCAAAACGATTAGAGCCAAATCATTTTGATGCTGGTTCTGATCCCCCCTATACCAATCATGGACTCGGATCTGCCGCACCTGGAATAAGGACAGAATACAAGTTTGTCTATAATACTCATACATGTTGGTGAGTCTCATCCTGCCTAAGAAGAATTGAGAAAACCTTTGAATAACATAATAGTAACTGATGAAGGAAGAGCCCTAGGCCTTATACCCTAGGGCCCAGGGTAAAAGCGGAAAACTAGTGAATACACATCACATCTCAGTTTGGGAGGCGGGTATGGGTACCGCCTCCTTAACCAATAGGTCACTTCAAGTGGCAAGCTCCGGCCGGTGACCTAGGTTCCTGGTGCCTGAGTTCATTACGTGATTGGTGGAGGGAGACCTTTTTACCTCTCCAGCAAGACTCTCGACCCATCGCTTTGCACCACAGTAGAAGGGATGAATTTATCCGTCACTCCTGGACATACTAACCCCAGATTCCTACCCGCCCTTTATACCTTTTTGATTTCCAGATCTTCCACTCCTTCCTTTCATTAGAAATAACATTTCACACTTTCCCATGTGCCATAGGCCCTGAGGGAAATTATTTACCTCGGGCCTCCTGCGTGGAGCAAACATAAAAAAGAACTGAAAAAAGCAATTTGTTTTATGTACTTATTCTCATCAAATAAAAGTTAGAAAAAATATTGGAGCCAGGTCCACGCTTCGGTGCATTTTAAAAGACAATGAACAGCTGATAGTTACCCCTACCGACCTTCTTCCAAATTTGTCCTAAAAGATACCCTTTGCACCACTAGTTTCTAGATACCACGAAAAGTTTTTGTGTAAAACATAAAATATAATCTTGAAAACCGAAATGAATAAAGAATTAATTATTAATTGTTTTCGGGTTTGTAGAGCTCCATTTAAAAAAAACATATAATTTAAATTAAATGGCATGTTTTAAACAGTGGTTAAACCACTTTGAGACGACTTATATATTATATATTATATATACGATTTTAAAAGTTAATTTACTCACCTTCAAAAATTAGCATTTAAAATCACATAAATAAGTCACCTCAAAGTGGTTTAACTACAGTTTGAAAATGGCTTTATAAGCCGAAACAGCTGTAACAAAAATAAATACTAAAATATTTGCAGAACTTGATAATAACATCCATAAATTTAATTAAAATTTAATTAATTAAAATTAAATTATAGATAAAATATTTATTCAAAACAAGCTGGTCCCGGCATGCGTTGCTACGCCATTTAATAAAGAAATTGTTTCTCCCTGCGTGTCCTTTCCCATTCCGCCTCCCCTTTTTTTCTCCCATTCCCACTCCGTCACCTCCACCTTCCCTCTTCCCACTCCACTCCCCCCCCCCTTCCCCCGTCCCGCGAACCCTCTTCCCGAGTTCCCCTCCCCCCTCACACGTCCCCTTCCCCTCCCGCGTTCCTCTTCCACCTTCCCCGCCTGCCCTATTGCCTTTCCCGCTCCCTCGTCCCGCCAACCCTCCTCCCGCATTCCATATATTCAATCCCAGTACATTCAGTTTTTAAACAGCCCGCGTGCCACCTTTTACAATTTTTATTCAAATTTCGTTTTTCATGTAGGTATATAAAATTTGATACCTAACATAGGTACCTATTTAAAATATCTAAAATTCTTGATTCGAACAAACTATTAGGGGAGTACCTACTTTAAATAAATTTATCAACTTAAAGGTTTTCAAAAATAGAAACCTGATTTAACAATCATTGTTTTGCAAAATGTCATTTTCAAGCACGCGAACTGTCAAACGCGCGATAGTCGTTAGGTTTTCTGAAATTATCCAATTTTCTGCGCAATTTTCTCAATTTTTCTCTCCGTAAGAACCATCCTCGTATTTCAAGAAATATTCTAAAAAAAGAATTAGCGAAATCGGTTCAGCTGATCTCGAGATTTGCGCTTAGCAACACATTTAGCGATTCATTTTTATATATAAGACTAGCTGGTCCCGGCGTGCGTTGCTAAGCCATTTAATAAAGAAATTGTTTCTCCCTGAGTGTCCTTTCCCATTCGTCCCGTTCCCCTTCCTCCTCCCCTTCTTCTCCTGCGTCCTCTTCCTCTCTCGCGTTCCCACTCCGTCATCTCCACCTTCCCTCTCCCCACTTCACTCCTCCTCCCGAGTTCCCCTCCGCCCTCACACGTCCCCTTCCCCTCCTGCGTTCCCCTTCCACCTTCCCCGCCTTCCCTTTCCCGCTCCCTCGACCCGCCAACCCTCCTCCCGCGTTCCATATATTCAATCCCAGTACATTCAGTTTTTAAACAGCCCGCGTGCCACCTTTTACAATTTTTAATCAAATTTCCATTTTTCATGTATATTAAATTTGGTACCTACATAGGTACCTATTTAAAATATCTAAAATTCTTGATTCGATTCAAACTATTAGGGGAGTACCTACTTTAAATATACTTATGAACTTAAAGATTTTCAAAAATAGAATCCTGATTGAACAAACATTGTTTTGCAAAATGTCATTCTCAAACAAGCGAACTGTCAAACGTGCGAAAGTCGTAAGGGTTTTCAGAAATTATCCAATTTTCTTAATTTTTCTCTCCGTAAGAACCATCCTCGAACTTCAAGGAATATTCTAAAAAAAGAATTAGCGAAATCGGTTCAGCTGATCTCGAGATTTGCGCTTACCAACACATTTAGCGATTCATTTTTATATTATAGATAGGCTACTTGGAAGGATTTCATAATGACTTGGAAAAAATCGTGTGGATAGATTTTCTACTAAGATTACGAAAATGTTATTATAGTTTTATTTTTTATTTTAAACAAATAAGTCCCTTTGTTGGGCTCATGACGTCAATACATGAAAATGTTCCGTCTCCGATAATATTCAATATATTTTATGAAATTCCGAACTGATTTTTTTTTTTATATATTGCAATACTTTGATTTCCGGCGAATTTTTGAATTCAACACTATTGGTACGGCCACACTGGGGTCAACTTCCAACTGCAAACGTTTGGACGATTTGGCCCAACACATCAGTCTGCACAATATTATTACGGGAGAGTGGTAAAAATATTATTTGAAGCGGATAAAAATTGTTTAAAATTATAATTTTTTTAGCTATACGAATCGAAATCAATATTATGGAGACCGAAGCATCGCCTGCACAATTGTAGGCAACAACTTGAACAGCGCCGAATCAGCTGTTCGATGTCCGCCATTTTGAAGTTCGAAGTTCGGAGTTGGAAGGTTGGCTTTTGTGTGGAAGTAGCATACAATTCACTTGCTTTATTGCCTGCGAACTTTATTACAGGTTCTTCCGTACGGTGGTTACATAAATTCATTTTTAAATAACTTAACGCAGCGTCAGAATTCGAATTGAAATATTTTGGTTTGTCGTTTTGACCGAAGTTATACAGACGGTTTTTTTTAAATTATTTTCTGCTATGTAATTTTGGTTTTTTCGCACCCATAAAATCATGTCCCGTGCTCCCGTGTTTCCGGTTTACGAGTAAAAAAAATGGTCCGATTTTTCAGATTGAAATTTTCAAAAATCGCCACGGTTTCAAAAATAGAATTAAAAAAAACGGAGGTCTTAGAATATTTGCCTAAACCGGAATTTTTTTTTTAAATGTGGTGCAAGTGGCCTATTGTCAACATGCTACGAAACGAATGGTTCCCTCATCAGGATAATATTAAAATAACAAACAAGTATGTACAGATAAAAAAACATTACAAAGAGTAGTGAAAAAACTGAAAAAAGAATAAAGAAAAGTTAATGGTTTTTTTAAAGATTTTATATTACCGAAAGTCTGCAAATCGTTACCGTCAAAATAATATATTTTTTTAAGCGTAGTTTACCAACTCTCTTTACAATTTCATTCAATCAGTAATCCAATTTAACCCTTTTATAGAGATATTATAAATTATATTATATACGTGTATTTAAAATGGATGAAAGTAAACTGAATGCTGTTGAAATGAGATCCTTGAGATGTATGTGTGGTAAAACCATGTATGATCGTGTTAGAAATGTGGATATCCGCAAAGAATGTAAGGCTGATGTAAGTATAATGAGCAAAATTAAGAAAGGGACCCTCAGATGGTTTGGACACGTAGAGCGAATGAACGAAGAAAGTAGTGTAAAAAGAATATATGATGCAGATGTGAATAATAGAAGAAGTCGGGGACGCCCGAGGAAGACATGGCACGATCAAGTGAATCAGATACTTGAGACGGGCCATGTCAAAAGTCAGAATAATAGAAGAATATGTATGAGACGATGTATGAATGTGAGTGAGGCAAAGAGTGTGTGCCAAGACCGAGTTGTTTAGCGGTCCGTCCTCTCTGCCTACCCCTGCGGGGAAACGGCGTGATGGTTAGTTATTTTTTTTTTTAGTTACGTGTATTTTTATGAAAATTTTATGGTTTTAATTGATAGATTTTGGAATGTATTAAAAACATTGACCCCTAAAACTTGCAAATTGATTTGGCAGAGTATAAAGAAAAGAGATGAGTAATTGCAAACCTTTGATTTGGGAGCGTCTGGCTCGGCAGGGTGATTCCACTTCTGATAGTGTTTATTCGCCGCTACATGGAACAGATGCGCGGGCAAAGTCAGTTTGTTGTACCAATCGTAGAAGCAGTGCGCAGCTAAGAATAAAAACCAGCATAATTAATAAAATAGTTGTTATTCATTTCGTAGCAATTGAATTAGATGAAATAAATGTAAATGAAACTGATCTAAGTAAGGACCAAAGCACCATATAGGGTGTCAAGGGATGTACTTAATTGACTTTAACCAATGATTCCTGACATTATTTGTAATGAAAAATGTGAGTCAAATTTTGGTCTGCGGTGACTTTTTCGATGACTTTTTTTTCATATAAAATTTTTTTTTTCTTCGAAATCGATTTTTCTTTTTCTTTTGCATGACGTTACTGGTCACTTAGCCGAGTAACCACCCAACCTCTTACCCCGCCCTCGATTGTCCAACACCTACATTTTTTACTTCAAATAATGTCAGGGATCACTGATTAATATTAGTCAAATACGTCCCTTAATACCCTGTATAATTTCGTCGAAGCAATCTATCCATACAGGACCCTGTGCACAGATCTGGCTGTAAGACATCCTGAACCAGGACCTGGACCCCTTAGTCACTCTTGATGGCTGACACGACGTAAATATCGGATGATGCGGTTATTCATTTCCCATGAATTTATGCCATTTGATTTAGGTCCAGTTGGTTTTGAATCTCCTGAAGGTGTTAAAACAATATGATTATGATCAGGTGCGAGATTGTTTAGTACACGTATGGAGTATAAATGGTTATTATCTCTAAGAATTACCATGCAGGCCTTCCGGCGTGGTGATGTAGGGTGAGGATGTCTGGACATCATGACGTTTGTGTTAGAAAGAGCGTAATTAGCGAGATCTCTACCTTTTTGATTATCATAACGACTATGCCAGGAGACGGGTTTTTGCATTCAAGTCACCAGCTTTTATAGTAGCTGCAAAAGTTGAACTTCCAGTCTTTGATTGAGATGATCATGATATTTCAATTCTCAAAATGTTCAAACTTGACTTCAATCAACAAACGCTGACTTCTTCGCCTCTCATAGGAAATCCAGAAGCCAATATGTGATAAAAAATTAACCATAATCCGAACGATTCCCAGCGTTGTCAGGTATTTCCCAGGGGTCAAAACTTATTCCTATCTTATTCCTCATACTCTAGACGCCATTAAAGTCTGCGTAAAATATCACAGATGTCTTATATTTACGGGTGATCTCAATTTTTGGAAGGAAATAATCTCTTACCAGGACTACTTACAAATATAATCTGAGCGTAATGCTATAGAATGGTTAAAAATAATTGATTATTAAGACGTAATCTGGGGTGAGCTCGGGTCCAGCGCTCACTTAGAAGCAGTGCTTAGTTCTGGAACGCTGCGGTCACCGCCGTGATTAAATTTTACTTTTTGAAATTTTACGCATTAAGTTAAAATAAAAATAAATACAAATAATGTAGTTATCTTACCTCCTATGACCAGTCTATGGCGGATGATGGTTCCCCCACAAATGAATTCGAACTCAGATATTTTCTTCTCGTAAACTGCCACGTGCCAGGGCAGAGAATTTTTGGGGGCAATGGGGGCCTTGTGGATAAAAGTTGAGACAACTGCATCTGCATTCTCCAGACCGCATTCTAAACACCAAATATCTCTTACATCAAAGAAGAAAGAGTTCAATTTTTATTTATTGTTTCGGAATATTTACAGAATGTTAACATTATTAGATTTAAATAATAAGTATTGTGAAGTGCGTACAGGGCCGTCCCTGTGAAGGTGCAATTGGAGCAATCTGCTCCGACTTGCTAAGGCGCCAAGGGGCAATGGAGGCAAGGCGCTGATAATATGTAACACCTAAAGCAGCGCCCTTGAGGTTTTTACTAGCGCCAAGTGAGCGCCGTTTGGCTCAGGGCCGGCCGTGAGTAATCCAGTTAAAATTGTTCACAGGATGCATGATTTATGGTTTATCTATCATTAGGTAGTTTTTTTTACATTAGCACCATATAGGCCCTGAGGAAAAAATCCCTCAGGGCCTATGAAATCTTTGGAGATGATGTGTGGCGGATTTCTTAAAAGAAAGGAAGAAGACGAAGTTCTGGGAAAAAAAATGTGTTGGGTAGGAGTCTGAGAGTCAGTGGATCGAAGACTGATGGATTGTCCCCTCACTATGTGCAAGGCAATGGGTCAAGAGAGTCTTGCCGGATGGGAAGAAGCCAAATGATCTCACACAAGCAGTCTCTCTTGATCCGGCCTGCCAAGCAGTAAGTGGTTTACCGCCAAAACCTATACAAATCTCATCCTGTAAACCCAGGCACCCCTGCTAAATCACCAAACGTGGCAAACCACTTGGGGTGCCCTATGACAGCGGTGTTGGTTTTCCAATAAATGGGTTCCGGGCGGCCTCACAAATAGATATTAACTCGTTAATTTCGATAGCAAAAAAATAGGAGGATCTTGATTTTGCCAATCAAAATGTAAAACGTGTCTGGATAACCATAAAGAAATAGGCAATAAAATAAATCATAACAATAGCTGTTATGTTAATAAGGTCATCAATGTTCTCACCTGCTTCACACTTGGGAGTTTCTCTGCTCCAGGATCCATCGATGCAAGTCATCTGGTCCAGAAACTCTGTGTCTGGTAGAATGTGTTTGGTCTTACATACGAAGTTGACGAAGGAGCCATGGGGCATGGTGGGCTTGCAGATTATTGGCCAGAATTGACTGGAAGAGCAGGAAAAGTCCACTGTATCGGATCCATATAGTGTGCATGATTCTGAAAATATTATAAAATCAATTGAAAAACGTTTTTTCTTTATTTGAAAACGATTAATTTTACATGTAATATATTATTAATCGATATATGTAGAGGGGTTTCGCGTACAGTATAACATCGCACGATGTTCGACCGTCCCAGATTTTGCAGTGCCTCTAATATGCTTACGAGTTCCTGGTTTTGCAGTCATCATAAGAACCCGACCGTAGCCGTACGAAAACAAATATTCTTTCTATGAATTAATATGAAACAACATTCACTTGACCGTTCCATCACCGACCAACACCGTAGCGTGCCATGACCAGACCGTCAAAAAATCCACGGCTAAAATATTTTTCGGTAGCGATACGCTCCGTGCATGACACATGACGTTAACTAAACATTTTAATTGAATTGTAGACTTTTAAAAATACCGAAAAAAATACAGAGACGAGCAATTGCACGATTTCATCTCTACTCTTGACGATGACCAAATGGCTCAAAAATCCTTAGAAAACTCTCACCAGAATAAGTCCCCTTAGTGTACGGCCTGAGTGCACGCTCAAATCGAGCGTGGGGCGGGGCGGAGCGTGCGGCGTTCATGTCAAACACTTGTTTTTGCATAGTACCGTAATTCAAATACTGTGGCACCGTCCTGAGTGGGGGCCGGGCCACTCAGTGAGCACGCTCTTGACCGCTCCACCGCCCCGCTGAACGCCACGCCCCGAATGCTAACCACTCAGGCCGAACACTTACGTGCCCAAAAGGCACAGTTTATTTCTCTAGAGACAACGCCTCGAAGAACAATTTTCTTCATCCACGACCTGCGGGCTACGAGTGAGTCACTACGATGACCCCGATGATCAGCAGACGTTATTCTCATCCCTAAACCTGGTAAAAATCTCCCCTTTGGCTCAAAACCACAGACTAATCAGCCTCCTTTCCTGCGCAGAAAAAGTTAAAAAAAAATTAATCTCGTCAGGCTTAAAAAATCAGTTGACGAACTTAAATTCATCTCCAACTTCCAAAACGGCTTTCCATGTTGCCAATCCACTCTACATCACCTTTTTTGGATGATCGTAGAAATAACTAATGGTTTTTATTATCGTCAACACACAGTAGTCTTCTCCCTAGATGTCTGCAAAGCATTTGACAAAGTATGGCTCAGAGGTCTCATTTATAAAATGAACTTGCAAGGTATTCCCCTCTCAATGACCCAACTCTTAGCAAATTTTATAAAAGATCGTAAATTTGGAATCATACTAAATGGTATCTTCTCCTTAGTGAGATTGACAGAGAGCCGGTGTCCCTCAAGGTTCTATTCTCTCACCAGCTCTCTTCAACATTTATTTAAGCTACATCCCTCGCCCCAGCATCCAAGACCTTCATAGTAACATAGGAAACATTGCAGACGATACGACGTCACGTCAACCTCGGTAAGCGTAAATAAAGCCACCCGTCAAGTTCAAATCACGCATCCAAACTATAAACTTTCTTTAAACAATGGTGAATTAGTATAAATCCCACCCAAAGAGCCGCCTGTGTTTTCTCACATAGATACCCTAAAAGGCCACCTAACATCCATTTGTTCGGAGAAAACATCCCGTGGAAAAAAGAAGATAATTTATTGGAAGTTTTCGCAGTCAAAAATGTCACATCAAAAAAACAAATTCATCGAAGGGTCACGCTTCACGTCAACAAAGTCCAAGTCTTTATTGACGTGAAATTTTTATAAGTCGGAGACTTTATCAAGGTCATCAAGTCAGCCGTCATCTCCATCACGTCAAAAGTCCAGGAAAATATGCGAGAGATATTTTATCAGTCATCAACCAGAGTCATGTCCGTCAAGGAATTGGAAATGTTACAAGTCTAATATGTAGGTCATACGTCACAATTTTGTTCTAGTGCAAAATCAAAATTATCTAAATGTGTGAATATAAATGTATTAAATATTTATTTATTTATTTATTTCAACGCCATAAATGGCTATTACAATCTGGTGATACATGATACATGATACATGATACACAGTGGTACACAGGAGGGTAATTACAATGATAATAATATAAATTACAAAGTACATATGCATGATAACAACTAGTGTAGGATACAAATATGTTTTACAACAACAAAAAATAATGAGCACGTACAAAATACACGTTTTTATCCAGAATATAAATAAGTAAATAAAGGTGAATTATTAGAAAAATTCTCAACATCAAGTATAATATACCTACCTACTTTACTTTTATTTGTACATATTGTTGGATTCTAGGAATTGGCTAAAATGGAGTAACTTTGTAATGATATTATTGTTACCTTCAGTTGAAATAACTGCAGTTTTAAATGACTACAGGTACTGCTAATTAGTTCTACTTTTCAGGGCTGCCAGTTAGATTCAATAATAAATCTTTGGTTTAAAAATAATAATTTTGAGAAAAAAAAAAACATTTATTAGCTATCACTTAACTAGTCTGATAATTAATATAAATGAAGTAAGCAGTTTGGAATCTATATTAGAGAATGACATAGACGCCGTGCAGACGAACACTATTATACCTAACATTAATTATTGTGATTGAGGTATGATATTATAGCCTTCTTATAACTATATTCGGTGCAGTTGAACACATCTACTACTTCTGAGAAAGCATTGCCAACTGCATGCAATCTAGGTATAAGCGAGTATCTAAATGACTCAGTCCTATGTGACTCAGTCCTATGTCCTATGTCATATGTCCGTGTCTGAAACAGTGAACATTAATTTGTTTATAAATGGTATAAAAATGTCTTTCACGATTGACACAGAGAGTTCATCGACCTAAATAAGTCACAAAATGGATATAATTTTTTTTTAAAAGTTCTGTTAATAGCCCCGTCCATCTCAAATAATGATTAGTTTTTTTTTTTAATTTTTTTAATCCGTTAACGTGCATATATTTTTTTCGTTTTTGTTTGGCTCGTACTTTTTCATTGTATGCGTATATCGTATATCCTGTGATCTGATCGCACCACTCTACCAACATTCCGGAATAAAATAAATTATTATTAATATTTCTCCAATCTATGCAAATTCATATTGTGGCGTCATTTTACTAAAATGTAAACAGATTACTTTTTTAAATCTTATCCTGACGACAAAACCATTAGTTTTGAAATATGCGGATAATTTTGATTAAAAAAGTGGTGTTTTACAAAATGTATTGTTTTATTTTTTATTATTATTTTAATTTCTTACTTAACCCTGCAACAAAACTATACAATGCACTTCTACTGACCTTTATCGTACCATTACCAATACCGTCTCTATAAGTTTGATTTCTTGGCGCGTTGTCTAGCCATTGTGTTTCTTAATATATGTCTTTATGGAACTTTGCTCTTTGGCGGCATTTTGAATAAGGAATTGGGGGAGCAGTAAATACTCAGGCGACGTCAGTATACTGAGATAGTGTAATGGCATCAGTATATCACAATGGAAGGTGCTCCGAGGAACTAGCGTCATTGATCCCCTCGGCATCGGCACATAGTCGGGAAACACGCCAAACACGCGCCCAACATTTGTGCACGGTTGACATTAGTCACATGAGAACGGGTCATTTCTACAACTCGTTCTTGAGTTCAACAGCGCGGCTGTGGAACGATTTGTCGGCCTCTGTGTTTCCTCCCTCCTACAACATGGGTCTCTTCAAGACCCATGTTCACTCTTCAAGACTCATGTTCACTCCTTTCTCTCTTCCAAAAGACCCTCCACACAGCATCTTCAAAGATGATATAGGCCCTGAGGGAAATTATTTTCCTCAGGGCCTCCTGTGTGGAGTTAAAATAAAAAAGTACCGAGTTCCTATTTCTTGAGGAAGTTTCAGACTGAAACGAAACTATATTTTTATACAAATTAAAATCTGCAAATTTTGGTTCACATTGTTGAATATATTCAAGATCTGTGAAAATGCAACCGAAAGTTTTTTCGAAAGAAAGGTAACTTACTTTTACAGGCAGGTTTTGATGTCCAAGTGTTATTTCCCAGGCACAAGGGGTCCTCTTCGGTAGGGAAGTAACCAGGACTGCATGTGTAGTGCAGCACGGTCAGGCGCCTGACCTCGTCTCCTGGTCTTGGCACTTCGGTCCTGCTGCTGATGGTGTAACTTCCGTTAACCAGGAATGCGGGTAGGATGCAGCTGCGGATGGGCAAGATAGCAATCATTTTTGAGTTATAACAACTAATATACGAAGAACGGACACAATACTAATCATTCCGCCATTACAACTACCGCCTATGAATCCTCATATCACTGTACTAAACGCGAGGAAGAGATGAAACCACCAGCAACCGTCTAAATCGACCTCTCCCTCAAAAAGTCGACAATCCAAGAAGACAAGGATGCGGGAAGTCCGTAAGAAGGCAGTTTGTTGATAACCCCTCAGTGCAAAACCCAGTCAAAGGCCTTGGAAATATCCAGTGCATCCGTTTGACTCTCCCTGAAACGTTCCAAACATCCGTCACATATGCAAGGAGATCACTGCACGAGCAGATGACCGCTTTTTTCAAACCAGATGGTGCAGGGCCAGACTTCAGGAACATTTTAAAAACTTCATCAAATTTGGAGCTATTTTTGAAGCGTACTTCTGTTATATCAGGGCAGGTATTCCGTCAGGCCCACTAGCTTTATTAACGAAAAGCTGAAACCTATGCTAGTTCTTTTAATGTGAACTAATCACCACATTATGGTCAAGCAGATTCCTCCCTTGTTAGATGTGTAATGAAAAACTTTATTTTTTATTTGGTTTTAACATACTCTGACAGCTGTGTTTTGTTTTCACTAATGTTAGTTTTTTAAAACCGTGTGTTTATAAATACAATAGAATTCTTTGTATCCTCCTCTTTCCTAAATAATGCAAGGGACTGAGCCGTGGAGTTTTAATAGTATAGGTAGATTTAAATTTGCAAACTCATCATGAAAAGGTGATTTGTGAAAATAAACTAGAATCCTCGTTTGGAACGGAGTGTTTTCCTTGTAAGCTTAAAAAATTAAACATAATGTAAATACGAGAATTAATCACGAATTTTAAATGTTAATTTTTTTATGTATTTTAAAGTATGTTTACATTGGGTTTTTCGATGCCTGTCTCACATCTCTGTCGATAAATTGTCCCACATATTAATTTCAATACAGTTAAAACAGAAAGGTAATGGGAATTGTGGGTAAATCTAAAAAAAATACTTATCTTATAAATGTAGGAAGAGATGAAGTAAAGTAATAACTCCTATCAAATCTTAACTATTATCTTTAATTGACAAACTAATGTTTAAGACAAAATTTTTAAGCATAGCACAAGAGGTAACAATTATTATAAGTAATTGACAATTTAAAATAATAATTAATATATGACGAGTTAAAGTATTTCCCTGAAAAATGTAGACATAATTTGTCTCGACGCCACCTACTGGGAGATTTAGAACTAACAATGCCTTTCCCATATAAAATAAAGTTGGTTTTTTGCAGGTGGAAAAATGTAATAAGCAGTAGGTAATTGTTGAATGAAACACTAGTATATATTGAATTATTTGGCGGGTAGGAGATAGGCCGACGTAGCTCAGTGGTCAGAGTAGATGACCGGAAATCAGAAGGACACGGGTTCGAGTCCCAACGGCGGCATGTATCTTTTTTCGGGAGATTTTTTTAATGTAGATGAGTGTTTCAGGCTAATAATTATTACTTATAATAATTGTTACATATCAAATCTATTTGTAGAGTTAGATTTGATAGATTTCTATTACTTTATTTTATTGTATATGGGTTATGTCGTATGTAAATTGTTATTTTTGCCTATGTGTAATTTATTTTACAGATGTTTGCGTGAAGTCTTACTTACAATCCATTTCTTTATATCTTGTTTGAATTTTGTTATTGAGTCTGTTTGTCTAATCGTTGCTAGTAGTGTGTTGTTTACTTTGCAAGTTATGTATTTAAAATGTCTTTGTCCAAAGGTGGTTTTAGAAAAAGGAGTTAGTAATTAGTATTTACTAATTCTAGTCAAAATGTACCGTACTGCGTATGATCCCATAATGAGTTTCTAAATCCTTGGGAATACCTACAACGCATGTATGTATACTCTTTAAAAAAAAAAATACATAAATCGAATTTCAGACCAACTCAAATATTGGAACCCCGTGGAAGATCGAGTAAATCTGGTAAATGAATTAAACTGGTAAATAACTTGAAGGGTTTGCATAGAGATATGTTTACTATGCTATCTATTGTATATTATCTTGTTTATTTGTTGTTTATGCATTACTTTATCAAACATAGGACATGTTTGAAATTTTAAAAATATCTTCTTTCCACCCTCGCGAAGGTTTCTGGATTATTACAACCACACCACATAAAAGTTTTTTAATCATCACAAAAGCTCTTACTAAACTGTCAAATATGTCTCAATTTGAGAATGACATTTTGAAAAACAATTAATTGTTCAATCAAAATTCAATTTTCGAATAAACTCTTTAAAGTGTGCCCTATTAGGTAACCCCGACGTTGGCGATCACTCTGGTAAATGTTTATCTTGCACTGCCCGGAATAGCTCCTCCAAACTTCTCATATATTTCGCAGCCAAGAAATTAGTCTCCTACCAGGCCCTCGGCGACCCTCTTGAAGTTGATCTTGTCTTTCAGTATTAATTGGAGCAACTTATATTTCTCCCCTCGAAGTATGTGGCCCAGATATGAAATTTTCCTCACTTTTACCAATGTGGGCATTATTTAATTAATTAATCTTTTACTAACTAACTAACCATCACGCCGTTTCCCCGTAGGGGTTGGCAGAGAGGACGGACCGCCAAACAACTCGATCTTGGAACACATTCCTTGCCTCGTTTACATTCATACAACGTCTCATACATGCTCTTCTATTATTCTGACTCTTGACATGGCCCGACACAAGTATCTGATTCACTTGGTCGTGCCATGTCTTTCTTGGGCGTCCTCGACTTCTTCTACCATTCACATTTGCGTCATATATTCTCCTTACACTCCTTTCCTCTTTCATTCGCTCTACATGCCCAAACCATCGGAACGTTATACTCATTACGCTTACATCAGCCTTGCATTCTTTGCGGATTTCCACATTTCTCACACGATCATACATGGATTTACCACACATACGCCTCAGGGATCTCATTTCTACAGCGTTCAGTCTACTTTCATCCTTTCTCTGCCAGTTTCATGCCTCAATGCCATACATCAGGGTAGGTACCAGTACTCCATTATGGACGGCTAGTTTCGCGTTTTTGGACAGTTTTTTGTTGGTGCCAACGGCGTTCAGTCCTCCATTAATAGAGTTACCTGCATTCACCCTTCTTTCAATATCTCTATCAGCCT
Organism: Limnephilus marmoratus; assembly: GCA_917880885.1. Classification (NCBI taxonomy): domain Eukaryota; kingdom Metazoa; phylum Arthropoda; class Insecta; order Trichoptera; family Limnephilidae; genus Limnephilus; species Limnephilus marmoratus. The sequence continues at coordinate 11,368,081 of OU862928.1, read as the reverse complement.
TCCCATCTCTCATATTTAAGTTAATTAATTTAATTAAAGCACTTATGGAAATGCGATTAAGTACCGATTAATTCTTTTAAACATATAGTTAAACCACGTCATGGCAACATTGGTCACGTGACCAATGTAGTTCCTCCGACGACCGTCGGAGAGAAGCGCCATTCCAGTTACGGAACCGGGCTCGATAACACGTTCGTATTTATTAATTAATCTCATTTCCATTTTTTACCCGCGATGTACAAAACTGTAAATGTGTCTGACAAAGACGAAATAAATTATAAAAACGTGGAGAACTCTTTTACTATTATTAATTCACGCAATATCCTCCCTTGGGGTTGAGTAAGTATATCGACGACTCTAAATAAAGAACCTCCATAACTGGTGACCCCGACGTGATATTATTCGTTATGCGTTGAAAACCAAAAACATAGCGTATAAATTTAAAAAAATACTGGGATATATTAAATAGCTTAAGTATATAGAATATAGAGCATTGAATTTAAAAAATTGAAACGGTACTCACAATAATAAAGAACCTCCACACACTTAATAGAAGCACGAATCGGACGCACAAGGAAGACATGGACGTCTTGTATTAATAGGGATATCAGATGTGCTAATCTCAAGTTTGTCCAGTAGTTGAATTTTCAAGGTTCAAGGTTCTGTGTAACTGAGGAACATCAATGTACTGTTGGTTTACTAATAATATTTTAAAGGCATTTCCTTGTCTGTATGTCCTTGTCGGTTTTGACCAAAGATATTGAAATATAAGTAGATGTGCTATCTGCTGTTTTTACTATGTGGGTCTGCGCTTCCGGGTGTCGCCGATATTGTTTACCAATTAACAAATAAACTAAAAGAACAAATAATTAACGAATAAACCAAACGAACGTTAAACTAAATGGACGAATTCTTTACTTATTCAAAATATATCGTTAACCAATATTAATGCACGTTTTCAAAAAATCAACAAAATGAACAAATTCTTTTTGTATGAAAACTACGCTAATTAGCGCGTAGTCCGGCGACAATTGCGCGGACACCATAGCATATCTTTTCTGTATTTGAATATCTTTGGTTTTGACCTTTATTTTTTTTATACTTTACTCCCGTACTTTACTTTTTTACTGTTTTTTTTTTACATGAATACCGCACAAGAGTCCCAACTGCTCCCGTTGGAGTCTGGAGCCAGTGGGACTATGGCATCCCCAATTGGGGTATGTTGTGAGGCTGAAGGTAGTGGGGTGGGGAAGGAGATAGGGAAGAGGAAGGTGGGGAAGTACCTCGCTATTCAGATCTGGTCAACAAACACGGCAGAAGCCATTTCAAGCAACGTTTCAATTCTGAATGGTGGTCTTACACCAGGGCGATACTGAGAGTATCTTCCACTCTGGAACGCGCCGCAAATATACTATATATTATTTTTAATTAATGAATGGTGGAATAATACAAATTATTCAAAATAAATTTATTTGCCACGCCGGGATCCCGTGACCTTCGGAGTGCGAGTCAAGAGTCTTACCAATGGACTACGCCGGCCGTCAATACTACTTTACTACTACTCCCGTTTTCTTTAGTCCCTCTGGAGCCAGTGAGACTATGGCATCCCCAATTGGAGTATGTTGTAATGGAGAAGGGGGAGGTGGGGAAGTACCTGGCTATTCAGATCTGGCCACAAACACGGATAAAGTCATTTCAAGCAAAGTTTCAATTCTGTATTCTGTATGGTGGACTTACACCAGGGTAATACTGAGAACATCTTCCACTCTGGAACGTGCCGCAAACATATTATATATTTTCGTTATTTTTTTGGGGTGTCCATCATCAGGGCAGATCCGGCAGATCGGTCGCTGTCCGAAACGTTGGCTAAAGGAGGTAGCGCAACATGGCATAACACCCCAAAAACAAACAACGAAAATACTTTTGGCCGTGAAAATCTTAAGAGCTCGTTCACATTGAGCATATAAATATAAAATATCATAGCACGCCACATATCGCTCTCCATGCAATCCCTTCAGAGCGTTCACACCTGAGCGCTTTATGCGCACATCAACCATAGACAATGCACATCTTACGCCGTAACCGCTCGTGAGGCGATATGCCAACAGTTAAGAGGAAATACTAGCTGCGTTTTTCCATACAAACGTATTCCCCGTTTATCTCTCTGGATTTTGACCCTAGAGCAAAATTTTTTTTTACATAATATAGATATCGACCATTAGCGTGTCGGTACGTTTTGCTTTTTTTGATAATTTACTTCTTATAGAAGTTAGGACCTTCCAAAAATGAATAAAATTGCCTAATTTAAACGCCGTCAAAAAACGTTCAGTATACAAACTAAACAATGTATTTTGAAAAAAAGCAAAACGTACCGACATAGAATATTTTCTTTTAATACAGTTAGTGAAAAAAAAAATTAAAATCGGTCCAGTTTTGGAGAAGGAAAATGGGGAATACAAAACATCGATTTCGAAGATTTTATTTAGGTATTTTCGGCCCGACGTGCAGGTGTCCCTTTTGCTCAGTTCTCCTGGGGGGGCCGGGGAACGAGGGTGTTGACAAATACATATAAAGCGAAGTAGTGATGTAACGAATTTTATCGGTAGACTAGTGTTGTCCTTGCCCGAGTAATCGATATTTTTATTCGTTTTTTTTTCTGTTCAGTGACTCATCGCGGTATACCAATACTGACCGAGCTTTCATACTAAAATTGTGCAAAATTAAAATTGTTTATGTCAAGTACTATAATAAATTTTTAATTTGGGAGGCGTTATAGGTACCATCGCCCCGGGAACCATTTATTGGATAACCAACACCCCCGCCACTTGGTCACCCCAAGTGGTCCGCTATGTTTGGTGACTGAGCATGGGTTCCCGGGTTCACGGGTAAGGTCTGCATGGGTTTTGGTGGCGGATGATTTTGTCCACTTACTGCGTGGCGGGCCGGATTGGGAGAAACTGGAAGTGGGAGATCTTTTGATCTCTACAGCCGGACTCTCTCCACCATCATTTCATACTTTTACCTACCCAGAAATTCCTCTCCTTCCTTTCATTAAAAATATCCTCTACACAGCTTCTCCAATGACTTTGCTATACTATAAGGGTATTTAACTTAAAAATAATTTTTATATTTCATTTTATATGTATAATTGCATTTTGTGATATTTTTAAGTAATTAATCACCTCTCCCTTTAATATTTTGTCTATAATTCTCATATGCCTATACTTGTTTGTCTTTTAATATTAATCTTATCCTGACGAAGAGAATACTCTGTTTTCGAAATATGTTGATAATATTGATTACATAAAGCTGTTTTTACAAAGTTATTTGTTCTCATTTAACTAAAAATGACGCCACAAAGATTGGACCCATTTGCAGCATTTCAAGCTGGGTCGCCATAACCAATTCGTTTGTGCAATTTCAATCAATGCATTTCTGTGTTTCTCGAGAACCCTTCTATGGGCTTACACGTCATTAGTACTTTTACGCCAGTTTTTTAAACATTTGTGGTCAAAAACATCCAAGTAGTGTAGTTTTGTAGCTCTAGCACATATGAAGCTGTATGACTTTTTATTATGGTATAATTATTATTATGCATATATCCAATTGTATATCCGCATATACATTATTTGGCTTAATATAGTAACTATGTTATTTTCCACATCAAGTATATAATAAATAGATGCAAGAATGTTTTTTTTGATAAATTAATAACGTATAAAAAAATATATATATATATATTTATTCTCAAAACTCTTGAGAAAATATCGTCGTTGCATTCACAAAATATCCCATGTGAGGTTTTCGACCAAATTTTTTTTTGTTTACACCATTTGATTCACCACGGTTTCCTAAATAATCTGACAAATATATCCCATTTTTCAAAAATTCATCTTTTTAATCATTTTAGAGGCAACTCTGACCATTACTTGTAATAATTGGTAATTATTTAAAAAAATATACTACAGAAATATAAAAAAATATAAAATTATAAAATTAAATCCCTATATACTACAGAAATATAAAAAAAAATATAAAACTATAAAATTAAAATGAGAAAAAAAGTCTTTTTGTGTGCAAGAATTCGTATTATTTTTTTAACTCAAATTTGTCGCACATAAATTAAAATTACCCAAAGAAATGTTTTTTTAATAATATACACACAGCATCCCCAAAGATGACCTAGGCCCTCAGAGAAATTATTTTTCTCAGGGCCTCCTGTGTGGAGCTCATATAAAAAAATAATAATAATCTCAACAATCTAAAAAGAGTATACTATGCACTAATCCAGTCATTAATTCAATATGGAATTATTGCATGGGGGGGGGGGTCATACAACAATATTCTAACCCCGATCAAAGTAATCCAGAAACTAATCATTAAAGTAATCCTAAAGAAACCCTCCACTTATCCAACAGAAACGCTTTTCGCAGATTTCACGGTGCCTCGAGTAGAGAATATCTTCAAGAAAAATGCAATTACCCAAATTTACAAAGATAATATCATCAAAAAATTTTAAACTAAAATCAAAAAGATATGAAGATAACATCAAAATACCAAAATTTAATACCAAACTAATGCAAAACAATTACATCTATTTAGGAATAAAGTTTTTCAACAACCTTCCCATTGAAATAAAAAAAACCAAAGACATCAATAAACTGAAACTCAAACTTCATCAGGAATAATTAACTAAATAATTACCTGTTTTTCTCATTCTTTCTATTTATTATTAATCTATATTCACCTCTATTTTATTTAGATTTTTCGAATTTCTCCCAAGTGCACAATATTTTAGTATGTAACCGTATCCTATGTATGTACACCATATGTAATTTATATAACTCCACTGAACAATTATACATCTATATTAAATATTAAAATATATATATTTTCTTCAATATTAACTCAGTAGGTAAAGCAAAAATATTTTTTTAATATTTCTATTTAACTGTCAAAAAATTACCAAAAAATTAAGTTGCATCCAAAATCATACGAAATTCATTTTTTTAAGACCAATATTTCGTAATTTGAAACAAAAATAAATAAAATAAAACATATTTATCAGCACAAGATATTTTCTCTACCTTTTGCTAAAAAAATACATTTTCAATTTATTTGGGTGTTTTGGTCACAAATCCAAATTTAACCCCCCCCCCCCCCACTCGGCTATTTGTTAGCTTTGGGAACAACTCATATCGATCTTGTGTCTCCCTTACTATTATGTTGAGAAATAAGTTTTAAACGGTGTTCGAAAGAGAAAGAGAAAATATCAAACTTTATATTCAAATTCAAAAGTTAACCACAAAATAATGGAATTGTACACCTTTATAAAACCAAAGTTTATGAAACTTATGGAATTTTGTATCTATTAATTATTTTTACATAACAAAACAATAAAAAAGTGAGGGGACGGAAATGTTAACAATACATTTGTGTAATAAATATGTACGTGTTTTTATTTTTTTCGTTATCAGTAATTTTAGTTAGAAAAAACGTAAGATGAGTCATTTTAAAAAAAATTATGTGTGCGTTCAAAATTTTTATATTCGAAAAGCAAAGGTTTATTTCGGATTTCAAAATTTAAAAGCGTATTTCATCGCCTTTCAAAAACAATTTTTAGTTTTCGGATACTATCAGAAATATTCCATTTATTTGGATTTTATTGCAAAGCGGAAATATTTCGACCTTATGAAAAAATATGCCCGAGGCCTGAGGGATATGGGTCCTATGAGAAAGGTCAAGTTGCCTTTCCTACGTTTGCTACACAAAATATCATATGTGCATAAAAAGTGCGCACAAAAATCCTGAATGCAAAATTTAAGAAAAAATTGTCGGTTTTAATAAAAAAATGTATATTAAGCCCACTTGTTTTCACCCAAATATGGTATCAAAAATAACTCTACAATTAATGAAAATAAATAAAAATATGGGTCCCCAATTTTTTTTTTTCGGTTTTTTTTTATTATGTATCCTAATATTCTAAAATACCCACAGGATATTTTGTGCGCGCAACAACGATAAGTAGCTATAATAGCATATTCATAGGACGCTTACAATAGGACGCCCCTGCGAGCGGTCTTGTCTCTACACATTTGCAGATTGGAACATGCGTGGTCGGCAGAAATAATAATTCGACACGGGTGAAGCGCGTAGCCCACACACACAAGGCCTGCATTCACTCACACATCTATAGCGCGATTCTGACTACTGTCAGAGAGTGAAATAAAAGAGATTTTTTAAAATACCTATTCATAAATGTTCGCAGCGACCGGCAGCGCTCTTAAGCGCCCCCCACTCCGACGAAAACAGGAGAGGGGGTCATTTTAATTACGGAGCTGCCAAGACCGGTGGGTGACAGATGTCGGCTGGTCGCACAAGGACGTTTTCCTTATTCGATTTCCTGATGCGGAATTCCGATTCGGAATTCCGTGAGACTAGCGCAAACGTTCGTTTTTCTTCATTCGGAATGTATACACGTCAGTACAGATAGTGATAGCGTGGTGAACGCACGACGATGGAGGACGAAGATTTATTAGCAATTGCATTTCTGTTAATAATGAAGAAGAAAAAAATAATGGAATGATGTAAAATAATGAATTAATAATGAAAGTTTCTGCCTCACACATTATCGTGTTGCGATTCTATGCGTAAAAAATACAAAGAATACGTCCGATGCACGCGGTGCCGATGCGATACTGAATAGAAATTTCCGAACGTGTGCGCCGGCACAAACGAAATGTATGCTAGCGCTGCGTTCCGCATGACGTCATTAGGTTTTTTGCGTTCGGTTTCTCCGAACGCGCCGGCTTGCATTCGGAACGTACGTACGGAATTTTTTCCGTTCGGAAAAAAAGCGAACGTGTGCGTCAGTTAATGTATTTTCTACTGATTCCATGCATTCGGATCTCCGAATATGGAAAACGAATTCGGAAATCGAATAAGGAAAACGTCCTTGTGCGGCCAGCCGTCAAGTTCATAGATTCAGTACAAAAAATGCGCACTCCGTGGCCGCTCGCTAATTCAACTGACCCCCTCTCCTACCATAGGAAGAAATATTTTATCTGCGCCGTGTGAACGGCACGAAACATAAGCGCTCGCGGTTCAACAGATACCTGCTAGCGGTTATATTAGATGTCTGAACACCCCTTTTAACGTATCATGCTATATATTATTTTAAATGAATTAATTATGAACTAACACAAATTAATCAAATAAAATGTATTCGTATGTTCAAGTTAAGGGTTACCCGTCTGCTTGTTTAGGAATAAATACATCCCAAAACACGTAATCGCGTTATACTTTCATAAGACCAAAAACGTCCCGAGCGACCTTACATTTTAATAGCTCTATATCTCTCTTCCTCTCATGCAAACATATGTATTTTTCTTTTAACCAGAAAGAGAACGAAATAATGCCTCTTATTGTCTTTGAAATATGAAAGCTATGTTGCATAGATATTTAATGGTAAGCCCACACTGCGGCCAACGTTCCAACTTCAAACGTTTGGACGATCGTGTGGAGGGGTGTTCGTGCGTTGGAAGTTCGAGTTGGAAGGTTGGAGTTCGCGTTGGCCCGGGATCGCCTTCGAGGCGATCCCGACGGCCAACTCACACGAACCAGCCTGCCGCAGCTGTCCACACCGTGCCGCGTACTATTAAAATGACTATATTATTACGGAGAGTGGTATAACAATTGTTTGAAAACATGTCGTGTATATAAGTATATGATTATACGTACGTAATAATTGTAGGCAACTGAAAAAGATACAGCGTAGCTCCAGCTGTTTCATGTCCGCCATTTTGGAGTACGGAATTCGGGGTTGGAGGGTTGGCCGCAGCGACCACACGATCGGCCAACCTTCCAACTCCGAACTAAGTTCGGAGTTGGAAGGTTGGCTTCAGTCTGGACGTAGCATAACAATCTTGATCCAAAGTGACGGTTTCAGAATTTTCGCGTGAAATCGAGGCTTCCGAATTGTGAGGTGCGAATATATTGAACCAAGCAGACGGGTTAAGGGTTAGTCTTCAAACGTATCACAACACAGTTAGTTGTTGTCACGTTGTTTATTACGATAAGTTGAGAAAAACAATTTTGAAATTAAAACAAATGAAGAGAACTAACCTTTCTGGAGACGGAGATGTTGCTGTCATTGGCGCTGGAGCTGAAATTAATAATACATCATTTCAGCTGAGTCTAAATTAATTGCAAGAAAATGATTTTATCGCCGCTGAAGAGATAAATCCAAGGATAGAAGTGTGATAGAATCCACCCAGAGATAAATGTGATACGTATCGGTTTGAAATAAAACTAAGGAAATGTTTGCACAATTTTATCCAAAGTACGGTCAAATCGAACTTATTTCGATCATACGAACACGTCCACAATATTAATTTAACCATAAAATAAAGAATGTAACACTATAGGTAAGTGCATTGCATACACATTTGTATGGAAACAAATGTTTCATTTAGCCCACAGGTTCTCAACGTGAGCGATAATGCCTCCTTGCGTTTGAGACTTTCAGGAGGGCAGTAGAAGTAGAAGACTCAGAGAAAATTAGGGGGCGTTATGGCATAGTGAGGGGGTGGGCAGGTAAAAAAATTCAAAACAAAAAACGCCAATAACATATTAACAATCTTACGTGTGTTCTTATTATTAAGAATTGACACTTTATCACGAATACAAGAAGGAAGGAGGTAGCAACCGGTACTTAAAATGCAAAAGAATAAACCATTTGCATCAATTTTTTTTCCGGTTTTAGCAAATATTCTAAGACATTCTGTATTTTTTTATAATCGCATTTTTGAAACCCTGGCGATTTTTTGAAAATTTCAATGCGATAAATCAGACCATTTTTTATAAACCGGAAAGACGGGAAAAAATTTTATGGGTGCGAAAAAACGATTAGATTGCCGAAAATCATTTAAAAAAAGAACGTTTTCCACACGAATGGCACAGGAGAATAACGAGGCATACCAAAAATATTAAGTACATCTCATAAACATTTTTTCCTTGATACATCTTATTAATCATAAATCATTATAATGTTCAACGTCTGTGTTACTAAATCAAATGTAATATATTTGTACGTGTAAATTATAATAATAATAAGAATTTCATAAAATTTGATTTTTGTTAAAATCAACACCATTACCATTATACCTCTAAAACACATGCAGACGGCATAAATGTACGGGGTTCTCTTCACAACATCTGTCAAAAAGTCAAACCAAATGATAAGTTCGCAGAGAACAACCAATAAATCTAGTGAACGTTAAATGTCAAATTCAAAAATTCGTATGAAATCAAAGTGTTGCCATTTAAAAATAAAAAATCAGTGTGGAATTTTACAAAATTAATAGGAACATTTTCGGAGACGGGACATTTTCATGTAGTGACGTCAGGAGCCCAAATAATGGATTTATTTATTTAAAAAAAAAACTATACATTTCTAAAAAAAATTACCAATATTTTCGTAATCTTACTAAAAAAATCTATCCAAACGATTTTTTCCTAGTCGTTATGAAATCCATGCAATTGGCCTATTGCTTTTTTAACTTACTTAACAAAAAGGTATAACAAATAGTTGAATATATTTTTAATCGAATTATTGATTCCGTGACAGTTGAGCCCCCCCCTCTCTACCCCTCCCTATCCCCCCATAACAAGTTATGGTAAAAAAATCGAGGCAATAGCTGTTTCAGATACGCGACATTTTTCGCGACACACGCCAACTGGGGGGGCTCTAGAAAAAAAATATTCTCAAAGTGGTGGGTAAAATAAGGTTGAGAACCTATGATTTATCCCAACCCTCCAGCGTTTCGTCTCACTTGCACTCATCTGAAATCATAGATCTCCATCCCATTTGTATTTCGAAAGCACAGTTTTGTCTGGAATGTAGGTCCATAATTGGATCACGAAACACGTCCAGCTTGCACTTATTTTGTTATTCTTTATTCTAAGCTTTTAAAAGTTTACCAGCCAGCGGACGAAAATCCACATTTCGCCGAAAGTTGTTCTTACGATCGTGCAGGGCGGTTACAATGAGAAAGATTAATTATTCTACGTACCAGCTTTTTAAAATTATAACTCAATACCGATTTTATTTATTTCCAAATTTGCTTTAATTTATATCTACATCCAAAAATGCTGATAGGCGTGATGATAAAATTATTAAAATAATGTACTTTTTGTGACAATTTTTTGATTTTAAGTATTTATCATTTTTCAATAATGTCTAAGTTAAATAAGAATGTTAAAAAAATCTGAAATATGTTAGTTTGTAAGTGCGCAAATAAATACACAAACGGACCAATTTTCGTCGAGAAACACATTTACGCATATATTTTTTAACGATTTTATTATAACTAAAATTAATATTCTAAAGGCGGGTACAGATTGCTGTAACGTAACATGCAATGTAACATGAAAGGAACATTTCATAAGTGTGTACGCAGCTCGCGCACGAACCGAACATGAACCTACTCGTATCTGTTTCCGGCATGCGCGCAGCGAACATAGCTCAGTCTGCCGAGAACAAGTTCTCCATTGTTCGCGCGCGTTCTGACGTACAGACACAAACAACCCGTCCACACTAACGCTCCGCGCACACTGCGCGCCCCTTTGTATTCGGCGAAAAAACCGAAGCATTGTGGATTGCGGCGCGCACGAGCTGAAATGCTCTGTTCGCGCGCGGAGTGTGCGCGGTTCGTGCGCGCAAGGCGTCCACACTATGAGAATTCTGTTACGTTGCATGATACATTGCGGCAATGTGGACGGCAAATTCTTTCATTGCGTGTTACATTGCGTGTTACGTTACGGCAATCTGTACCCGCCTTAAAACATGCGATACCCAGATAATGTAATGATTTATTTTACTGCATGAGTACATGATTTGAAATGGGTGTGATATAATACATTTTTTTTAAATTTAACAAATCTGCCAACGACCTATGGTATAACCTGATTATACTAAAAATAAACTTTTTTTTTTCAAAATTATAAACATGCGAATGCTAGATAAAAAAACAATCTTTCGAAATCCATTTAAATTTTTTTGTGGAAAAGAGTCAATACGCCTGAAATCTGATTTAAAAATGACATATTTCTGGTTTTCTCTGGTAATACCCTCTTAATTGGCAGGTGTTATCTCTTTGTGTGCAGGTGCACAGTACACAGCTAATTGTATGAGAATAATATTTTTCTATCGGGACACGATAACAAATAAATACAAATTTTAGAAGCAATTGGTCTGGCAGAATATGGAAATATGGTCATTTTTTATGTAATTGCTGATTAGTTATTATCTCACATCGAAGCAGTCCACAATGGAGTGCTGATACCAACCCTGCGAGGCATGGAACCGGCAGAGAATAAATCCTCTTAGTCAGTGGCGCACACAGAAAAAAAATTCGGGGAGGGGTTTTTACAAAACATAAAATGCATGCTGTATCCATATCTATTCAAACGTTTATATACTAATGTACAGTGTATATCTAGCCTTATCTGGCTCACTGCGCACGCGCACTATCTATGTATAGTATTCTCTTCAACGCCCCTTCCCCCTTCATTAAGAAATGCGTGACAATACGCATAGAAAAAGCGCCGCAGGCGAAATTTTTTTAAATGTGAAAGTTGCATAACATTTGCAAGGGGTAGCTCATCAACGCCCCACTTGGGAATCACTGGTGTAAATAAATAAAACACTCCATTAAGGCTCTGCAACCGGGCTCGAAAAGAAGAAGATGGAGAGATACGAAATTACGGATGTTGATATGAGGAGAGCGCTAACATTTACAGCGACAAAATAGATGCGAAAATGGCGAAAATGTTTAATAAAACACGACTCGTTTAAAATAGAGCAAAAATCTCGCGGGCATTATCTTAAAAAGCATTTAAAGAAACACTTTGAATTTTTTCATACATATAACTTGTAAAATAACTGAAACAAACGTGTTTATAATAATTTTTGGAGCATACTTTGCGATTTTTTTCTATCTAGGGAATATTGAATGTCTAGATATTTATTATCTTCAAGAATAACATATATTTTTTAAGAGCTTTAAAACTTGCTTTAAAGGGAAATATGTAATAAATCGGTAGAAATCCGGCTTGCGGCCCCTTAAATTAAATTTTAAATTACAAGAAATTTTATTTTTTTTAAGTAGGCACGAGTACATTTCTTCGCGCGGTGTGAAATTATTTGACGCTGAATAAGCCATGACAGTTTACATCAGCAATTAATATAATTATAAAATTATGTAACATAAAATAAGAAGCTCCGATAACAATCCAAAAATAATCTGGCAAACAAATAACTGTGAAATAGAAAAAAAAAAAAAATAAACCAGCCAAAGAAATTGAAGACGAAAATAAAGTTAAAAAAATGCTAATGAAAATCCAAAAATGGATTCAACTCCTTCTTCGCAAAAGTTGGGCTAAACCTCGCCAAAAAATTAGTGTGACAAAAGGATCGACTACATTGATGATATACAAAATCTAAACTAATTTTATGATTTATTATGGTAAATAAATATTATTATAATTTTCATACTGATTAAATTAAACAAATAAATAAAAAAGTTAATTCAGTTGAATGTCCTTGGTTTTTCTGCTAGTTTATCTAAAATTGAATCGACTGTTGGAGTCATGTTTCTGTACACATGCAGAAGAGCCCATTTAACCTATTTTCCGATGTAGAACTCCTTAAATATTTTTTAATCTACGCAATGTGGAAAATGTTCTCTCATTTTCTGCTGTAGATACGGGTAATACTGCTAATAAATGCAGCATTGTTTTTATATTCGGAAACATATTATTATCTCCACAATGCTTCAGGGCACTTAAAGCATCTCTTGGCCATTTGTCGTTTCTTATGTTGCTTTTGATTGGTAAAATAATATATGCTTGTCGTCGAAATTCGGGGGGGTTTAAACCCCAAAACCCCCCTCGTGTGTGCGCCAATGCTCTTAGTAGATTGAATGCTACAGAAATGAGATCGCTGAGTAAAACCACGATTGACCGTAATTAATGCAAGGCCGATGAATCTACTGCACGTATTGAGAAATAATATTATGAAATGGACTTTGAAATAGTTTGGACATCCAAAGCAGAGGCACAAAGAAAGGATTGTAAAGAAGGGTGTTAAGGGACGTACTCAAGGGCGTCGCCAGCCGATAGCCCAGGGGGGGGGGGGGGGGGGGGGCAAATTGATACGGAGAATGAGAAAAGTATGAATTGTAGGTAAAGTCAAGAGCACATGAAGCTTTTCACTTGTAATACGAGCCTTACATCTACGGAAATTGTAATAAACGATACAGAGTCCAACATGTAAGGCTACACGAGCTTTTGACTGTACAATAAACAATTTGGGAGGCGGGAATGGGTACCGCCGCCCCGGGAACCTTTATTGGATAACCAACACCTCTGCCATAGGTCACCCCAAGTGGTTCGCTGCGTTTGGTGATTTAGCGGGGGTGCCCGGGTTCATGGGGTGAGGTTTGTCTAGATCAGTGATTCCCAAAGTGGTCTAGGTGGACCCCAGGGGTCCATGAAAGACTCGACGGGGGTCTACGTTGGCGCGATAAAAAAATGGGGGTCCATAAGTTGTATTTGGGGGGAAAATTTATCTGGTTTCTTTTTTTTTTATTATTTTATTTTATTTATTTATTTTTTATTTTTTTATTTTTTTATTAGGTTTGTCAACAGTGATTTGCATCAAAGCTTTCACAGATACAATTACACTGAACATGGTTGATGCTATCACTAATTAAAGACAAACACAGCATTGATAATATAATTTCGATAGTAAAGAACAAAAACGTTGGCTTGGCTTTACCTATCAATGTAGGCAGATAATACACTACTCAAAAAAATTAAGGGAGCAAAAATCCAAATTTTTCGGTGATATTTGACAAGCTGTATTTTGCATTTTGTAGCTTTAAGATTATAATTTTCATATTTGAAGTAAATTTTTTTAGGAGCTGCGGTTCTCATGCAATCCTAGTTTTTTGTTATTTTTTTGGTACACGGACTTGAAATTTTTTTTCAGTTAGGCCGGCTTATGAATCCGATAACCTTAATATTTAGCAATAATTTCTTTTTTAAAACCTCCATTCATTTTTTTTGAGTCGTGTATATTTAGAAGGTCAGCGACTGTTACTTGTAAAAACTTGCATACTCTATTAAGGTGGGAAACACAGAACTTGATTTTTTTTGCATGGAAGAAATGTGTATAATTTATTGAAATTTTGAGGTCATTTTATATATCCCTTTAAAAAATATATTGTGAATTTTTCGAAGCTTTTCCTCAGAAAATATGAAAATTATCAACATCGAACGTCATCATCAGACGTAGCTTTTGTGTTTTTGGTGGCCACAGTTTTCATCTCAAATCAATAGGGTTTTGAATTTAATTTAAGTACATGTGTCTCTTCTATGTACAGATATCTAACTTTTCCCAAAAAAATGGAAATTAAATTTTTTACAGGTGTGGTAACACGAAAACTTGATTTTTTGCCATTTTTTCCATTTTTTTGCAATTAAAAAATACTTTTGACAATGATATTACTACGTATTCTTTTTTTTTTAATTTTTGTTGAGTCATCTACCTACACGTATTTCCCCCCTAAGTCTGTAATCATATTTTTTTAATAAATAGAACACAAGAAAATATAACTAACTGACCCGACAAACTTTGTTCTGCCATATAAATTATTTCAAGTGAATATTTTAGTTGTTAAATAAAAAAAAACGAATGTATTGTTAGTGTGTGGGGATGGGATCTATGGCAGAAAGAGGAATGTAGGGCTGTAGACGATGACCGCCGATAAAAACAAAAATGCACCAACTAAAGTAGAAAAATGAAATAAAGAAAATCAATATTTTCGAAAAAAAATACAAATTTCGAAGAGCAATATTGAGTGTACGATCTTTTTATCAGTCGGTCTTTAGCCAACACAAATAAGCTCGATGGTTTGCCCACGCGAATGCACACAATGAAATATCAAAATGACCCGACGCTTCTCGTGAATGTCTTGCGCGTGTGTGGACGAAAGTTCAATGAGGCGGACGTAGCGCCATCTGTCATTCAAGAACATAAATAATTTCTTTCTGTTTAAAATATGAAAGACGGTAAAATTTGTTCATACAAAAATACTAAGACCGCTTTTAAAAATGGGAGAGTGGGGGTAGGAAGGTTAAAATTTGGGGTTATGGGAATTTTTTTATGCCAAATAATAAAAAAACATACCAAAAAAAAATTGTCAAAAAAAAAATCTGGATAGGGACACTCTAATCACCTAGCGGTATGAAACATACTTTAAAACCTATTCTCATACCTACCAAATATGCATAAAAAATTTCATAAAAATCAGTTAAGCCGTTTCGGAGGAGTGCGACCACAAACACCGTGACACGAGATTTTTATATGTAAGATTCTTTTTATTTATACCACTCCGAATTTAGGGTTGGAACTGAGCCGCGACGCAAATTTCCACCGTTAGATCTAATCTTCACATTTTTGACGAGTTTTGAGAATATGGTAGAAGTGTAGCAGCAGGGGGTCCACTGAAATCAGTAAAATTTTGAAAGGGGTCTACGAGAAAAATAAGTTTGGGAACCTCTGGTCTAGATCTTGGAGGTGGATGACCAGGACATACTGAACCCCAGATTCCTACCCACCCCTTAAACCCATTTCCTTCCCAGAACTCTCCTTTCCTTCCTTTCCTTAAAAAAACCCTCCATACAGCATCCCCAAAGATGACATAGGCCTGAAGGGAATTATTTTCCTCAGGGCCTCCTGTGTGGAGTTCACGTAAAAAAAAACTTGTAAATAAGTTAGGTATTCCATTTATTAGAAAAATTCAATAAAAATAATTTGTGAGTTTGATTTTGAATAAGTGTAAAGTGTGTTTTTTTTTTGTAATTACCAGATTTTAAGTCAATTAATTATTTTAGTCACCGACCAACCCCTAATCCCGCCTCCAACTGTCCAACGCCTACCATTTTTTTTATGTTTTTGTAGAAAAAAATAAAATAAAAAAAACACCAAAAATACCACCGGAGGCTAAAATTTTATTTACATTTTTTACTGCAAATAATGTCAGGAATCACTAGCTAAAGTAAGTCAAGTACGTCCCTTAACACCTTGTATATGACTTGGAAGTTAATAGTAGAAGAATTCACGGACGCCCGAGGAAGATGTGTCACGGCCAAGTGTTTTAAATGCTTGAGTCGGGTCACGTGTCAATAGACAACACAACAGAATAGAGCATGAATGTGAATGAAGCAGTTTGAGAGAGAGAGTTATGTGTTAACACCTTAAATATGACTTGGAAGAAGAATTCACGGACGCCCGAGGAAGACGTGTGACGTGTGATGTGTGGCCAAGTGATTTAAATGCTTGAGTCGGGTCACGTGTCAATAGACAACACAACAGAACAGAGCATGAATGTGAATGAAGCAGTTTGCGTGTGTGAGTGAAAGAATTATGTGGTACAACGTCTCTGCCTACCCCTGAGGGTATTACCAGAGAAAACCAGAAATATGTCATTTTTAAATCAGATTTTAGACGTATGACTCTTTTCCACAAAAAAATATAAATGGATTTCGAAAGATTTTTCTTTTATCTAGCATTCGCATGTTTTGAATTTTGAGAAAAAGTGTTGAATAAGGTTATACCATAGGTCGTTGGCAGATTTGTTAAATTTTCAAAAAAGATTTTGTATTATATCACACCCATTTCAAATCATATAATCATGCAGTAAAATAAATCTATACATTATCTAAGAATTATTTTTTAGAATTTTAATTTTAGTTTAAATAAAATGATTAAAAAATATTTAAGTACATGTGTTTCTTGACGAAAATTGGTCCGTTTGTGTATTTATTTGCGCACTTACAAACTAATGTATTTCAGATTTTTTTAACATTCTTATTTAATTTAGACATAATTGAAAAGTGATAAATACTTATAATC
This sequence comes from Limnephilus marmoratus, assembly GCA_917880885.1. Classification (NCBI taxonomy): domain Eukaryota; kingdom Metazoa; phylum Arthropoda; class Insecta; order Trichoptera; family Limnephilidae; genus Limnephilus; species Limnephilus marmoratus. Next base: position 11,351,100 of record OU862928.1, on the reverse strand, counting down.
AAAAAATTATTACAAAAAAGTACGTTATTTTAATAGTTTTATCATAACGCCTTTCAGCATTTATGGATGCAGGTATAAATTAAAGCAAATTTGGAATGAAATAAAATCGATATTGAGTTATAATTTTAAAAAGCTGGTACGGAGAATAATTTATATATCTCATTGTAATCGCCCTGCACGATCGTAAAAATAACTTTCGGCGAAATGTGGATTTTTCGTCCGCTGGCTGGTAAAACGCTCTTAAGGAAATTGAGGAAATTAAGTTGAGTAGTTAGTTAATTTCTTACCTAGGCCACAGACCAGCATCACTAAAAGCAGGAACATCGTGGAGGGAGGGAACCGACGGAATGTTTTTAAAGAAACTTATTAGGTTGCTGACGTACTTTGCGAGATAATTGCACTACCTCATTTCTATTTCAGTTTATATGTGGCGACTTGTCTTTACAGGATATCGGCGGCATACTGGTAAAACCAGCTAAATGACAAAACTTGCCGAAATGAGTCAAAATGCCGTTTTATTCAGTTTTATGAGCTCTATCGGCTGTTAAAACCCAAAAACATCCTTCGATGGTTCGTTTTAAAGTTGGAAATTTCTAAAAACCTCTAACCCTCTGATGCCTCTCTAATCAGTGGCGGCCGCTGCCCTGAAAACGTGGTGGTTCACTGATAATCCTTATACGTTATCTTATATAACGTTCATTATCTTATATAACGTTCATCATCATCATCATTACATAGTATAAAATGATGTCGCTCAAAATGGATGTGCGCGTTAATCTTTTAAACTACGCAACGACCTCCGTAGTCCAGTGGCTAAGACTCTTGACTCACATTCCGGAGGTCGCGGGTTCGAACCCGGCATGCGCAAATAAATTTTATTTGATTAATTTGTGTTATTTCACAATTAATTCATTTAAAATAATATATAGTATATTTGCGGCATGTTCCAGAGTGGAAGATACTATTAGTATCGCCCTGGTGTAAGACCACCATTCAGAATTGAAACGTTGCTTGAAAATGGCTTTAGCCGTGTTTAGTGACCAGATCTGAATAGCCAGGTACTTCCCAACCTTCCTCTTCCCCACCTCCTTCCCCTCCCCATTACCTTCAGCCTCACAACATACCCCAATTGGGGATGCCATAGTCTCACTGGCTCCAGACGGGAGCAGTTGAGATTCTTGTGCGGTATACACTGTAAAAAAAAAAAAAAAAAAAAAAACGGATTTTCATACGGTTTTAACCAATAGATAGCGTGATTGAAGAGGAATGTTTATATGAAAAATACATGCAAATTATATTAGAGAAAAGCTGAGAAATTCAAAGAAAACCTATTTTTGTGCGATTTAAAACGGCTGGCGGCCCATACTATAGTCACTTTTGAAATTCGTTCTACGGAAAAAATTGGAAAATAGATGTTCTAGAGTAAGTAGGTATTTGATTAGAATTATTTTATTTGATGAAGTCGCCCAAAATGTATGTGCGCATAGATCTTTTAAACTACGCAACGGATATTCATGCAGTTTTCATCAATAGATAGAGTGATTCAAGAGGATGGTTTATATGTATAAAACATGCTTATTATAGTAGAGAAAAGTCGAGAAATTCAAATATTCAATTCGGGCAGCGGGCAGCTGGCAAGCGGGTGGTGTGGATTTTATAAAGGTTGGGTAATGGCGTTGTGTTTCGTTAGCCACAGCAACGTGTGGCCGGGTCTGCTAGTTATCTTATATAACGTTCGTATCCACGTTATCTTATATAACGATTACTAAGCAACATTAGGTAAAAATGATTCCACTTATCTTATTTGGAGAGAAGGTCTATTTTAAGCTGTTTTCGAAATGAGAAAACTTCTACATATCGCTTTTTAATTAAAATTTTAATTTTTTTGAACAGATCTTTTTTCTGTACTAAGAAAATAGAAACACAATACATTTTTTCGTAAATAAATCTTAAATTTCAACCCAAAAAACTCCTTTTTTTACAATGTTTAATTTATTTTATTTTATACTTCATAAAATAAAATAAATTTGAAAAGAGTGTAAGAAGAATATACGACGCAAATGTGAATGATAGAAGAAGTCGGGGACGCCCGAGGAAGACATGGCACGAGCAAGTGAATCAGATACTTGAGTCGGGCCATGTTGAAAGTCGGAATAATAGAAGAGAATGGATGAGACGATGTATGAATGTGAGTGAGGCAAAGAGTGTGTGCCAAGACCGAGTTATTTGGCGGTCTGCCTACCCCTGCGGGGAAACGGCGTGATGGTTGGTAAGTTAGTTTTATATTTCATTATAAACAGGATACAAACAGTATTTATAAACAATGTATAAACAGTACGAGGGCAAAATTGTCAAAGTTACCTATAAAAAAATTGAATTCCTTAATGATCTGCGTTTTATAAATTAAAAAAACCAATCAATAAAAAAGCAAATATATGTAAAATTTTGGTATTTGCTGTACCTTTTGATTAAAAAAAGAATTATTCAATTTGGTAACGTATTTTTGCCTTAAATCCAAATTTAAGTTTGTATAATAAAGGCCGCCGGGTGGCACACCAATATAGCTTAATTTTTCATACATATGGCCGGCGTTGCGCGCTGTCGATGTTTGGGATATTCGATACAAAAACATAATTCGTTCCGCTTGCAATCGGACTGCACACCGGGGACAGGGTAACTTCGCGCGGAACTTTGAGAATTTGCTCTCCCTGATTCATATTATATTATGCATTATATTGGTAGGTGATATTTTTAATGAGATTCATAGATTTCATATTTTTCGGTAAGATATTATAAAGTAATTTTAGACGATATAATTTACCAGTGCTGCACACAAACACACTGTGCAACCAGCCGCCCTTGTCTCTAATACCTAAAAATGTATTCCGTTGAAAACAACTAAATCCCTTTAGTAGAAACTTTTTTCAAATATCTTCTATGAAATTTTTTTTTATGGGTATGTTTCACTTTGCCGAACGAATAATATTATATCACGTAAAACCATTTAAATGACTTTAGCGTTATTTATTTATTCACTACATGCACGTTCACAGGAAATAATTTCAATTAAAAAACCTTAAATTACTATAACCGGTATGATTTGTTAACACGGATGAACGAAATGATTTTTTGTTAACAGTTGAAACTTGAAACCAGTCAAAGTCTGTTTTGAACGGACCATGTTGGTGAAGTTAAAATTATTGTTGAGTACCTCATACAAGAGGCACCTCAAATGTCCCATACAAACACGTAAAATGTCCCCCCACCTCAAAAAATGGATTTGTCCCAACTCTTTTTCTTTGTATTACTACAAATGTCATGTCATGTATGGGACAAATATGAGGTGAGGTGTGAGGTGGTTGGTGTATTGCACTACATGTCATATCACGTATGGGACAAATGTGAGGTGAGGTGCGAGGTGGTTGGTGTATTGGACTACATGTCATGTCACGTTGTCACGTATCGTTTGGGTATGAGGTGGAGAGGCGTGAGATGGTTGATGTACTGAACTACATGTCATGTCACGCATCGTATGGGACAAATGTATGAGGCATGAGGTGTTTGTATATTGTATGACATTTTTGTATTAGAACCGTGAGGTGGTAAGCAATTCATATTATTATGAATACCGCACAAGCGTCCTAACTGCTAAAAAAAAAAGATTTTTTTTTTAAATATTTTTTATTGTAAATTATTGTTATGTGAATACCACACAAGAGTCCCAACAGCTCCCAGCTCCTTGAGGGGGGAGGGTGAGAGGGGGAAATGGGAGGGTAGGCCTTTTTTTATATCCATTTTTCGTATTACCAGCACCTCTGCCATAGGTCACCCCAAGTGATTCGCTACGTTTGGTGACTTGGCAGGGGTGCTTGGGTTCGTGGGGTGAGGTTTATCCAGCTATATCTATTATCTTGCCAGCGGATGCGTCTGCCCACCAGCTGTATGGCAGGCCGGATCCGGAGAGAATGGTTGAGAAAGTCCCTTTGACTTCTACAGCCTTACTCTCCCGGAACATAGCCTTGCACCACTGGAGGGATGGATTAATACGTCCACAGCATCGCCAAAGATGACATAGGCTCTGACGGGAATTATTTTCCTCAGGGTCTCCTGTGTGGAGCTAGTGTCAAAAAAACACGTTCCCTGAAATTCTCTAGCCACCCCTCGCCCTCTTTCTCCCCGTAAGCGAAAATATTGTCACACCTCACCTCAAATGAGGTGGGACATCTTAACACCTCATTTCAGTATTTGAGTACCTCATACAAACTCATCCTGATGTCGTGTCCTTCCCAACACTAGTTAAAATGAAGAGTGCTGACAGTTAAAATACGTTAAACGCAAATAAGTGATTTCAACAGACTGTTATAGCGACGTTTAGATAGTTAAGCATTGACTATTGAAATAAGCCAAAGGTCATTATGTGCTTTGATTGGTAGTATTCACGCGAAACTAACTGGGTTTGTGACACGGGCGTAGCCAGGTTTTAGTTTCGGGGAGGGTTCAAGAAAATAAAACTACTGAAAGTGCAAAACTCGTGTCGGGGGGGGGGGGGGCACGAGGGGCGGACGGGCAAAAAAATGTTTGATAGAGACAGTTTTCTGTACTGTAATGGAATCTCCACAGTACAAAAAAATATCTGGGGGGGCACGTGCCCCCGTGCCCCCCCCCTAAATCCGCCCTTGCAGCCTGTAACACTAATCACAATACACTAACACCTGTCTGTAACACTAATCCTGATATATGTTTATTTAACACTTGTTGCTAAGTAAAATAATAATTTAAAAGTATGTATACACTTACCACTGATTAGAAACGGAATTTCAAAAAAAATCAACCGCATTCACCGAAAAAACGGATCTTAAAAGTTAAATTTTTTTATTTCTTTCAGAGGTCCCCATTTATCTTTTTAGATACATAATATCATTTTGAGATGTCAGTGTTACAAATAACATTATCTTAACTCTCCTTATTTTAATATTATTGATGTTGATATTTTAACTTTTCGGGGGGGGGGGGGGGGGGGTTTGAACCCCCAAAACCCCCCCTCTGGCTACGCCCATGGTTTGTGATTTAACGGAATTTCGCTGTGTGTGCATGAAGAATGACGGTAAAGTCCTAAATTTGCCACGTTTACTCAGGTTTCGTACCGTCTTGTTCACTCTTATGGAATGGAGTGTCAGTCCATTGTGGCTTGCGTGTGCATCTTTTTGTGTCTCCGACTTAATTAGTGAGTGCAATTAATTACAATTATGGATAATCTGGAGCACATTCAGTCATTATTAAAACGAAGGCAGGAGTTTATTAAGCGGCGGGGCAACATATTAACAAGGTCAGTGAACTTACTATGTTTTGATTTACTATTAGGTTTCTCTCTAACCAACTTATGTGAAACTGAGTTATTTTTTTAATTAATCAGCAATAATTGCTGCAATATTATTGTAGCAAGAAATGTTGTTATGTTATTAAGTTTATATTATCTTCTAACGACAAATGAGTTCTCAGCGGCTGTGTTTACATTCATTGTACACAGTCATTAACTTTATTTTGGACACAAATATTAACTTTGAGTGTGAGTGAGGGCAGTGAATAGTTTTTAAATGTACTAATTTTTATTTCCAGGATGCAAATGGCAGCAACTGCAGATGGCTCACGGCATAGCCATGCCAGTCCATTACACTGCGTAAAATCAGCACAGCATACTTCTGAAGAAGTACCTGCAACTGAAGGAGATGGAGAACCTTCAAGCAATCGTGCAGGTGCAAATTGCCTTCGTTTAAATTATGGAAATTGCCATGTTTACAGCTTTTTATTTTTGTAATTAAAATTAAACAGGGTATTTATTTATGCAGCTTAATATTAATTTTCAGGTGGAGATCAGACAATTCCAAATCACAGTTATTCTTATGACAGCGACTCTTCAGAACTTAATGACGAACAACAATTGATTGCTGAAGAACTTGAATCACTCTTTGGAGATGATTTTTCAGATGATGACCCATCCTACCAACCTCATGACCCCTCTACAATTGCTGATAAGTTCTAAATACAGTTTAATTACTTTGGGGGACTTTGGAGTACTACCGGAACGTGAAAAACAACCGCTCATGGATGAAGTTAATATATTGGATACTCTGAATGCTAACAAATAATTGATGATGTTTTAAAAGACCTCCTGAATTGAGTATTAAAATATGTTGGGCCATTAAAGAGGTGGCGTGATGCGGACCCTTGTGAATGGGCTGTGAATAGAGCCAAAATGAGAAGGGCTGAAGGTTTAACATATGTGACACAAAAAAAAATTAAGACCTTCTAAGGTGCCCAAGCCAGCTAATTGCGATAAATGCCAGTACAGATGCAACAAGAACTTTACTTCGGATGAACGTAATATACTTTGTAGACACTACTGGCAGCTTGACTTCAAAGGCAAGAAAAATTTCTTGTTAACAAATTTGCACATTCAAGAACCAAAGCGCATTCTGGCTATCAGACCCAAAAAACAAAGATCGTATGCAAAAAAATGTTTTTTTCCCAAAGGGAATGACAAGATAGCAGTTTGCCAAAATTTCATGACCAAAACTCTGCATATCACATATCACCAGACGTTATAAAACTTGCAATCAAGAATAAAAATGCACAGGGATTTTACACTCAAGATGACAAGAGAGGTCAAAAAGAGCCTCCTCATAAAACTAAGGTGGTCATCTTTAATCATGTGAAATCACACATTGAATCATTTCCAAGCATGGAGTCTCACTACGTGAGAAAATCGTCAAATCGCAAGTATTTGGACAGCTCTCTGTCCATAAGAAAAATGCATGATTTATACTTGGAGCATTGCAAAGAAACGGATATTACCGAACCTGTTACAGAAATAACACACCGACGAATATTTTCAAAGAATTACAATCTAAGTTTCTTATCAAAGAAGGATCAGTGCCTAATTTGTTCAAACTATGCAAAGGCTAGTGATAAAAGCAAATTAGAAGAAAACTACAAAGAACACATGGAAAGAAAAGATATTTGCAATACGGAGAAGGAAAAAGATAAAGAGAGGTCTAACAATGAAAACAACTTCATGTCGCTAACATTCGATCTACAGGCAGTTTTACAAATCCCAAGCGAAAAGTCGGCCTACTCTACTATGTAAGAAAATTATGTGTGTATAATCTTACATTATATGAGGCACCTGCCCCCAACAATGCATACTGTTTTCCATGGTCCGAAATAAATGGAAAGCGTGGGAGTTGCGAAATAGGCTCTATCCTGTACTACAACCTCAAAAATTACTTACCGGACAATATTAATGAAATAAGCTTGTTCTCCGACACATGCGGAGGGCAGAATCGAAACCAATATATAGCAGTAATACTACTTTGGGCCGTTCAACACATTGAGCACATCGACATAATTGAGCCGAAATTTCTAGAATCTGGTCACACACATATGGAAGCAGATTCAATGGATAGTAGCATAGAACATGTTAAGAAAAACTCTTCTGTGTATACTATGCATGATTGGGTTAATATCATCGAACGAGCTAGATCACAAAAAAGCGCAAAATTGACCAAAAAATAGTTACCGTCAAGCCATACAAAGTTAAAGAGTTCAAACATGATGAATTCATCGACTTGAAAGACCTCGCTGACAAGGTTATGATAAACAGAATGAAGGATGACCAAGGCAACCAAGTTAGATGGTTAAAAATAAAAAGATTGAGGTATGTGAAAGGAGAAACGGAAAAAATCTTCTTCAATTATGACATGTCTAACACATTTCATCACATAAATATTGCAGAAATTTTTAACGAACCTAACAGAAAATTAATTACAAGATCTTCTCTTAATTCACCTGGCCCACAAATAAATAATGTTTCCACAGTTATTCTCCGAGACTTAAAACGACTATATGCTGAACCACTGGCGATAAGTCAGGCTAAGAAAAATGACCAAATGAAACTGTGTCAAAAGGGAATTAATTATCCCTGAAGAATTACATGAATGGTACAATGGACTCCGCACTAATATCGATCTGAAGGATCGAGTTCCGGAGCCCGCTAATGATAAATGTGAGCTTGAAGATAGTACTCAAGAATAATTCATTCTTGCCTTAATTAATGTTACCTTTAAATATCGAAATTGTTTCATTATTTTATTTTTTCTTTGAACGCTTTTTATGATTTACATAATTAAAAATGCCATTTTGTATTTATTTTAACATTTTGTTTTAATACACAATAAAATTCTCTGAATAATGGTTTAATTCCTCTATAAATTAAATCCTCTGAAGCAATTTAACGTTTTCTTGAGCATTACATTCAAAGTACTGGCTTATATCGTGTACTGATAAAACGAGTTAAAATCCCACCATTTTATCTTTACAATTTTTTTTTGGGGTTAAACAATTTATTAAGTTGAAATGATTTATAAAAATTATAAGTTAATTAAACTATAAATATAACAGCATTTTACAGAATTGAATATTTAGAATGCGAACAAGACTTTTACACAGTCAAACTTTCAAATTGATTTTTCTCAAAATCGTCAGTCATGCACTTAGTGGGTTTTATCAGTATACCGACGATATTCACTATTCTTGTATGTATCTTTAGACACCACCTCTGCCTTTGTTTCTCCACTCTTGAATGCAGCTTTATATTGTTGGATTTTCTCTTCTCTTCTGTTTGTCTTAAGATAACGCCACCTTTGCACTCTTATAGAGTGTGTACTAATGGATTTGTGTATAATGCGTTGATGCTGTTTAATTGACCGTTCGTAAATGATAAATAAATAAAACATATCAGTTTTATTTGAAATGTTAAATTAAAACACAGCCACTCCTGGGAATTTTCCATTAACTGATTGAAATCTACTCGCAATTACTGCAACAACAAAGTTACCCCTTTAAGGCTGTAAAAGAATACCTCCCATTCTCAGAAAATCAGGATCAACAGAAGAATATTTACCACAAAATATGAGAATCCGTTGCATATGAACATAATATTATTTACCATACACCCACAAATTCCTACTTTTCAAGTATAAATAATTGGTCTGTCAAACTCTTGTTTGTTGATTTTTTTTACATTAATTCTACATAGGAGGCCCTAAGGAAAATAATTTCCCTCAGGGCCTATGTCATTTTTGAAGATGTGTGGAGGGTCTTTTTGAGGAGAGGAAGGAGTGAACGAGTAACGAAACACAGAGGCCGGCAAATCGTTCCACAGCCGAGCTGTTGAACTCGAGAACTAGTCGTAGAAACGACCCGTTCTCATGTGAATAATGTCAACCGTGTACAAATGTTGGGCGCGTGTGTGGCGTGTTTCCCGACTATGCACCGATGCCGAGGAGATTAATGCTAGTTCCTCGGAGCATCTTCCATTTTAATACCGGTAGAACAAGGACAGCATTCCCACCTGACGCCTGTACTCTAAAGATTGCAATTCATCTGTTAAGATGGGAGAATCTATCGAACGGACCGCCCATTTCTGCACAGAGTCAAGGGTTTTTTTTTTGGGTATTTTGGAGCTCCAGACCAGAGGTGGCTGCCAAATTCAACCGTGGGGCGCACTTGCGATTTGTACAGAGTTAGCAGTTGTGTATTAAAGTATCTGCGGGCCGTGTACATTACGCCCAGTTTCTGAAAGGCTAATTTAACTGAACCTTCCTCAGGGGTGAATAAAAATATATAGAATACCATGTATATGTGTATTATGTTCGATATTTTTTTATTCACCACTGAGGAAGGTTCAGGATGAACCGAAACCGGTTGGGTTAAGAAATAATAAAGCGGAATTGAAAGAAAGTTATTTTATTGTGTTTATTATAAAATATTTTTAGCCATTTTGAAATACGAAAAGCCAGGTATTTTCCCCGCCTTCCTCTTTCCCATCTTCTTTCCTCATAGCCTTACAACATATCTCAATCGGGCATGTCTCACTGACTCCAGACGGTTGGAAACAGTTGCAACTCTTGTGCGGTGTTCACATAAAAAAAAACCTTTTTCTCTGTGATGCGTAGATGTTAAAATATTAACACATTTTTCTAATACCTATTAATTAATATCCATATCTAATTCCGCTTTAAAAATGATAAAAATTCTGTTAGACGTCTCAGGAAGATTGAGGGTTAAGAATAACCTGATAATTATTATTGTTAGTCAATAACATAACATGTTTACAAATGTCATGGCTGACGGCTTTTCTGAGAAATAATAACCTTGGAACTAGCCTGGCCAGGTCAAAGCAGATAAACTCGTATAATTACACACTTGGATACAAACTATCTCATTATTATTCCAACACAAGATTGCGGAAAATAGCTCAGAAATGACATTGAATGCAGATATTTGATATGGGGCTCACATTGGCATCTGCGGTATTCAAAATGACCATCCCTGGACAATTTTGGAAACGTAAAGCCCGACTCCTGCGACCGCAGACATAAAAATTTCCTTTCACATTGGCTCAGAATTTTTAAATGGGGGAGTGGCCCAGTATAAATCGCATGAGCTTTTGAGGTTACGTGTACTGTATGTTAGTTATTAATTGTATAATTAAAAGAAATATATTTTAAATTAACAATGCCGTAGTGGATGATTATTTCAACTCACCTTTAAATATAGTCCTTTAAGTATTTTCGTTATTTGTTTTTGGGTTGTTGTGCCGTGTTGCGCTACCTTTTTCTTTAGCCAACTTTTCGGACAGCGTTACAGTGTCCATCATAAGGGAAATGTGTGTCCGAGAATGCTGACCGAAACGTTGGCTAAAGAAGGAGATAGCGCAACACGGCATAACACCCCAAAAACAAATATCGAAAATACTTTTGGCCGTGAAAATTAAAAAACATATCTACGTTAAGTATATTAATTTCTTGTACCAAACCAATAAACCTACATATTATAACAATTTATGATAATATTTTTGTTTTTAAAATTCTTAAATGGCAAACAAACGAATTTGTAAACATTTAGGTCATGTATGAACCGACATTAGCCAGAAATCTTTAATTCGTTTTTCTGGTGATATATATTTTTGCACATATATTTTTAAAACCAGATCTTCATAGTCGGTTTCAGAGACACGGAAGAAATTTGCCAATCTAAATCGGAATTCTATACTTAATTAATTCCAGATAAATATTTCTTGAGGTGATTTTTCACAAAAACGACGCTCTACAAATTATACAATTATTATTATTATAAATAAATACCTATTAAAGTTTTGAGGTAGTGAGGTGTTAGCGCCGAGTATAATTGGCTGCTCACGGCGCGGCGGATTGCTTTTGTGTTTATTTTGGATTTAAATATAATTTATTTCCTATGGCAATGAATATCTCCCTTCCCCCGCGCCCCTGATGATTCCCTGCTGTCACGATTCCGATCAACTCGCAAGTATTTTCGGTGCTCGAAGTTTTTGTGTTAACAATCATCGCAGCGGGACGCAGTCCTAGTTATATAACTCGCATAAAACTACCACAATTATCTTGTCACAGCACATTCTTGCAAGAACTATTCGCATTAAAAATAATTAACTAACTAACCATCACGCCGTTTCCCCGCAGGGGTAGGCAGAGAGGACGGACCGCCAAACATCCCGGTCTTGGCACACATTCCTTGCCTCGTTTACATTCATACAACATCTCATACATTCTCTTCTATTATTCTGACTCTTGACATGGCCCGACTCAAGTATCTGATTCACTTGGTCGTGCCATGTCTTTCTTGGGCGTCCTCGACTTCTTCTACCATTCACATTTGCGTCATATATTCTCCTTACACTCCTTTCCTCGTTCATTCGCTCTACATGCCCCAAACCATCGGAGCGTTCCTTTCTTGATCTTACTCATTACGCTTACATCAGCCTTGCATTCTTTGCGGATTTCCACATTTCTCACACGATCATACATGGTTTTACCACACATACGCCTCAGGGATCTCATTTCTACAGCGTTCAGTCTACTTTCATCCTTCCTCTGCCAGTTCCATGCCTCACTGCCATACATCAGGGTAGATACCAGTACTCCATTATGGACGGCTAGTTTCGCGTCTTTGGACAGTTTTTTGTTGGTGCCAACGGCGTTCAGTCCCCCATTAATAGAGTTACCAGCATTCACCCTTCTTTCAATATCTCTATCAGCCTTCCCATCTCTCGTAAACATACTTCCCAAATAAACAAACTCATCCACCTGCTCCAAGTATTCATCATTCACAACTATATTGCATACTGATTTCGTACTCTCTCTTTCAAACACCATGACTTTAGACTTACTTACATTCATCATTAACTCATTCTTCATACATACTTCGTTCATCCTTGACACGAGAGACTGTAGATCTTCCATACTGTTAGATATCAGCACCGCATCATCAGCATACAACAGCATTAAAAATAATTCAATTTAAAAAAAAGTGAACTGCAACTAAATGGTGATCTCATCAAGCAAACAACCTGCAGAACCTGCTCCTCTTCCGTGAGTTTTACCTACCAATATATTTGTTGCCATTATATTTACGCAGAAGCTAATTGCCAGAGATTGTAACCTCTAAGCCGAAACAATATGGTCCTTCGAGCCGGATGTGTAATTTTAAAAGAACCAGCGCGCATTTTTACTTGGAATATTTACGCACGTGTTTCATTGCATATACATTTAACGTGGGTAGTTTGAGATAGGTCGTACATACGTCATCTACGAAAATTTGAAATAATCTTCATCCTATTATAATTAACAAATAAATTATCAACATGCCGGATTAATCAGCCGTCTCTAAAATTGAACGCGAGATTAAATTATTGGAAGCGAGGCAGAATTCACAATTTTCTAGGATTCAGAGACTATATGATAGCATAATGAATTTGAAATCGTCTAATTCAAAAAACATATTTTGTGCAAATGCAGCGTTGCTATTGGAGATCAGAAAAGAGTTTATTCAATTAATAAATAAAATTATTGATTTAAAACTGCAAATAAATTCACAATTTATTCCTAACTTTTAAATGGAACAATCCTTTGACAATTTATATTCTGTAATCCAGTTAACCGCAAAACAGACATGTGACAATACAATTGAGTTATCTGACACGCCTTCAAATAAATCAAATCGCAATGTTAAGTTGCCAAAATTAACTTTGCCATCATTTGATGGAAATATAATGGGATGGAGAATTTAAAAAAAAAATCTTTTAAAAAATTAATTCATGAAAATATAGATCTTTCCGACACGGAAAAAATTCAATATTTAAAAAGTACTTTGTCGGGAAAAGCGTTAAATATCAGTGCTGGAATTCCAACCACAGCAGAAAATTACCAACTTATCTGGGAGGCCTTAACAGAAAAATACGAAGATACCCGGGCGAACGCGGTTTATTATTTTGATAAAATTTTGAACATTAAACCAATAACAGTACCAACTGCAATGGATTTAGGAGCTTTTATAGATCAATTTCAGCATTGCAACAATTAAAAATTCCTAACTTATTACAATGTTTCTTTCTTTATATAGGGAGTCAAAAACTAGACAAAGAAATGGCTGTAGCATTCGAATCATCGGTTAGAAAGTCAGAGACACCTTTATACGATGAGTTCATAATATTTTTGCGGGAACAAGCTAAGATATTACAAAGAACATCAACATTACCGGAATGTAAATCACAACAGCGTATTGAGAAAAATTCCCTTAAGAAACAATAAAGCTAGGCATTTGTTAGTTTAACAAATAACAAAATAAAACAGTACAACTGCGCTGTACTGTACTGCTGCGCTGCGCTGTGCGCTTTCGGACCGCACATTAATTTATAAAGGACCAAAATTTTTAAAAGCGTCTCCTAAAAGTAGGTTTGAAATATCTCAAAAACAAAACTTATGTAATTATTTATTAGTAACTTATTACTTAACATAAACTAGATGCTATGAATAACTGTATATGTAGATCCTAACTGCAACTTATCTTTAATTTATGTATTCGATACTGCCGCCATGGGTCGACCCACAGTGTCCTTCTTGACAATATCAAGGAGGATACGGTGTTTCTACTTATGTTGACAGAATAGCATTTATTCCCAAACATGGGAACACCTAAGCACAGGTTCACCTAGTGAGGTGTTCACAAAATACTACTAGGTACTTACATAAATACAGTTACGGATGATTAACATTTTTTTTCTTATTACTAAACTTAATATCTATGTAAACTGATGTAATAATCTGTATTGTGTATGTTCAAGAATAGAAATAAAATAAATAAATAAATTGTCTTAGTAAAATGCACTTGGCCAATACATGTAAATCGGAAAACTGGTGCAAGTATTGTAATAAAAAATATCACTCTTTATTATATTTTGATATCACCTCACAATATTCATCTCACGATTAGGATGAGGATCTATCGGAAAATCCAGAAAATGAATCGGAAATTCAGTCAGATAATGTCACACTATGTACGCTGAATAATAGAGATTCAAACTTTTTTTCTCAAAATCAAACAATATTATCTATTACTAAATTTTAGTTGTTATCATACATATGTACTTTGTTTAATGTACATTTTTATCGTAGTAATTACCCTCCTGTGTACCACTGTGTATCATGTATAACTGTATTGTAATAGCCATTTTATGGCGTTGAAATAAATAAATAAATAAGTAAATAAATATTACTAGGTACCGCATCTATTAACGTTCTCGATAATCGCAATAATTATCAGAAAATACGTGTTTTAATTGATAGTGCATCGCAAAATGATTTCATAACAACGGAATGCTGCAAACGTCTGGGTTTGCGTTTATTCCCAATTCGCAATCACGCAAATATTAGAGGCATAGGGGATATTTCTCAAAGTATTAAAGGAATAGCAAATTTGAATCTTGAAAGTTTGAATCGCGATATAATAATAAAACATCTTTCTCCATTCGACCTTTGGTCGTTGATCGCATCACAACACAGTTGCCGGCATCTTCTATAGATAGAAATGCCTTATCTTACCTAAACAAATTGCTTCTCGCCGATTACGAATTCCACCTTCCAGGTGTCATCGATGCAATCATCGATGCCAATTTATTTGGACAAATAATATTACCGGGTAAGTTAAAGGGTTCTCGGTTATTACCAATTGCAATCGAGACTAGCTTGGGACATATAACAATAGGAAACGCACCTACCCACGAAAGTTCTTACTCACTTGGTAAAACCTTTTGTACAATCATAGAGCCATCGGTTGAAGAACTCATTGCAAAATTTTGGCAGTTGGAAGAGGTCACGTCACCGGAAAAAAAGGAATGTGATGCAATGTACGATCAACCTACCATCAGAGATCAGTCCGGTAGATATATAGTTAGCCTTCCATTTAAAGGTCCTCCAGAAGTACTAGGAGATTCTTATCAAGTAGCATTATGTCGCTTTTTTATGCTAGAAAGGCGATTAACCGTTATTTATCCCAGGTTAATCCCGACAGGAAGCTAGATCAAGGTTATTATATTCCGCATCACTGCATAATTCGATACGATAAAACAACCACGAAACTACGAATAGTTTTAGATGCAAGCTGTAAAACGAGTACTGCGTATTCTTTAAATGATATTTTACATTCCGGAAATAACTTACAAGCTGACTTATCCAAGGTTTTAATGAATGTTCGATTATTTCCCATTGTACTTTCCGCCGATATTCGACAAATGTATCTACAAATATTAGTTACAGAAGATCATCGACGATTCCAAAGAATAGTATATAGATTTCACGCTGATGACCCCTTGCAAGTATTTGAATTCTCGCGCGTTTGTTTCGGAATGCGGTGTAGTCCTTATTTAGCATTACGCACAATCCGCCAACTTGCTAAAGACGAACAAGAATCGTATCCCCTTGCCGCTGAGATAATCTCCAGAGATATTTACATGGATGACATTGCCACTAGCGTGATGTCCAAACCGCTCGCCGTTAAATATTCACGTCAGTTGATAAATTTGTTCAGTTAAATTTTCTAGCAATTCTTCCAAAGTGTTGCTAAATGTTCCAGAATTTAACCGTCTCTCTAGTGTTGTGGAATTCAATGATGAAAATTATCACAAGATACTGGGGCTTCGGTGGCTTCCATCACAGGACATTTTTACTCTATGTGTTAACTTGGAGTCACGCGAATAAATATGTTATCGACGATCGCACGTCTGAGGGATGTAACGGGATTTGCAGCACCTGTAATTTTGTATGCAAAGTTACTAATTAGGTCACTCTGGTTATTGAAAATAGACTGTGATGTTACCCCTCCACCAAGCATCAGTAACGCTTGGGAGCAATTTTACACTAAACTACCCTCACTACAGAATATCCGCATACCTCAACATACAGGAGTTAACAATAGTGATTCTGTAATCACTATATTGGGGTTTGCTGATGCCAGTGAAAAGGCTTATGGTGGAGTAGTATACGCACACGTTTAGAATAATTTAGGGAGCAATCAGAACATTGTACATTTAATTAGCGCGAAGTCGAAAGTAGCTCCTGTTAAGACAGTTTCTCTGGCAAGGTTGGAGCTGTGCGCCGCTCTGCTGTTATCAAAATTATGTCAAGAAGTACATAATACGCTATCATCTCGACACCGCAAAAAATCAATTTTCACATTTTCGGACTCAACCGTTGCATTAAGTTGGATTCATTCTTTCCCCCATCGATGGCAAACGTTCGTTGCAAATTGTATTAGTAAAATTCAAGACAATCTAGATCTGCATAATTTTTATCACATTGCAGGACAGGACAATCCCGGTGATTGTTTGTCGCGAGGGTTAACACCAGCCCAATTACTTACGCACCCATTATGGTACCAAGGCTCGCCGTGGACGCATCTCATTGTAGAAAATTGGCCAATTGAGCCATTCTGTAATCGCGATTTATCAAATATACCAGAACCGAAAGTTTTAGCGTTTCAAATTGTATTAGTAAAATTCAAGACAATCTAGATCTGCACAATTTTTATCACATTGCAGGACAGGACAATCCCGGTGATTGTTTGTCGCGAAGGTTAATACCAGCCCAATTACTTACGCACCCATTATGGTACCAAGGCTCGCCGTGGACGCATCTCATTGTAGAAAATTGGCCAATTGAGCCATTCTGTAATCGCGATTTATCAAATATACCAGAACCGAAAGTTTTAGCGTTTCCAATAACTACCAGTGAATACTCACCCTTATATCTACTGGCGAATAGAATTTCATCGTGGTCAAAATTATTACGCATCACAGTCTACGTACTACGGTTTGTACGAAAAATACTTAGACTCGTTCAAATAACATCAAATCACCTTAAAATTGCTGAAAGGGCAATACTTTACAAGTGGTTCATTTTAAGAATGAATTAAGATACTTACAAAGGAAATGTAATATGCCACCAGTACTAAGAAAATCACGTCAATTCTTAAACAATAGTCTTATTCGTGTTGGAGGCAGACTAAAACTTCTGATCTCAGATATAATTCTCAACATCCGATTTTGTTACCAAGTAAGGAACACGTCACAACCATCATAGTCGACTATTACCATAAGAAATATCTACATGCTGGGCCGCAGCTTTTAATGTCCCTAATTCGACAGAATTATTGGATACTTTCCGCTAGAAACATGATTAAAAAACGTGTACACCTTTGCAATACCTGTTTTAAAAATAATCCAAAATCCAATTTTCCTATGATGGCAGATTTACCCGAGTGCCGTGTTAAACAATCAAAGCCATTTTTATATACGTGTGTAGACCATGCAGGACCTATCGCAATAACAATGAATCGACATAGAGGAACCCGTCGGCTAAAAGCTTACATATACATGTGTTTATTTATATGTCTCGTTACTTGAGCAGTGCATATTGAACTCGTTTCTGATCTCAGCACGGATTGCTTTCTAAATGCTTTTTAACGTTTCATTGCACGAAGGGGACCTACAGGTACGCTATATTCAGATAATGGAACTGCTTTCATCGGTGCAAAGTCATATTTAGATGATCTGTATCGTTTCTTGGGCTTCGAACAATTCAAAGACGCATTTTTACATACTTTATCAGAATATCGAATCGATTGGAAGTTTAACCCACTTAGCGCACCCCATTTTGGTGGTATTAGAGAAGCCAATGTGAAAAGTGCGAAAACGCACTTACACCAAGTGATAGGAGAGCAGCTCCTTACCTATGAGGAATTGTCCACTATCTTGATCCAGATTGAAGCTTGTTAAACTCTCGTCCTTTATCTCAACTGAGTTCTGATCCATCAGAACCATTGGCATTTACCCCAGCTCATTTTCTCACCCTAACTCCCTTAATGACATTACCTTCCGCAGACGTGTCTCACGAACCCATCGGATTATTTAAAAGAAAATCTATGTTAGATCACATGGTTCAGAACTATTGGAAACGTTGGAAGATAGAGTTCCTGAACTCTTTACAAACAAGGTTAAAATGGAATACTCCGTTTAATCCTGTCCAAAAGGGTATGATATTTGTATTAAAAACCGACATGTCGCCGCCCCTGCATTGGCCATTAGGGATTATAGATGAAGTTTATCCAGGAAAAGATGGTGTCGTTAGAGTAGTACTAGTCCGAACAAAAACAGGATCTTACAAAGTCCTGTTGTAAAATTTTGTCCTTTACCAAATCAATAAGCCAATATCATATTAATTAGATTATTTAGTTTAGTTTATTTCGGCATACATCTACCTATTACTGTTATCGTTCTAACCGCTTATAATTTACTATTTTCTTTTCATCGTACTCACAATAGTGGTACGCATTAACGTGATGAGCAATGAACCACGATGACGTAAATATTTTAAAGCATTTATGTAGACATTATATTTTTTTGTTGTTTATTATTATTATTTACTATTCTTCGTTTTTTTCGATTTAAATATAATTTATTTCCTATGGCAATGAATATCTCCCTTCCCCCGCGCCCCTGATGATTCCCTGCTGTCACGATTCCGATCAACTCGCAAGTATTTTCGGTGCTCGAAGTTTTTGTGTTAACAATCATCGCAGCGGGACGCAGTCCTAGTTATATAACTCGCATAAAACTACCGCAATTATCTTGTCACAGCACATTCTTGCAAAAACTATTCGCATTAACAATAATTCAATTTAAAAAAAAGTGAACTGCAACTAAATGGTGATCTCATCAAGCAAACAACTAGCAGAACCTGCTCCTTTTCCGTAAGTTTTACCTACCAATATATATGTTGCCATTATAATATTTACGCAGAAGTTAATTGCCAGAGATTGTAACCTCTAAGCCGAAACAGTGAGGTATAACTTGAAATCAGTGTTTTCTCTCTGATACCTACCTACCTATATATATGTACATAGCAATTACAATAATAATAAACATTAATTTGTCATTTTTTTTCCCAAATTTACACATTTTCAATTTGGAAGGCGGGTATGGATACCGCCGCCCCTGAAACCATTTATTGAATAACAAACACCCCTGCCACAAGTAACCCCAAGTGATTCGCTACGTTTGGTGATTTAGCAGGGGTGTCGGGGTTCACTGGGTGAGGTTTGTCCAGGTCTTGGCGGTTTATGCATCTGCCCGCCAGCTGCGTGGCTGATCGGATCGGGAGAGACTGGTTGAGGGAAACCTTATGATCTCTCCAGAAGACTCTCAGAACATCGCCTTGGGAGGGATAGATTCATAATGATTTAAGTACATCAAGTCTTTGTTTATATTCAGTTTTGTGAGTAATTTATATATTTTGTGTCTGAAAAATTGCATGTTTTGAATTGGCCATGTCAAAAGTTAGAATAATAGAAGAGTATATATATAATAAGTTGATAAGTTTAATTCCTTTTTATTAATTTCTAAATAAAACGCTTGTGTTGCAAAGTTTTTTTTAACTAAGAAACAACATTTATGTTTATTTATATCACTTTGAATGATTTTTTTCTAACAATCAAATAATAGAATAACAAAACAAATGACAATCGATGATTGCATTCTAATTGACATTATAGGATTCAAATTTAAAGGGAATATATTTCCTTTACATCTCCCCCCCTTGGGAAAGAAAATTATTGCAAAAATTTTCATTCATCTTCATCAATGCAGGTGCTGGAATTAATTTCGAGATGTGGAAAAAATTTGATTCTAATTTTTTTCGACCAGTATTTATCTTGTAAATTGAGTTTGATAATTTTTCTATGATTTTGTAGGGTCCGATTCTCAATTCGTCGAGCTTCTTCCTGTTAAGTTTGTTTCCATTCTCCACAAAAACAGTATCACCAACTTTGAAGTTAATATGTCTCCTGGTTTTATCGTAAATTATCTTGTTGTAATTATGTGACTTTATACTATTTTCCAGAGCTTTTTTTCTGTCTTGAATCAAATCGATGTCAGTCTTCTTAAGTTTTAACTCATTTGGCAAAATCGTAACATCTGTGCCATTAAGTAGGTACTGAGGCGCATATCCAGTGACAGTGTGCTCCGTTTCATTATAGTTTTTTACACAATTACGGGCTATAGTTGTCCAAGCCACTTTTAAGTCATTTTCGTTGATTTTGCATATAATTTTATTGACTAGCGTTTGATTTAATCTTTCATTTAATCCATTTGTGAAAGGCGAGTTTACTGCAGTAAAAATGAATGAAATATTTTTTTCATCCAAAATTTTTTTGAATTCTCTAGAATTAAGACCCGGATATTGGTCTGATAGTATCATGCCAATGTCTTTGGTTTCTGTGGAGTTTAAGAGTTTGATGAAATCGTTGGTATTTTGAGTTTTTGACGTCAAAATATATGCAAACCTCGTGAAATGATCTGATAGCAGGTGCAAGTATCTCTTTGTTGACCGTGAACCCCCAAAACCACCTATCGTATCAATAGAACATATTTCAAAAGGTTTTGTTGCGGGACCCAAGTAGGACATCAATCCATATTTATTTTGACCTCTTGATTTGTTCTACATACTGCACAGCAAGTTCTCTTTATATTGTTTGTCATGTTTTCTGATGTGTACCATGAGCTTATCATTTTTTGCATTTGATTAATTCCTATGTGACCTAGGTCTTTGTGAACATTTTTGATAAAATCTATGCTGAATTTTCCTGATAGAATTATTTTTTCTTTTTTTTTTACTTTCTTGTAATAAACATTATTCTTCGATATCAATTTATCTTTTCTGCACTGTATCTTCTCATTTTTGACCTGATCTTTTGAGATATCTTCTAATTTTATTAAGTTGACAACTTTTAATTGCTCATCTTGGTTCTCATCTGGTTCTAAGACTGGGTTTCTGCTTAGACAATCAGCTTCAATATTGTACTTTCCTGGAGAATATTTAATTTGAAAATCATATTGGGATAAGAAATATGTTAAGTCACCCAGCTCTTCATCGGTTCTAGATTTGAGATTCATATTTTCCAGCGGTTTGTGATCTGAATAAACTGTAAATGGTTTACCTATCAACCAGTATTGCCAGTATCTGCCTCTCACTGCCTCTTTTACAGCTAAGCATTCCAAGTAAATTGCTTTTTTCTTTTTCTGGGCGCCGTTTAATTTTTTCGAAAAGTAAGCAACAGGTTTTTCTTTTCCATCAGATTGTGTTTGTTTTAAAATAGCTCCAACACCCTCTTGAGAAGCTTCTGTATATATATTAATTGGTAAATCTTGATCAAAAATTTCCAAGATCGGTTGTGAGCATATTAGGTTTTTCATCGTTTCAAAAGCATTTTGGCATTTATCAGTCCAAATAAACTTTTGATTTTTCCTTAATAAATTATGCAAAGGATCTAGTATTATTGCACTCTTCGGAATGTACTCATGATAAAAGTTGATTTTTCCTAGAAATTGTCTCACATTCTTTTGTGTTTTTGGAATAGGAAAATTCTTTATTGAAATCAAATTACCCTTTACTGGCTTGACTGAATTATTCTGAATTATATGACCCAAATATTTTACCATATCTGATGCAAATGTGCATTTTGTAAATTTTAATCTAAAACCTCCTGTTTTGATTGCATTCAGCAGCTTTGTCAGATGATCAATGTGTTCAGCAAAAGTTTTTGAAAAAATAAGAATGTCATCTATGTAATTGACAGCAAATTCGTTTAGTTTATATTTTCTCAATATATTGCTTAATATCCTCTGAAAAATTGGCGGAGAAGTCTTCAATCCAAAAGGCAGACAGGTCCATTGATAATGTCCCTCCTGTGTTACAAATCCTGTTTTTTTTTGTCTTCAATCCGCAACGGAATAGACCAAAAGTCTGAGTTTATATCCAGCGTTGAAAAAAATTTGCAATTTCTGGTCTTTGTCATTAGATCTTCAATCAATGGAAATGGTTGAGCTTGAGGTATTACTATTTTATTTAAGTCTCTGAAGTCTATGCATAATCTGGATCTTTTGTTTTCTTCTTTTTTAAATGCTAGAGTAACTGGTGCAGCAAATGGACTGTACGACTCTTCTATCAGTTTATTGTCTAATAATTTTGCTATTTGCTCTTCTATTTCCTTTTTATCTTCTACACTGCATCTGTAAGGCCTCTTACTACAATATTTATCTATCTTCGCTTCATATCCATTGACAGTGCCAACATCATATTTACTCTTCGCGAACACTGATGTGTATTTGTCTATTAGTTCATTTATTTCTGTTTTTTGATAATTATTTAAATGATTCATTGTTATTTTAAAATTTTCTTATTTAACATGTCAGTTAAAATTAATTCTGTGTTTTTCTATATGATTAAATTCAGTATTCGTTTTCATATCTGTAGAATATTTTGCTTTTTTATTAGTATTATTTAGGCAGAGTTTCTGTGATATTTGTAAGTCTTCACTTTGGATAAGTTTGAAGTCTTTTATCATGTCTAATCCCATCAAAAAATCATACTTGAAATTGTGTTCATCAATAATGTACACATCAACTTTTTTCTCCAATTCAATTTTTTTTATTTTTAACGTTGTCAAACCACTCGTCTTTTTAACACCATTAATCGTTACTAAATTTGCTTCATTCAAATTGTTTCCATTTCCTTTTAGTTTCAATAACTTAGAATTAATTAGAGAAACATTTGAACCCGAATCATAAATTCCGTATATTTTTGATTTATCATTTAGTAATAGTTTGACTTTTATTAATGGTGTTACTATTAGTTTTTTTGATCATTTTCATTTAATTCAGTTTCTATCACTGAATTGTTTACATGTTTAATGGCATTTCTCTTAAATTTTTCATCCTCTTTTGTTTTGAACCAGCATGTATCTTCAGGGTGTTAATGAATGCCCTTATTCAATTTTTACCCCCATTTTTATTATGTTCTGCATTTCCAAATGTTTTCTTATTCATAAATCTTTTTTTGTTGACCATATGTTCATACTTGTTTACTTCATTAAACAAATCTGCAGTATCTTGTAATCCTTCTCTATCGATCTTGTTAAGTATGAATTCTGGTAGTCCGGAAGCAACAAGATCTATCAAAGTACCGGTATCAATTGATCTTCTCATATCCAATAGAAGTTTTTCTTTTGACATGGTTCCATCCTTTGTTTGCAAATGATTCACAGAATTTGTTTTTCCATGTTGACCACTCTGAGTTCATTGTTAGTTTTATAATCATGGAACTGTACCAGTCTATATAAGATTTATCCATGAACAATCTGAGTATATCTATTTTTTTTCCATCCATGGTCACATCAAACCGCAAATATTCTTTTTCAAACACTTCTATCCACTGGCTTGCATTTGTATTTTTAGTGCAGAATTTTTCTATAAAAAACTTCTCAGCAATGCTTTTTAAGCTCTGTTGCTTATCTTCCATTAACTTTTCAATCAATTTTCCTAATGCATCTTCTTTTTGATGTACTTGTAAACTTTTTTCGTCCAACTCTTCGAGGTATTGGTCTCCAAACTGTAGGTTTCCATCTTCGTCTACATACGTTTTTTTTAGTTCTTGTGTTCGTACAGAATAACAAAATTACAAACGTCAGAAGAAAAGCAAACAAATTGTTGCCTTGGAAACGATGTTTTTTTTTTGAACTAGGCAATTCAGCCTAAAAAGAGTGCTTAGTTGGTGTCATAGTTAATATCTATCTCTAAAAATGAATCACTGAAATGGATGTATGCGTATGCTTCCGAACGACTGCACCAAATTGGATAATACTTTTTTTGTTCGTTATTTTGTATAAAACTACTGTTGAGCTCTGGCATTACGAAGTTTGTATAAAAAATTGTAATAGGTGGCACGCGAGCAGTTTGAAAACTCAATGTACCGGGAAAGAATGTGTGGAATGCGAGAGGTAGGAGGGGGAGGTGGGAGGGTGTTGGAAGAGGGAGGAGGTTGGGGTGAAAGGGGTTGGGGGAGGGAGAGGGGGGAGGAAAGGAAGGGGAATGAGGGTGTAGGAGGGTGAGGGGGAAGGAGGAGGGGGGAGGGGTAGGGTTGGAGGTAGAGGAGGGAAAGCGGGAGGGGGATGAAGGGTGGAGGGGGGGTGGGGGGGTGGGGGGGTGGGGGGAGTGGAGTGGGGAGAGGGAAGGTGGAGGAGTCAGAGTGGAAATCACCCTAATACCATGCGCGCGAAGTTGCGGGAAAAAGCTAGCGTTTTATGGGCAATCAGAGATCCGGATGGCCACTTTGGAGGTGCTGCGGGTCATGTCTGACCTTAACATTGACATAATGCTCATTCAGGAACAGTACACCTGGGAAGGTAAGACTCCTTTTAATTTTCCGGGCGCGGTACTTGAAGTTGCTCTCTCACCGGGGGCGGGTGTCCTGGTTAACACTTCGTTGATCAGCTCCCTCTTTCTGGCCAGTCTTTCTGACGAGTACTGTGAATACTGTGAATACCTGTGTATGTATTAGACTTGGCGACACTGAGATCTTCTTGATCTCAGTTTATTTTAAATTTGGGAACCCGGTAGGACCCCACATCCTGAGTCTGACACGCGCGCTCAACGCGCTTAAAGGCCGTAACATAGTTATTGGAGGTGACTTTAATGCACGCTCACCATTATGGTTCGAAACTAGCATCTGTAGGACGGAACGACCAGACGCCGTAGAGGACCTTTTTGCTGCGCATGGTCTCTGCATCATCAATGAACAAAGTTTTTTTTGTACTTTTTCGAACACAAATGGTGAGAGCAACATTGATCTAACTCTTTGCTCTGGATCAGTTGCGACCAGGATTTCAAAGTGGACAGTCCATGAGTGCGAAAAAAATTCGGATCATAGGTTAATTACCTTTACGGTTGGTGTCAAAAAAACTGAAGCTCCACGATCCTCCTGGAATTTCAACACCACTAGGGCGAATTCGGATAACTTTGGGTTAGCGCTACGAAATACTTTAAGGGATTTTCATCATGTAGCAGCTACTGATCCGGACAACTTGGGGAACTTTTTTAACAGGGCAGTTGTATCTGCTGCCAACTCGTCTCTGGGCAAATCAAACCCGAAGATTAGTATTAGGACGCCGTGGTGGTCACCTGAGCTGACTTCGCTGAAGGGGCTATAAGAGGGTCGACAGGGCAATGGGCTGTCCAGGAGTGGCAGCTGTACGGAGGAGAAGACGGTTGCGCTGGACCTCAGGTCTGCCAGGTCGGCCTTTAAACGGGCCGTTCTTCCAGTGAAACGAGCTGCTTGGCATAATTGGGTTAAAGACGTGGGTAACGTTAACCCGTGGGAAATTCACAGTGCAATTGAAAAATCCGGTAAAGGTTCTGAACGGTACTTGTCAACTGTTATTGGGAATATTGGTATTTCCGGTAATATGCGTTACGGACCAAATAGTTCCAGTAAAATTTAAGAAATTCTTAACATATTTGCTGATTATTTTAAGGACGTCTATGAACCAGATACCCCAGATTATTTAATTCCTCACTTCAATTCGGATATAAATTTAGACTTTTCTCAAATTCTCATTGACATTAAAGAGATTATAGACTGTATTAAAGCACTTAAACCCAAAATAAGCTATGGACCTGACAAAATTCCTCGAATTTTTCTTAAAAATTGTGCTGATAGTTTATCCGTTCCGCTTAATGTACTGTTTAACAAATCACTCTCTACAGGATCTTTTCCACAAATATGGAAACTTAGTTTCATAACTCCCATATTTAAAAGTGGTGATCAATCTGTTGTTGAAAACTATCAGCTTATCTGTATTCTATCGTCTATACCAAAACTTTTCGGAAAATTGATTCTTTATAAAATCAGCTTCATTTTAAACTCGTGTATCATAACTTATCAACACTGCTTTGTCTCTGGCAGATCAACTTTGACTAATATGTTTACGAAAGCGAGTATAATTCATGACTCTTTGATAGTTAATCGCAATAACATAATAAAAACAATAATATATCTACGCTGGACGCGAAATCACATTCAGTCTAGTTATCTGTTACAGAAAGATATAGTATATGGAGTTAGTAATAATCGAGAATCAGTAAACATTTGAAAATGATTTTTATTCGTTAAGAATTTATATAATGGTAAAAATATGAATGGTTGTCTGCGCAGTAAAGAATAGTATAACTTAAATAACACAGTATCACTTGATAAAATTTCAAAATATCTGATATGGCATAAGAAATTATTTTCCATTTAATTCGCTCTACGAGAGATACTTTATTCAGCGCTTATTGTACAGAAACAGTAATTCAGGTAAAAATGATTATGTAAATGAATATACCTGCCAAATATTGCTACATTGACTCAGACATCACTTGATGTAGCAAGTATTGAAATTTTTTATAACTATATAGTGTATACTGAAGCACATCTGTTTTCATATGTTGTTAAATCAATTAATTATTTACAATATGAAAACATACCAAACATAACAGATGATTACTATGTGTGCTTCAGTAAACATAGATTAATGTATATTTTTTTAATTTTTGATATGACCATTCCAGTGTACAACTTGACACTTAAGTTATTACTTTCATATTTTTATGACACAGAGTCATGAGTACGTGGAATAATGAAAACATTATTTCGACGTTTAGTGTCAAACTAACCTTCGCAACTTATGCAAAATATTGTAGGTATCTAATGTATGTTAAGTAATTAAGTATGCAGTTAAAATAATAACCTAATGCAGGATAATATACTATAGCGTACTACAACGTTTACGGTATAATATATTATTATTATAGATGTTAGCTTTAGAAAACTGATGGCAAATAAATCAAATCTTTAACTAACAAGAATTATCCAAAGCATTATTGTCGATGCAGAAATGGTCCAATAAACAACTGGTCGCCTGTGATACTTATAACAGCAACTTATTAAAAACATTTGTCAATATTTTTTTGTAGACGCAGTATTTGCTCCGAATAAATAATTACATATATCACTATTTCCCGAATACTTTAGATATTAGCATTATATACTTAAATAGGGTTATAATAAATTAAACACTCATTTATTTTTAATTATTAATATTATTTATATAACAGCATACATTTGTATATCACAAAATAAGGTGAATCAATTATCTTTTGTTTAAGAACATACTATATACCATGCTATTTCTATAGAACATGATAATAGAACTTGGCAACTTTTAGCGCAGCAATGTCTGGTTATTACCTAATATAAAGATGTATAAATTTAATTATAGCTTCCAATGCGTTCACAAACTTATGGGGATATTATTTATACAAATACCTTCACACATATACTATATCTTTCTGAACGCATAGGAACAAAATATCCTATGATGATGTCACATATGGGATATATTATATTTTTCAGTACTTTATTATGTTTTCGCATGATCTCACATCGCGTCAGGAGGCCTATAGTAATCCAAAACACTTTTAACAGCGACTACCTTTTTAATTATTATAAAAACCCAGGCACTGACACAATGTGACGTCGCGAAATTTTTTCCTTTGTACGCTTAGAAAATATCTTTTAGAATCCCTGCCAAATTTCATTATATCGTTTAGCAACTGGGGGGAAGGCATGTGGCGGTACCTACATTCAACAAATAACTTTACAGCCATAAAGATATTTTCTGGGCGTGCAAAACCAAACATTGAAAACGAGGTGATTTGCACTTTTTCAGCAAACCCGTTTTCATTCTCGGTGGTGATTCGTTTCTGGGTGGTAATTCTTGCATAGCGCTTTATATTTGCCAAGTCATACTTAAATGTTGTCGCAAAGTTAAAATAAATAGATGGCTAAAATTATACCGCGTAGTTACTATTATTTCTATATATTACCTCCTGTGATAGTGAGTTTAAATCATAACCTGGACTAGATGCGAGGTGAGTATCTACAAACGAGCGTCTAGTTCAGAACCATGATATTCTTATTAACAAGCTTTCGGAACTTGGCATTAAAGGGAACCTATAAGTCTGGTTTAAGAGTTATTATTACGGCGTCAGTTTACTGTCTGTTTACATGGTAATTTATCTTACATGTTTGAAGCTACCAGTGGCGTACCCCAAGGTTCGCATCTTGGTCCTATACTTTTTAATTTATTTATAAACGACGTAGCTAATATATTCACCCATGTTCTTATTTTAATGTTTGCAGATGATTTGAAGAAATATAGAATTATTAATAATATCTAGGACTGTCTGTCCCTATAATTTAATCTCAATTGCTTTTCCGATTGGTGTTTTAAAAATAAATTAACTCTCAATGTAAAAAATGTCAAGTTATGAGATTTCACAAGAAAAAAACCCATTGTTGTTCACTTACTTTCTCAATGATCATACTTTATTATCTGTTGTTGAAATAAGAGACCTCGGTATTACCTTTGACACTAAATTAACTTTTATTAAACATATTATTAATATAACCAGTAAAGCTATGCAAATGTTGGGATTTATCTTAGGAATTTCGAAAGATTTAAAAAATATTAAAACTGTCAAACTACTTCTCTTGTTAGAAGCCAACTAGAATTTAACTCCACCATTTGGAATCCGTATTACAGTAAACATGAAAATTCCCTTGAGCGTGTCCAACATAAATTCTTACGTCACATTAATTTTAAATTGGGAATATCCATTGAAAACATTAATTACTTCTCCCTAGGTATTACATCTACTGGGACTTGATACATTAAAAGAGAGGAGAATTTGTTCCGACTTATTTTTATTAATTTAAAATTGTTAATAACTTGTTGGACCCCTCTGAACTTCTTTCGTTAATAAGTTTTCATGTACCGAGTAGATCAGTTCGTCACAAATTACCTTATCATTATAATTTTTTATTTTTTTTATTTTTATTTTTATTTTTTTTATTTCATACAATTTTTGAAAATACACTTTTATGTTTTTTTCTTGATTACCATACTAGGCTAATAGTCCAGTAAAATAAGGATTTCACTCCTAAATGAAACATAATAAGCTGAAAATTTGTGTAAACCTTTATTTTGGTATTATACATGTTGTCTCAAAAGTCTCATATGGTAACATGTGAGCGTCTTTGGATATTCAAGGTCAAAGGTCACGAAAATCAGTTTTTTGGAAATATCTCGCTTCCTTTGCCTCGAATCGTATTTTCATATAAATGAAAGTTGAAGAATATAAAATTCTCTCTAAATTTGATTGACAATATTTTTTTATACGGTTAACGGTTTTTAAGATAAAGCCCGAAGAGCATGGAGCGCTCAGCCGTATATGCCGTAGCGCAAAGTCAATGGCGAATCCCAGTTCATAGTACGGTTTTTTTAACTTAAATTCGTTAAATATTAGTCATTAACTATAGAATATATTTTATTTAT
This sequence comes from Limnephilus marmoratus, assembly GCA_917880885.1. Taxonomy (NCBI): domain Eukaryota; kingdom Metazoa; phylum Arthropoda; class Insecta; order Trichoptera; family Limnephilidae; genus Limnephilus; species Limnephilus marmoratus. Next base: position 11,321,403 of record OU862928.1, on the reverse strand, counting down.
AAATATTTCTCATAAATCAAATAGTCATTTAATATTACTTGCCCTTTGCAAATAAATAATAAAGTAATTAAGTGAATTATTAATATCGACAAGATATCGATTTGTTAATTATTTTAATTGGACGGACTAAATCACATGAATCGAAAATATTCTTTAAAAAAATGGCAAAGGCAACGTTAAAACACAAGTATACTCCAATAAAAGTTTTGACAAATATCCCCATTGCAAGGAACACATTTTATTCTTACACGCGTTTAGTGGCTGTGACACGACTTCTGCTCTTTTTAGGAAAGGGAAAAAATCTGTCATAAAAACGTTGGAGAAACTACCCGATTTGGATCGACTGGCTCAAGTATTTCAACGAGAAAATTGTCCTGTGCAAATTGTATTCAAAAATGGAACACGCATTTTTTTGGCACTATATAATGCTCCAAAATCTGAGGACAGTATCGACCATCTTCGCTACATACAGTTCATTAAGTCAACTAAATTAAATAAGCCTGTGCAGTTTTCAACTCTTCCACCAACGAGTGCAGCAGTTCACCAACATATAAATCGTGTCTATTACCAAATTCAAACTTGGTTAGGCAATGATTTAGAACCCCAGGGATGGGGTTGGGTGCTGCAAAATGAAGTTCTGGAACCGATAAAAACATTATTACCACCTGCACCAGATGAACTGCTTAGTACAATATTCTGAAACTGCAAGAATGGTTGCGGTTCTCGTTGTGGATGCCGGAAATCAGGGTTGCAATGTTCGTTAGCTTGTGGCCAATGTAATGGACATGCATGTCTCAACGCTTCATCGTATCAACATGATCTCGATGAAGAAATCGCATTTGACCCCGAAGTTTTTGAAGGTTTGGAGATGGATGTCATTGATAACGAGGGGGATGATGATAACGACGTTGAGCGACCGGAAGAAGACGACGATGAAGAAGAAGAAAACTAACTCCCATACTGGCTAACTAATAACTAAGGTAAAAATTCTTCCCAATTCTTCTTCACAAAGTTTTTGCTTCACCTATTAATATACCCATATGATTGCTAAACATTATTAAAAATGTATTCTTAATTTCTTTCCTACTTGTTATAATGTGATTATAATTACAAAGTAATATAAAAAAAAATCGCTTGATTACTTTATTATTTATTTGCAAAGGGCAAGTAATATTAAATGACTATTTGATTAATAAGAAATATTTATAAATAAAATATATTCAATAGTTAATGACTAATATTTAACGAATAATTAAGTTAAAAAAACCGTACAATGAACTGGGATTCGCCATTGACCTTGCGCAACGGCTTGTACGTCTGAGCGCTCCGCACTCTTCGGGCTTTATCTTAAAAACCGTTAACTGTATAAAAAAATATTGTAGACCAAATTTATAGAGAATTTTATATTATTCAACTTTCATTTAAATGCAAACACGATTCGAGGCAAAGGAAGCGAGATATTTTCAAAAAACTGATTTTCGTGACCTTTGACCTCGAATATCCAAAGACGCTCACTTGCTACCTTATGAGACTTTTGACACAACATGTAGAATACTAAAATAAAGGTTTATGCAAAGTTTCAGCTTATTCGGTTTCACTTAGGGACTATCCCCTTATTTTAGCTTACGTGACTGGACTATAATGCCCGTGTTTAATCATACATGATATAAATTATACAATGTGTGAACTAGAACAAAATATAGGTTTGAAATAGAAATTATAAGATATTAGAAACAGGAGAAAGAAAAAAGATAAAAATATTTAAGGTAAAATATAACAAGATATATGTATACGTATGCACATACAAATACATACAAACACACATACACACATATATATACATATACATACATATATATATATACACTTACATACACATACACATATACATATACATATATATATATATAATTATAAAAAAAGAAAATGTTTGAAAGAAGTTAAAAATAAAATACTATATAAAATATACATAAAAAATAAAATACTAAAATATAAACTTATAACTATATAAAATACTAAAATATAACTATATAAAAATATAAAATACTAAGAAGTAAGATTTAAATATGTTAATCTATAATTTTTTTTTTTTTTATGAAAGCTAAAATTTTTTCTGGAGGTTTGTCAAGGTAGGTAATTAGTCACCTAGAAGAGTATATATTTAGGTTAGATTAGATTTCAGTGAAGTCAGGTTAGAAAAAGATGTGAAGTATGATATTTTATTTAGTTAATTTAATTATTTTCTTTTCCTTTATAATGGTTAGGAAGTCAGATATTCTTTAAAGAAATCTCGTCCCCTTTCGAATATCCAATTTTGAACACGAATAGTAAAAAGAGGTATGGTAATACTTGATTTTATATCGGTGCTCAATGCATTGTATATTTTGGGGGCAATGAACCAAAATTGTCGGTGAGCAAATGTGGTTCTAGTTTTTGGAACCATGCATCCCAGATTTGATGAAAAGCGGGTTTTGGCTTGATGTTGTGGAGCCACCAGTAGGTTATTTTTCCGTATGTAGGATAGGCTTGTCTTAGTGAATAGTTGGCGAATATCTAAGACCTTAAATTTAGTAAATAGCACATTAGAGGGGTGGGTAGGTTGGCATTTAAATATGATTCTCAGTATTAGTTTTTGAACTGTAATTATTGGATTAATGACGGATTCTGTGCAACCACCCCATCCCAAAATACCGTAAGTTGCAATGGATTGAAAAAGGGCAAAATATACGCTTCTAAGGGTTTTTAGGTCTAAGATGGATCTAAGAGAGCAGAATATATGGCAGAGCTTACGGAGTCTTTTCACTGTGTCACTTATGTGTGCTTCCCAACGTAGTTGGTCATCTATGATTATGTCCAGATATTTAACTTCCTTAGATGATTTAAGGGTAGGACACGTGCAATTTGTAATAGGTGGGGTTCCGGGTGGGTGTGGGTGCATGTTTAGTGAACACGAGTGAATTATTGGTTTAGGGCAGTTGTTGGGAAAATTATGTTTGCGTATGGAAAACGTCATATATTGTGTTTTGTCAATATTGAGTGTAAGGAGATTTGTGTCAAGCCAATGCCTCACTTTTATTAGGCCATTATTAGTTTTATTAATAACTGCTTGCCATGTTTCATCTTCGAATATTAAGACTGTATCGTCGGCAAATGATAAAATCTTACCTCCAATATCCATGGTACATAGTGTGTTGATGTATAAAAGAAATAAGAGTGGTCCTAGTACACTGCCTTGCGGTACACCGTAAGACATGGATAATTTTTTGCTTTTATTTATTTTGTCAGAGTGGATAAGAGTTTGTTGAGTTCGGTTTGTTAGGTAGTTTTCGAACCATGTGTAGGGTATCCCAGTTATTCCGATCTGTTGAAGGTTTTTAAGCAGTAAGGGATGGGAGACCGTATCAAATGCTTTTGAGAGATCGAGGAAAACAGCAAGCGGTTTTCGACCAAGGTCAAGATTAAAAGAAACTATTTTTGTGAGGGCGGCTATTGCATCTGAGGTACATCTGCGGAAACCATATTGGTTGTCCGATAATATTTTGTTATCTTCAAGGAACTTGTAGAGTCTATTCTTCACCGCTTTTTCTATGATTTTAGATATTGTGCTAAGTAAAGATATCGGTCGATAGTTATTTACAGATAGTTTGTCTCCTGATTTGAATATTGGGATTATTGTGGCCTGTTTTAAGGAGTTAGGAAATACACCAGTTTTAAAGCTTAGATTGATTATATGTTTCAGAGGTGAGGCTATATATTTTTGGATATGTTTGATGATTTTTGTTGAAATGTGATCTATACCTACAGAGTTACTGTTTTTAAGGGATGAGATTAGTTCTAAAATTTCTGTGTCAGTAGTGGGAGTGAATTGGAAAGGGTTATAGCTAAGATTAGTGAGGGGTATATTGTTTGCAAGATCTTTGTCCGAGACGTTGTGTCTGTCTAAAATATTTTTTGCTAAGTTAGATCCAATATTGGAGAAAAATTGATTGAAATGGTCGGAAATTTTTTCGGGGTCGGAATTGACATGTAATATTTGATCTTCGATGTTAATCTTAACAATGGGTGTATTGGTTTTATTAATATTGGCTATATCTTTAACGATATTCCAAATTTTTTTATTATCACCGGTAGCTTCACTGATTTGTTTATGGTAGTAATCTCTTTTAACACTGTCAATTATTTTTTTGCAGTTATTTCTATAACGTTTGTAGAATAAGAGAGATTCATAATCGTGGGGATTTTTTCTACAGAAGTTATGAATCTTATCGCGCTTTCTGATACAGTAGAGAATTCCTGCAGTGATCCATGGTTTGAGTTTTGTGTCAGATCGTTTTTTTTTACTTTTTGTGTATGATGTAGCATCGGTTAAGTGGTTACGTAGGGTATTTATAAATAATTCACATGCAGAGGTGACATCGGTACAAGAATAGATAAGTTCCCAGTTTTCTTTAGAGACACTGTTTAGGAGAGTTTCATATGAGATCTTTTCTTGAGGGGAAGTATTTTGTGGTGATTTATGATTTTTATGCGAGAGAGAAGTGATGATTGAATAGTGATCTGTAACAGTTGATTGATAGACAATGGATTTGGTGTCTAATTCACTCTTAACAAATACATGATCTATACAACTGCTAGTGTTTGAGTCTGATTCTCTAGTTGGTGCTGTAACAGCTGGAAAATATCCTAATAAAGTTAGTGCGTTTAGGTATTCATTTGCTTGAGGGTGCATTTTATTAATTATATTTATGTTAAGATCACCTATTACAAAGGTGTTTTGGCGGTGTTCAATGTTTGATAAAATTTCTTGCAGTGAATGTATGAATGGGGCTATGTTATGTGTATTCGGAGATCTGTACATTGTAAGAAGTGTTATATGATTATCAATTTGAATTTGTAGACAGTTTGCATATTTAATTTTGATCTCTTTTACTGAGTGAGAGATATGATTTTTAATGTATACAATGACTCCGTCGTTCTGAGTTTGGTTGTGTAGAGTATTATAGTGATTGTAGTTTCTTATCGTTTTAGGGATGAAATTTCCTTGAATCCAGCATTCACTCAAGACAATTATATCAAAATCTGAGACAAGATCAGTGAGGAGAATAAGAAGTTCATCAAAATTTTTGTTTATACTTCTTATGTTCATAGAGAATATCGTAAGGGTTGAATTAGTTAATAATAATTGACGTACTACTTCGGAATCATTGGTAGATATACATGGGATTGGTGTTGTGTTATCTATTAAATCTGCTATGTCTTCCATTTTCTGGTTTTTTGTTTTGCATAAATTATTAACAACCAAGTTGTAGTGACATTGGTACGTTTATGAGATAGAGATTTAGTTGAAATAAATATATAAAATATACATAAATATATAAAGTGTAAATATAGTTGTTGTGAATATATAATATAAGCACATAATGAATATATGACATAAGCATAAGAATATAGTGTTAGCTTTGTGAAATAAGGTTTTTGTTGTTGTGAATTTATAATATAAGCATATATAGTATATATAACACAAACATAGGTATATAAGGTATACAAATAGTTGTTACGAAAAATATAATATAAGCGTATAGATAATATATGATACGAGCGTATATAGAATATAAAATAAAAGTATGTATGTAAAGTATGTATAGTATGTATAACATAAACATAGGTATATAAGGTACACATATAGTTGTTGCGAAAATATAACATCAGCGTATACAAAATATGTAGCACAAGCATATATAGAACATAAAATATAGGCATATAAAGAATATTAAGTAAATAAAACATAGGCTTATAAATAGTATAAAACATCAGCATAAGCATAAAAAGTATGTAAGTGATATAAGAATTTAGTTGTTGAGAATGTTTAACATAAGCATATAAAGTATTTATAGTATAAGTATAGAATAGTATAATAATACAGGTTCTAATGCTGAATTATATTCCATAATAAATCGCCTGCATATACTTGGTAATAAATATGTTGTTAATGATGTGATAAATATTGAAAGATTATCAACATACAAACATTATTGAATTAAAGCTGTTTGTCAGCGCTTCTCAGTTGGATTATAATCAATTAACTTTGAAGATTTATATTCTTCATCAATGTTTGCTTATGGAATTTCAAAATTTATTTTAGTACGTACTTTACTTGGTAATTTCTTTACTTCAAAACATCTTGTATACATGTATATGAGATTTTCCTTTTCTTACATTTGTATTTGTAATAGCTTACTATTTGTTATTTATGCTGTCACTTCAATGTGTACTTTTTTTTTTTTTTGTTATATTATGAATGTTTTTTTTCTTCTTAACTTGAATATTCTGTATCCATTTCAAATCATGGAATTCCTATGTAAAAGCCGTTAATCGGCGTTAATCTATAATATAAAAATGAATCGCTAAATGTGTTGGTAAGCGCAAATCTCGAGATCAGCGGAACGGATTTCGCTAATTCTTTTTTTAGAATATTCCTTGAAGTACAAGGATGGTTCTTACGGAGGGAAAAATTAAGAAAATTGTGCAGAAAATTGGATAATTTCAGAAAACCCAGTTTGACAGTTCGCGTGTTTGAGAATGACATTTTGCAAAATGTTAAACCAGGATTCTATTTTTGAAAAACTTTAAGGTGATAAATTTATTTAAAGTATGTACTCCCCTAATAGTTTGCGTCGAATCAAGAATTTTAGATATTTTAAATAGGTACCTATGTTAAGTACCAAATTTAATATACATGAAAAATGGAAATTTGAATAAAAATTGTAAAAGGTGGCATGCGGGCTGTTTAAAAACTGAATGTACTGGGATTGAATATATGGAACGCGGGAGGAGGGTTGGCAGGACGAGGGAGCGGGAAAGGGAAGAGGTAAGGCGGGGAAGGTGGAAGGGGAACGCGGGAGGGAAAGGGGGCATGTGAGGGGTGAGGATAACTCGGGAGGGGGGTTCGCGGGACGGGGGAAGGGGAGGGAGTGGAGTGGGGAGAGGGAAGGTGGAGGTAACGGAGTGGGAACGCGAGAGGGGAAGAGGACGCAGGAGAAGAAGGGGTGGCAGAAGGGGAACGGGACGAATGGGAAAGGACACTCAAGGAGAAACAATTTCTTTATTAAATGGCATAGCAAAGCATGCCGGGACCAGCTAGTTCATAATAAATAAATAAATATTGATGGGAGGAACGCTGAGACGGTGGATGTGGCCTCCACCCTCAATACACCTTTGGGTGACTTAGTTCGTGTAGAGTTAGTAGTTGGGGAAAATGACCATCATAAACAGATTAGAAATCTGTCACGGCTGCCACCTAGAGACCTCGCCCAAGAGGATTACTTCATTCGAGTCACTAAAGCAGAAATCGAAGTGATAATTAAGGGTTTGGGTCCTAAGAAGGCACCAGGGCATGACAGGCTCAACGGCGTGATTGCAAAGCAAGTTTGGGTCCACGCCAAGGAAGAGAACTTCCAGGTGATGGACACGAGCTTGAGAAGAGGAGTTTTCCCTTCTGAGTGGAAGCGTGGCGTGCTCCGGATCATACCAAAGGGGAACGGAAAACCACTGACGGATATTAAAGCATACCGGCCGATCACACTCCTTCCTGTTCTAGGTAAGATCTTGGAAAAACTTATATGGCAGCGACTCCGACTAACCCTCTCTGTATCTGGTCGCTGGGGATAGCAGAAAAGAAGTTGAGAGCAAAGGCAGTGAACACCGCCTGGGCAACTCGCTCATTCTCTTGGCTCTCAAACGAGGTCAACGAACCCCCTTGCTTGCACTATATGGTGCGTATAGAACCGTAGCTTTGGACGCTTTACCCGTTTTGGCTGGCATATTGCCAATCGATCTAGAAATCAGGGAAGTGCTTACCAAGCAGAAGTTAACCAGAGGAACCCCGGCCACTCACCTAGGCGTTGTTCTGACACCGGGCGGGCCGGGGAGTCTCTCTGGGCTGCTTCGTGAAATGAGAGAACTATCGCTCCAAAAGTTGCAGGTCCGTTGGGATAGAGCGAATTTGGGAAGATGGACTTTCTTCTTCTTCCTATCAGTTAAAGCCTGAATGGAAAGGGCCTATCTCAAACTGGACCATCACATAACCCAGCTTCTGTCCGGTCATGGGGAATTCAGGGGAAGACTTCACGCCCTCTCCCTGTCCCCTAACCCCAACTGCGCCTGCGGTTCCACCAACCAGTCGGCCGAGCACATTCTGTGGCACTGCGAGATCATGATGGATGCTAGAGAGGATATGCTTGATGGTTTGGACGTACCCATTAGACCAGTGTAGAACACTGATCTGGTATCGAACAAGGCGAACTTCGAGTGTCTGAGGAAGTTTACAAGGATCTGGGTTGAGAGATGGCCTGAGCTTAGAGTCGCTGATTAGTAGAATATTGATTACTGGGTGTATTGTTCCTAATTAAACACCGAATTTTGCTATTCTACGGCTTTTACTAATGTTGCATTGGATGTACAGTTGAATTTTCATTTCGTATATTTTTATTTTTCTTATTTATTTATATAATATGTACACGTTACATAATTGTGGCATTTACTTAAAGTAGATTATTGAATCATCATACTAGGCGGCAGCCTGTTTCAGGGTGACCAATGGAGTATAGTTACTATGTATGAAAAAAGCATATATTAGCATATAACAACGATCTACCTGACGCGTAGAACAACGGCAACATCCATTAAATCACGCAAATAAACGACGTCAATATATCACTAGGTGTCGATGTATATTGGGCTACAAAAAAGCATATATATATAAGCATATATAATGCTCACGAAAATCGTACTTGTCACATCATATTGAGTTAACCTGTCAAGGGCCAGGGTTTTTTACCTTACCTTTTTTAAATTACCTTAAGAACAAGAATGGAGGAAGCTATTTTAAGCTTTATTTTATGTTATATATTAATGGAATAAAATTTAAAATCACATCCAAATTATTTGAATTAATATTCATTTTTGAAATTCGATTCTCGCGCGCCGGCGCGCTCCTGGCAAATGACAGGTTAAGAGTGCCATTGAATTCGTCTCGCCGAGCTGATTAAAATGGTATATAAATCTCAATACATCGATGATCAACTAAATGCTTTATGATCAAGTAAGTCGAAATGATCCAATAGTTCCAGAGAGATACAAAGTGCAATATATATATTGACCTCTTCCTGCAGTATTTTGATCCAGTAAGAAGTTGATACACCTTTAATACCATATACATAACTTAGCTTTGATGGAATACGTCTGTATGATTTGGCAACAACGTTACACCATATACCAATGTTGCCAGTTTCCAGTATGATGTACTGCACATAAAATTTTCAAAATTTGTATGGAATCATATGCTTGATTTGTGTTTATCTACCCAAATCAGCATACGTTAGTTGATCAGTATAACTTATGTACCTACATATGGTTTTACTGTACCATTGTTGATCTGATTATAATAAACAATCAGAAGGCTTATGAACGAAGCCTTCTAATTGGTCATAAAAATGAACCTTTATCTGGTTTTACGGTTCATTGGTTGACCCCATGTACTGTACTGTAAATTATATACATTTTACAGTAAATACATACCAATAATCCAACACTTGGGCAATATGTATTCGTACATAGACGTATGGAATATGTCACTGACACAATTTAAAAATGAAATAATGAAATAATTATTTCATTTTCTCGACCACCACAACACGGGCATGTGCCTAGCATGGTGGTCGAAAAATCCCCAACTTTTGTAAAAAAAGATTTTTTCAATGAATAAAGAAACTTAAAAAAAAAAAAAAAAAAATTATCCGTGATACAAGTACTCACTAAGGAATTCTTTGGTAAATTTAATAACTACTCGTTCATTGACAAATTTGCTAAACTATCTCTACCTATCCTATTAATGTAATTAAATGTAATGTCTTAGTAAAATCATTGTAATATGTATTATAAACCATCATAACCTGTAGTATTATTTAGTTATATTTAAAAAAATTTTTTTTTAATTTTCACTATAATATTAAAATCCAAATTGGAGTTCTGAACCCCTGCAACTTGCAGAGGTACTGGAGGTACCATCGATGTAGCGGTTTGCCACTTTGCGAAACTAATACTTACGTTTTATTAGACATGGTTAATGTTGCAATTTTGTAAACCTCTGATCCCTTTTGTGAACCTTACTTTAAAATTTTTGTTATTTGTATTTTTATTCATGTATGTATTTTTTTATCGTAACTTATCGTTATTATATCTTACTGTAATTTATGTTTTTGTTGCTTATATTTCTATTTAACTAATGCACTTTTTTATTTCTATTGTAATTTTATTTATATTATTTCCTTCTCATGTTAAAGATGTACTGCCTTTATTTATTTATGTAAAAGCCCTCTGGGCGTATAATAAAACAAATAAATAAATAAGTTTAATACGAAATATGACGAAAATGTAAAAACATGCCGATATCAATTCGGGAGGCGGTTATATGTACCGCCGCCCCGGGAACCATTTATTGGATAACCAACACCTCTGTCATACGTCGCGCGTCGCCTCAAGTGGTTCGCCCATCAACTGCGTGGCGGACCGGATCTGGAGACTGATTGAGTTAGACCTAACCTGAATTTATAAGAGTGCCTGGATTCAACGGGTAAGGTTTGTCTAGGTATTTTCATCGAATGCGTTCGCTCTTCTACTGCGTGGCCGGCCGGATCGGGATAGTTTGGTGTGTAATAATAATAATTGGTTAAATTAACTTTTTCTCGCATTAGCACTACACCTGAGAAAAAAAATTCCTCAGTGTCTTTGTCATCTTTGGGGATGCTCTGTGGAGGGTTTTTTAGGGAAAGGAAGAAGTGGAAGTTCTGGGAAGGGAAAAGTCAATTTGTCCAGGACGTATGAATCCACCTCTCCCAAAGCTTTGCAAAGTAATAGTTCGAGAGAGGTTTAATTAAAAATGTATTTATCTAAAAAAAAATTCCACTAAAAATACTTCGCATATTTATTATTCATTTGTAATATCTAGAATTATATTCATTCGTGTCACAAAATTTATCTGCAAATGAATACAAACCGACTACTGCACGTGCAGGGATTACATTACATTGTACTGCAGAATGCCATTGGCACTAATGAAAAACTGTTAGAAGAAGCGAAGCTAGCAGTCCACAATGGACTCCTGGTACTTACACCGATGTATGGCAGTGAGGCATGAAACTGGCAGAGAAAGGATGAAAGTAAACCGAATGCTGTTGAAATGAGATCTTTGAGGCGTATCTGTGGTAAAACCACGCATAGAATGTAAGACTGATGTAAGCATAATTAATAAGATTAAGAAAGGGACCCCCAGACAGTTTGGGCATGTAGAACGAACGATCGAAGAAAGTAGTTTTAGAAGAATTTATGATGCAAATGTGAATGGTGAAAGAAGTCGGGGACGCCCGAGGAAGACATGGCACGATCAAATGAATCAGATACCTACTTGAGTCGGGCCATGTCAAAAGTCAGAATAATAGTAGGTATGTATGAGACGATGTATGAATGTGAGTGAGGCAAAGAGTGTGGGCCAAGACCGAGTTGTTTGGCGGCCTGTTCTCTCTGCTTGCCCCTGCGGAGAAAAGGCGTGATGGTTAGTTAGTTGGTTACTCGTAGATTCAGCATTTTGAGCTACATTGATGACTGCAGTTAGTACCTACCTACCTATTAATAAATAAATATTTTTTGTCTACATGCACGTTTTTTAGTGTATTAAATGACTACATGCAGTATTTGCATGAATATAAATTAAAGTTTTTTTTAAATACATATATTTATTTTATTTATCGCAATGGCAAGGGTAATGTTGTGATGTGACTTTAAAAAACGCCAAAACTATACTAGCGTAGCAAGTAAGGAAATTTTACAATCAGAAAACAATTGCAGTGCAATACGAATAAACTATTCAATATTATTATTTAACTACAATAAAATTATTGCACAGTTTTGCAATATTTCGTTTCAGTAATACACAATAATAATAGCATGTAATACAAAAGAAAAAAGATACGTTCTTCAGAATAAAAGCGTAATGAATTATAAACGGTTTTTAAAAGGTGATAAAATACGGTTCCAATATGATTCGAATTAAACACATAATTTTTTACATTAAAAAATTTTGCTACAAACAAAAAAAGTCTTTATAATAATAATAATAATAATGATGATTTATTGTCTTCATTTCTTAGTAACAGTAGAGATAATGATATCCTCACTGGGATCTCCCGTGAGAATATCATTTACCATATCGTCACGATTTACCTTTTTCTAAAAAAAAATACTGATAAACGAAAAAAAACTCTTGAATATTGTAGGCAAATGTATTATAAACGTTATCGTCAACTCACTTTTTTTGTCGTTTCAAGTAAAAATAATTAATTAAAAAATTCCCAAGGAATATCAATTTGGGAGGCGGATATGTGTACCGCTGCCCCGGGAACCATTTATCGGATAACCAACACTTCTGTCGTAGGTTGCCCGGAAAAAATTCGGTTTAAGGGAGAGAGTCCTAGATATATATATTTTTTTTATACTAATTATGGGCCGGAAAATCCGAATCTGAAAGAATTAGGCGTCGGCAAGCAATATTAACTGAATTACACGACTTTAAAATTTTCTATAAACACTAAGGAAAAAACGTCATTTTTAATGCACTGACATAACAAGTCATAGAAAAACAAGAAATGTACAAAAACATGTGCCGGCAGTGTTACTAACTCTCAAAAATATTTATCCCTATATCAATAACGTAAAACTTTCCGACACGATACTTCCTCACATAATTCATCACATAACACATTAACCTGATGAATTACGACTATCTCAACGGCCGTATTCTTAAACCAAAAGTATGAAAATTCGTAGTCTTAAAAATGCGTAACCTAACGCTAGGTTTGTGTAACATGGTTTGTGCCCCTTTATACCGCCTGCTCGCGTCCCTAACCTAACCTAACCTAACCTAACCTAACCTTACCTAACCTAACGCTAGATTTGTGTAACATGGTTTGTGCCCTTTACCGCCTGCTCGCGTCCCTAACCTAACCTAACCTAACGCTAGGTTTGTGTAACATGGTTTGTGCCCCTTTATACCGCCTGCTCGCGTCCCTAACCTAACCTAACCTAATGCTAGGTTTGTGTAACATGGTTTGTGCCCCTTTATACCGCCTGCTCGCGTCCCTAACCTAACCTAACGCTAGGTTTGTGTAACATGGTTTGTGCCCCTTTATGCCGCCTGCTCGCGTCAAGGCAAGAAAACATCCCAGTTTTCCACTAGTTTAGCGGCTACGCTAGGTTTATGTAACATGGTTTGTGATACAAAAGTGAGTAAAATTTATAAAAAATAATTACTTAAATTAGTTATTGATATTATTGCTTAATGGCAACACTTAATTTTATGTGGTGTAACAGCTTTCTTGTTTTTCTATGACTTGTTATGTCAGTGCATTAAAAATGACGTTTTTTCCTTAGTGTTTATAGAAAATTTTAAAGTCGTGTAATTCAGTTAATATTGCTTGCCGACGCCTAATTCTTTCAGATTCGGATTTTCTGGCCCATAATTAGTATAAAAAAGAAAAAAAAATTATCTAGGACTCTCTCCCGTAAACTGAACTTTAGCCGGTTGCCCTAAGTAGTAGTTGCAAATTCATTAAAGGAAGTCATTCTCATTTACCTAGAGAAGTTGAGTTGCACACCATGCAAGCTGCAAAATTCTAAGAAATTGACCGTTCCGTGTGTAACTATTATTTAAGCTTGTAGACTCTTATGTAGAAAAAACCTTAAGTTAAAACCTGCTCCGCGTTCTGAGCACGATATAAAAATTCGAGACGCGACATTCACTGCTGACGCAATTCGTGAGACACCATTCTCGATTTCCAAGAGTAGTTATAAATTTGGGGCAGAATTTGTGAACATGATTTTTATTGGAAGTATACTCATACTCGTCATATGCAGTGGTGTAGCAATGGGGGGAACCATCCCAGGTGCCACCCGAGGGGGGGGGGGGGTGACACCAGAATGTGTAGAAAAAACTTACGAAGGTGCCAAATTGCCGCGAAAAATATTTTACACATGAACACTGACTGTTATTTAGCTCTATGGCTCGGTTGGCTGTGGATTCCTGAAAAAATGTTTTATTTTTTTATTTTCATTCCTAGCTCGATGTTGCTCGGTCGGGGATTTCCATGAAATATTCCTTGTGTCATTATAATTTCGTTCGTATATTTATTTATTTATTTATTAATTTTCGGGAAATCGACAGTTTATATTTATTTCAGTTTGTACATAGTATTAAATAGCCAAAATAAAACCAATTACGGATTTCCTCCTTGTGACTTTACTTCTACTGAGACAGCATAATAAGAATAAGTAAGTTAATTTTATAAAAAAAGGAATATTAATCCAAAATTATATAAAACAAAAAAAAAATATATATATATATATATACTCAAAACAATTTTTTATATAAAAATGATAATTTTATATATGAATTTTTTAATATAAAAATGAAAAATTAAAAAACAAAAAATCTATCAATACATTGGTAGCCATGGAGAGAAGTTGTACATATAAATCAAATCATAACAGAAATATAAACAATAAAAACATATAAAAACATAACATAACATTTGATTGACGTAAACTCGTGAAGTGAATTTTTTTGACTGACGTGAATTAGTAAAAAGTTGTTATTCTGTTAGCGTTTTTATTAGTGCTGAAACATCTTTTAAAAAAAAGGTAAATGGATTTGATAGTTCATTTTTCTAATAGATGCAAAACTTTAATACAATTACACCAGAATCGATCGATAACTGATTGAAAAAAAATGATCAATCATCTGTATGTTTTTTTCTGTATTATATTGTTTTGTGTACATGAATAAATATTTAAGAATAATAAGTAATTTGGAGTATTTCAGAAAACGTTTTTCATGAATTCGAAATATGCGTTTAGAATTTGTTGACGAAGCGCTATTTACACCGATTACCAAGTCACAACTGCCTACAGTATTTATTTATTTTATTTTTTTTATTTATTTATTTGTTTATTTAGCACAGTAATATATGTTTGACAAGAAAGTGTAGAAATTAAATCAATTGGAACTAAACGTGTTCATTACTATGGCAACACCGAATTACATGACGTTTCATATGGCTGTCATATTATCGTGTGTTACGGTTGATTTATTGTCTTAAATCTGAGTAGAATATCGCTGATTTGATAATATTTTTATTCATTGTTTGCCTAAATTTAATTAAAATGAATAAATTATTACATAGTGATACAAGAGGGGTTATATTCTGCGTTTTTTAACGCTGGCTAGCCGAGTGTCACGCGAAGAAGCTTCTATTTAATTTAGAAGATGTTTGCAAACGAACTGCAGAAATGACTGGTACGTAGTATAGTTTGTTTAATAAATTTCATTAGTATTACAAGATTTATGCCAATTTTCGAGCGATAATAACCATTACAATCTGATTTGAGGTTATGGTAAAAAAATCTGATTTTGACACTTCATTTTGACAGTTAATGTGCGGCCACAGGAAAAAGGGAATAACTCAATAAAAAAAATAATATTAAACTCGTAGAAAAGTTACTTTTTTCTCGTTTTCTCTTTCTTTCTTTCCAAGTGAATATTATCTAGTGTGTGTTTTTAAAACTCCCTTCTATAATAATAATTTTAATGATTTTTCACACACAGGTAAATCTAAATCAACTGTAAGACGAATCGTCAAGGAAGGGGAAACGGCAGATGGAAAATTTTAAACACCGGGAAAACGGAAAATGGGCATTATGTAATAGCATAAGTGCTGATGATTGGAAAAATTGTTGCAAACACGTGATGAAAATTGATGCAGAATATTATGCACGAGGCAGTAATATATATGATGATATCGATGAACTGCGTTTAGATGAAGATAAAGGTACGGAAGAAGAAGAATCACACGAGGACGAAGACAATAATTACATGTCGGGTGTTGAATTAATAGATTTAAATTTTTAAGTACCTACGTTTTTATATCGGAATAAACGCCCACTTAAAACTTGTTTTGTTTTATTTTGCTTCTATTAAATTACAGTTGTTTGTGCAAATTTTTTGAAAATACAAATACGCTATGAAATATGCATTTTGCCAGAAGTGTTTTTTTTAAACATACGTTCCTTGTCTTATGAGCCATCTTGGTGTTGCCATTTAAAACTAGAAAACGATCGCAGCGCCATCATTTATTTTCTACACTTTCTTGCCAAACTGTACATTTACATACATAATTTATCAAATTTTGACTGCCCAACTAGGAGTTAAACCAAGCGATTAGCTGCTTACACTGGGGTAGTTTAGCAAGCTATGGTAATTAGTCTACCAAATGTAAGAGCGCCCTCAGATTTCGATCAGTTGTCGATTCTTTGGATAAGGGGTCACCTTCGCATTACTACCGCTGTAAATCATAATACCTAAATTATTTTATCCAATATTAGGTTGAGTTTTATCCAAAATCAAGTTTGAGGATTACTAAAAATAGAGATTTTTTTATTTAAAAAGAAATGTTATGCTTACTGTAAAAATATTTAAATTTATCAAATGAAATGTTACATTGTGCTTATCTTCTATCTTCTATATAAATAAAAATGAATCGCCGAAATGTATGTACGCGCATAACTTCCAAACAACTGCACCAAATTGGATAATTCTTTTTTTTGTGTGTTCGTTATTGTTAGGACAAGGTTTGTATAAAACTACTGGTGAGCTCTGGCATTATGAAATGTGCAATAGGTTGTATGCGAGCTGTTTGAAAACTGAATGTACCGGGAGTGAATGTATGGAATGCGGGAGTGGGAAGGGGGTAGGGAACTCGGGTGGGGGGTTCGCGGGAGGGGGTAGGAGGACCAGGGAGGGGAACCTGGAGGGGGGAGGGAAACTCGGGAGGGGGTTTACGGGACAGGGAAGGGGGGAGTGGAGTGGGGAGAGGGAAGGTGGAGGAGGCGGAGTGGGAACGCGAGAGGGGAAGGGGACGCGGTAGAATGGGAAAGGACACGCAGGGAGAAACAATTTCTTTATTAAATGGCATAGCAACGCATGCCGGGTACCAACTAGTTAGTTTATATTCATGTAGTATAAACTAACTCGATAAATTAAAAAAAAAAAAAAAATAATATAGATATATATATATAAGTGTACAGTGGAGTTATATAAATTACATATCGGTACAGAAATTATTTAAAAATTGCAATCTCACCAAAGAAGAAGCTAGTTCTTGTGCTTGATGAGCGAGTTACACTAATTATAACTGAAATATAATAACATTATGCAATAGGTAAGTATATAATAGGATCAATTGAGACTTCTGCATCATCTATATGTTGTTATAGTAATAAAATGAGTAGTTGGGTACTTTGTTGTAGTACAGATTGATTAGGGTTATTTAAATATCAGGGTATTTAATATATCAGGGTAATGACACTGGATGTGTTGTGTTGTGATTTTTACCTACTTTGTGGTCATGTTATCATGACATATACACCTCTTATTGAGTGGGTGTATTAGATGGTATAGTTACAGGGTTATACATAAAGGTACACAGTTATCAGCTTTAATCCCATGGGATCTTGGACGCCAAATCTCGTTGGTTCGAGATATGCTGGGCTGTGTAGTCAGTAGGCATGAATTACTCCCATCAGAGCGTGGGCACTGTTATTTTTGTCAATGTTGTGAAACTTGGAAATATAAAATAAAAGAGTGGATGTATAACAAAGATTTATATATTAAAAGATTAAGCATACCTGTGGACCATATCTATCGAGCTACTAGCTAAAACCTATAACGTTGCTGCGACGAATCCAGATGCACAGCGAGGGGACCCTACCTCCCTCACATTGCATCATCGCCAGGTTTTTCAAGCTTCTTCATCCATCTTAGGTAATTGTTGAGTATGAGAACGCAATGCCCATGGCGTCCTCCATTATATGGTTCAGGTCCCATCAGGGTAGAAATATACGGCGTGGAATAGGCGGACGGGTTGTGTGCCGTTGTATTATTGGTGATTCATCTCGTCGGATGACGGATGGTGTATATAATCGAAGATTATGATTAAACTTGTTCGGTCAAGCCGCCATTTTAGCATATCGGGATTTTACACTTGAATACCCGTAAAATAAAGATTCTCTAGTTGCGATCACATTGTACCGGCTGAGATTTAAAGAAGACTATCGTTCACATATTAAATTAAACGGGAAAACCCGCCGATTAAACAATTTCCATTTTAAATTTAAATCCACTTGTTGACTGTCGGATTCACGTCCTGCCCTCAAGACGCGAATCCAAAAAGTGCCATAAATCGATCATGATCCCCCTATCGTTCGAAAGTTTAACTAGTCGGAGAAAAGGTGAAACTATTAGTGGCCAGTAAAAATAATTGGAGTTATTAATGTAAACAAATATTAATAATAATGGGGTAATTTAGAACATTATTTTCATTATTAAATTATTTTCATAACAATGTGTAGGTGTACAATAGTGTACATACATAGGATACGGTTATATACTAAAATATTGTGCACTTACGAGAAATTCGAAAAATTTAAATAAAATAGAGATGAATATAGATTAATAATAAATTGAAAGAAAGAGAAAAACAGGAAATTATTTAGTTAATTATTCCTGATGAAGTGTAGCTTCAGTATGAGTTTCAGTTTATTGATGTCTGTGGTTTTTTTTTTATTTCAATGGGAAGGTTGTTGAAAAACTTTATTCCTAAATAGATATAATTGTTTTGCATTAGTTTGGTATTTTGATGTTGTCTTGATATCTTTTTGATTGGTGAGTTTGAAATTTTTTGATGATATTATCTTCGTAAATTTAGATAATTGCATTTTTCTTGAAGATATTCTCTACTCGAGCCACCGTGAAATCTGCGAAAAGCGTTTCTGTTGGATAAGTGGAGGGTTTCTTTGGGATTTCTTTGATGATTAGCTTCTGGATCACTTTGATCGGGGTTAGAATATTGTTGTATGACCCCCTCCCCCCCTCCCCCCATCCAATAATTCCATATTGAATTAATGACTGGATTAATGCATAGTATACTCTTTTTAGATTGTTGAGTTTTAAAATATTTCTTAATCTTATGAATATATATATACACTTTCTGATATGCTTAACCAATTCACGATATGGCTCTTCCACTTCATATGTTGTTCTATTATCACTCCGAGATATTTAATTTCTGATATTGATTTCAATGTTGAACAGCCTTGGATACATGTGATTTTATTACATTTGTTATTGTGGATAACTATTTTAGTGTTGGAGAGTGTTTTTAGTTTGTCGATTGAGAAGTGTATGAAGTATGCTTTGTTAGTGTTCAATGAGAGAAGATTTGTATCAAACCAATGTTTTAAGATGTTCATGATATTATTTGCTTGTTCGTTTACTCTATTCCAGTCGATCCCATTCACTATGATAGCTGTGTCGTCGGTATACTGTAAGATACTGCATATTTTTAACAATTTAACTATATCTACAAGTATAATTGATAAACTAGTAATCCAAAAAGCAGATTTTTGCTTTAGTCCTAATTTTGAAAAATAAAAAGTTTTTTGGTTGGCGACGTTACGTGAGTATGGCGTCTTGACAGTATATTTATTCGTTGACCCGGCCTATACTATTATCACATTCTTCCAGATTTAAGTTAAGAGCGAGTCTGTGTAAGAATCCAAAAGCTTGAATAAAAGTTACATACGGAACAAGAAAATGGATTTCCTCCGAATTTTGGAGTATACGGTGTGCCACTTAAATTTAAAACTCATCTCAAAACTGCATCCAATATAAGATTAAATCTGTATTCAGTAACTCGTTTTAATTAAAACTACACCCATAACATGAAAATGGTTTTCCTCCGATATTTGCAGTACGGAGTCTAAAACTTTCATATCTTGCTACTCGGGGAATATCTTGCAATAGTGGTACCCGGGAATGGTTTCCTTCGAAATGGGTCCGCAGATGAACAGAGTTTCAAATGAAATTTCAAAGGAAACCATTTTCGAGTTCCACGAACAAGATTTGAAAGTTGCATACTACGTGCTGCAAAGATCGGAGGAAAATAATTTTCTTGTACTGCATGCATGAATAAAATTAAAGCAAGGGACTTACACCTTTACTATTTCACAATTGAAATTTTATCATTACACTCTGAACACAAAACTTGTTTTAACTTAAGAATGGGTTGTAAAAATTATATTTTTACTCCAGCAAATGATTTTCCTCAGAATTGTCGAATTGAACAGTGATTGACGGGAACTCGTGAAGGGAATTACAGTACAACCTCACTAATTCGGCATTATTAAAAACCAGAGGGTGCCGGATTATTGGAATTTTCGGATTACTGGATTATAGAGAAAAAATCATAATAAATAAAACAAATCATTTCATAAAGAGAATATACACACTATTCACACTTCAAAACAACATGTTAATACGTACGCACATGAACATGAGATAAGTTTGAGGTTAGACTGCTAGACGACGACGCAGTGATGGAGGGCGTAGGCGTAGAGGGGCGAGGGAGGCGCGGGCAGAGAGTGCCGGATTATTGGACGTATATATTTTTTTTTCATAAGTTTTTATTCCAGTAAAAAAAGAAAATAACATTTTCACTTACTTAACTAGAATATTGAATTATGTACTTTTTACATTATATTACATAGCTTTTACATTACATAGTTTTTACATTCCATAACCTTAGATTACATTAGATTGCAATACTGACATTTACATGATATTATATTACCATACGATATTATTCACTATCACTACTTTGTTTTTTTTTGAATTTGCACACACTTTTTCGTTTTTGATATCATCTGGAAGGCAATTATATAAATTGCCCCCCTCGTAACTAATTGATTGCTTACCGTAGTTAGTATGAATGGTGTTTAAACGTATGTTATCGTGTTATCGTGTAAAATGTTTGTGTACTTGGGACGTTTTAATGAATTCTGTGTTTGTATGTATGAGTTTATTATTTATTTTGTATATAAGGACACATATATTGTACTCGTATAGTTTTCTTAATGTTAGCAGTTTTGTTTCCAAATATAATTTTTTTATCGGTCTATTGAAGTGCCGGATTAGTGAGATTGTATTGTATTACCTATAGATTGTTGAAAAAGTTGTTAATCCTGTTAGTGTTTTTAAAAGTGTTTTATTTTTGAGGATTGCAAAATTTTTGTTTACCTATTTGGCTAGCTAGTAATGCTTTTTTTATTTTTAAGGAGGTCGAAATTTGCGTTTCGTTAACTTTAATGGGGGGGAGGGAGGGGTGTGACACCAAATTTTACGCCCCGGGTGCCACCCATACTAGCTACGCCACTGGTCATATGTGATGGTCAGATGTGATAGAAATGGTTTCTACCCCCCCCCCCCCGAAAATCTATGTGCGGCCTTATCGGAATTTGAAACTAACTGTTAAATTAAAGGTGTATAAGAACCAGCCTGTGACTTATCCGTGTTTGTTGACAAGTGGCAGACAAGTAAAGGGTCAACAAAAGATATGATAAGTAAAACGAAAATATTTAATGCTTTAATTTTTTTTTGTTAAAAGTTTTTCTTTTAAATTTAATTCAACGTAATTACGTTGAATTAAAATAAAATGAAATACAACAAAAAAAGAACATAATCTTTTATTTGGAAATTTTTTAATTTTGTTTGGAGTTTATTAAGAAAAATTACATTAAAATAGGTGTTAACAAAAATAAATCGTACAAATAATTTTTTTAAAGTAAATAATTTTTTTATATAATAAATATTTAAATAAAAATTTATTCATATATATGTGTTTGAATTCCCATTGTTTGTCATTTTATGCCATAACTTGTAATAAAAAAATAACAAAACAGTAATTTTATTATACAAAGGAAATGCAGAGATTTCACGATTAAAACTTTTTTGTACTCGTCCTGATTTATAATATGTAGGTAAGTTTTTTTTAAATGCACTAAAAAAGTCCAGTTTTTAAAAAGATTTAAAAAATATAGAATTTAACTAACTAACCAACGAGCAACCATCGGAGCATTCCTTTCTTAATCTTACTCATTACGCTTATCTCAGCCTTGCATTCTTTGCAGATCTCCACAATTGTACATGGTTTTACCACTCATACTCGTCAGGGATCTCATTTCTACAGCATATAGAATTTAACGACCTAAAACTAGTCCTCTACTAGTGAAGCCAGTACGAAAGGTCAGCATATTGTAGTGGGGAACATTTTATTCATAGACGAATGGATGAATGACTTGTAGCTGGCTAGTTGCGGATGGAACCGGACGCGGTGCAATCCGAAAGCTTTGGATTGAGCTGTTCAAAAAGGACTTTGAACGCTGAATCAATTAAAAAATACTTACAGAACTTCAATAAACACTCTACATTCTCTTTACACTTCATATATTTGCCCGCACTTGGAACACTGTCACTGTACACCGATCAGGCCCCCTAGCATGGTCGATAGATATAGGTTTTATCGAAAATGTCGGTAACTTGCGATCGCTCCCGAGCACGACTGCAAGTAGCTAACGATTAAAAAACAGTTTACGTCAAATATATTAGGAACCTCTAGTCATTGTGAACTATTGTTGGTTCGTTAGCGGTCTGCAGTCATGCTCGGGAGCGATGGCAAGTTACCGACATTTTCGATAAAACCTATATCGATCGACCATGCTAGGACCCCTGGGGTCCTAGCACACTGAAATCGTTATCTTTACAATATCGAATCGACATGGCATAACAACCGACGATTTTGTACCGAACCGATATTCATAAGCAATGTAAGGTAATCAAAAAGAAATTGTTATACGCTGGCAACACTTGAGATACTTTCTATGTAGCTGTCACAAAGTCTATACAATCGGAGTTTTAGACCGGGAGCCGGCACACAAACCTTACGAGTACACGGATGAAACTACTTTGAAGTGATAATGGACATTTAGTAAGCCTTAAAAAAGCTGGTGTGCCACGCCTCTTGGCAGATTCCGCGCAGTCATGGAACTAGAGAAATTCTTCAATGGGATGGTTTAGAACAGCGGTCGTCACACTTTTCTGGTCAAGGGCCACATAGGACAATGTGAGGTATCACCGCGGGCCGCATACTTAAGATTTCGGGGGGGGGGGGAGTGTTGTACCTTTAAAATGTGAGACTTTCGCGCACGTGATAAAAATGATTATTAGACCATTTGTTTACCTACCTACACCCTCACTGTGCCATCTCTACGCCCTCTAATTTTCTCTGGGTCTTTTCTCTGGGAAAAAAATATATTTAAAAATAAAACGTTATTTGTGCGGCAGATATTTGTGCGTAATTGTAGATGAATATTTGTGTATAATTGTACATGAAAAAATATATATTTACAAAGAAAACGGCAGATATTTGTGTGGGCCGCAAAAAACGGATAATAAAATTAATTATACATGAAAAAAATATATTTTAAAAGAAAACGACAGATATTTGTGCGGGCCGCAATAAACGGATTGTATAATTATACATGAAAAAATATATTTACAAAGAAAACGGCAGATATTTGTGCGGGCCGCAAAAAATGGATAGTATAATTGTACATGAAAAAATATATATTTCAAAAGAAAACGGCAGATATTTGTGCGGGCCGCAAAAAAACGGATAATAAAATTAATTATACACGAAAAAAATATATTTTAAAAGAAAACGACAGATATTTGTGCGGGCCGCAATAAACGGATTGTATAATTATACATGAAAAAATATATTTACAAAGAAAACGGCAGATGTTTGTGCGGGCCGCAAAAAATGGATAGTATAATTGTACATGAACAAATATATATTTCAAAAGAAAACGGCAGATATTTGTGCGGGCCGCAAAAAACGGATAATACATGAAAAATATATATATTTAAAAGAAAACGGCAGATATTTGTGCGGGCCGCAAGAAAATGGATAATATAATTAATTTTATATGAAAAAAATATATTTAAAAAGAAAACGGCAGGTATTTGTGCGGGACGCAAAAAACGGATTGTATAATTAATTGTAGATGAAAAAAATATAAATTTAAAATAAAATGGCAGATATTTGTGCGGGCCGCAAGAAAACGGATAATGTAATTAATTGTACATGAAAAAAATATATTTAAAAAGAAAACGGGGGCTATTTGTGCGGGCCGCAAAAAATGGATTGTATAATTGTACATGAAAAAAATATATTTACAAAGAAAACGGCAGACCTTTGTGCGGGCCGCAAAAAAATGTGTAGTATAATTGTACATGAAAAATATATATTTATAAAGAAAACAGCAGATATTTGTGCGGGCCGCAAAAAAACAGATAGTATAATTGTACATGAAAAAAAATATATATACAAAGAAAACGGCAGATATTTGTACGGGCTGCAAAAAAACGAATAGTATTATTAATTGCACATGAAAAAATATATATTTCAAAAGAAAACGGCAGATATTTGTGCGGGCTGCAAGAAAACGGATAATAAAATTAATTATACATGAAAAAATATATTTTAAAAGAAAACGACAGATATTTGTGTCGGCCGCAAAAAACGGATTGTATAATGGTACATGAAAAAATATATTTACAAAGAAAACGGCAGATATTTGTGCGGGCCGCAAAAAATAGATAGTATAATTGTACATGAAAAAATATATATTTCAAAAGAAAACGGCAGATATTTGTGCGGGCCGCAAAAAAAACGGATAATAAAATTAATTATACCTGAAAAAATATAGGTACTTTAAAAGAAAATGGTAGATATTTGTGCGGGCCGCAAAAAACGGGTAATACATGAAAAATATATATATTTAAAAGAAAACGGCAGATATTTGTGCGGGCCGCAAGAAAATGGATAATATAATTAATTTTATATGAAAAAAATATATTTAAAAAGAAAACGGCAGGTATTTGTGCGGGACGCAAAAAACGGATTGTATAATTAATTGTAGATGAAAAAAATATAAATTTAAAATAAAATGGCAGATATTTGTGCGGGCCGCAAGAAAACGGATAATGTAATTAATTGTACATGAAAAAAATATATTTAAAAAGAAAACGGGAGCTATTTGTGCGGGCCGCAAAAAATGGATTGTATAATTGTACATGAAAAAAATATATTTACAAAGAAAACGGCAGACCTTTGTGCGGGCCGCAAAAAAATGTGTAGTATAATTGTACATGAAAAATATATATTTATAAAGAAAACAGCAGATATTTGTGCGGGCCGCAAAAAAACGGATAATAAAATTAATTATATATGAAAAATATATAAATTTAAAAGAAAACAGCAGATATTTATGGATGGTGTAATTGTACTTGAGAAAATATAAATTTAAAAAGAAAACACCAGATATTTGTGCGGCCCGCCATTTTATTTTAAGTTTGACGACCACGGGTTTAGAATCTAGACTACAGTTATTCGTTGGTTTCATTCGTGTACTCGATGACGTAAAATTTACTAATTTCTATCCCAATTTAACACCGGCTGCCTGCGAACGTGCCAGGCTGCCGGTTGGCAGACCTGCTAATTTTCTCATCTACTAATCGACCTTTATCATATGAAACCATTCCCGTTCGTGCACCCGATGACGTAATTTTTTCGAATAAAAACGAGTGTGCTTTAGACCACACGACTGAAGTAAAACTTCACTAACTTATGCCGGGTACCCGTTTTATATAATGTTATATAGGATGGAACCATTACAGTTAAGTTGACCCCAAGGTTACAGTGTCCTTGCAACGCGTGCCGGGTACCCATCCCCATCCCAATCCCCATCCCCTTTCCCATTCCCATCCCCCCAAAGGCCCAACCGTTCGCCCACCGTTCGCATCGATTACCGTTCGCATAAAATGTATATAATATCATTTTCGTAACGCATTCACCAGCCTACCCCCCATGTCGAGCGTGCATAAAGAAGTTTTACTTCAAAAATCGCTCACTATTTCCATGACTGCGTGGAACCTTCCAAGATGTGCACCGGCAGACTAGCTTGTTTAAGGCTTACTAAATGTACATTATCACTACAAAGTAGTTTCATCTGTGTACTCGATGACGTGTGTTTGTGTAGCCAGGCTCCCGGTCTATAATACCTGTCAAAAACATCGTAATCCATTAATGTAATAATATGACAACTAACTAATAATCTTTTCTTTTGAACATTTAAAGATCCATTTACACCGAGATTTTTGCTGAGATATCATAATAATATTAAATACACACACTTTAATGTACGTAGGAAGTCCGCATGTATTTTTTGACAATAAAAAGGAGTTAATTGGACAATGAGATCATTAGCCATAATACGAGATATATTCGTAAGTACGAAACTGTCAAACGAAAACGTCTGAATTCCGATTTAATTCAATCCTGCAATCTTGGATAATCTGCCTCCGTTCATTAATAAACCAGTAATTATGCAGAAAGAATGTCATTATTAATAAAGTTGCGTAGGTATATCGCCAGTCAAACAAAGGACGGGGTGATTTACAATCTCGTATCGATAACGAACCGATTGCCCTAGCACGCTTGCGCCATCGATAAGCAGACCGACGTCGAAGGGAAATAAATAAGGAATCGACATACGATCTCACACGATGGCAACACTGGGGATCTTTTATAATGAATTTTCGTTTCTTAATTTGAAATGTGCTGCGTAAAAATGAAAAATACCAATAAATTGACAATTTCGAATTGAAATTCGAACTCAAATAAATATTGGCGTTTCGCATGTAGATACTTTTTGAGACTAAACGACATTTTAACAAATTTCGTTTCTCGAATTTGAAAGCAATTAATTGATCGCCTCATGAATTAACTGAGTCTATGGGTCTCGTATACGATTGCTTTAAATTCTGAGAGTTTTTTTAGTTCACCTCTACTCATTAATTAGCCAGTTATTTTGCGTAACAAACGACATTCTTTAAAAAAATCTGTACATTGACAGCTTATCTGTCACTCCGGAAGCCACGGTAAAAACGGCGTCTTTTGTCAACCGACTGTCGGAATCGTATGTTCACTGTGCTC
Source organism: Limnephilus marmoratus (assembly GCA_917880885.1). Classification (NCBI taxonomy): domain Eukaryota; kingdom Metazoa; phylum Arthropoda; class Insecta; order Trichoptera; family Limnephilidae; genus Limnephilus; species Limnephilus marmoratus. The sequence continues at coordinate 11,294,347 of OU862928.1, read as the reverse complement.
GCAAATATCGCTAACTGACCATAGACGACGGATTTATTACATTTCGTATTAATATTGGGGTTTTATCAACCAAGAATGCATACGATTTGGCAGGCTTTTGTCAATCGTCTGTCGGAATATCCCTTAACAATTGTTGAGCGTGCTAGCACATATTGATAACTGACCATAAATGACAGATTTTACCGATATCGTATTGATATAGGGTTATATCGATCGACCATGCTAGGACCCCAGGGTACCTAGCATGGTCGATCGATAAAGGATTTATCGATTGTGTCGGTAACTTGTCATCGTTTTTGAGCACGACTGCAGGTCATCAATGAACAAACAACAATTCACGTCAATTAAATTGGGAACGCTTAGTCGTTGTGAACTATTATTTGTTCGTTAGAGGCCTGCAGTCGTGCTCTGGAGCGACGACAAGTTACCGACATTTTCGATAAAACCTATATCGATCGACCATGCTAGATACCCAGGACTCCTTTTTACCAAGCCCATATTGAAAGAATAGAAGAATTGAAACAAAATTTTTTACATACACAAATTATAAACTTCGATTCGAATTTTGAACATCTAGCTGTCACAGTTACTTTGTTTTGCTCTAGAAAAAAATAATCTTTTTTTATTTTTTTAACTAATATTTTTTTGTTTTCTGGTCAATAAAAGTGTAGTGTGTTGTTCCTTGAGGATTCTTCTCCCCTCTGATCTTCCAGGAGTCACTTTTCGTTGCTGATTTCCAGATATTTATAACCTTTTTTATTTCTGTCACTTTCCATACATTTTTTTTTCATTTATAATTTTGTGAACAATGGAGGAGGACCCTCCTGGACACCCTAAAAAGCCCCCAGATCTTCCCCCTGACCCCCCAGATGGTGAAAATGTAGTAATTTCGGACAGTGAATCTGTCATTCTGATTACCACAAAAAAAGGAAGTTTAGTCCCTCTTCCTCAATAAAACATGACTCTCCTTCTTCTTCTCAGTCTTCACCTGCTCTTCCTCAACCTCCTCCTACAAACTTTTATTCTCCTCTTTCCTGTGGCCCGTTCATTGTGTTAGCTCAAAAAACTGAGCAAGGTAAAACCATCCACCCTCTTGAATTTGGTAAATTCCTATCAAATAGCAAGAACCTTTCTATTAAGCCGGGAGGTGTAAAATCCGAGGGTCGCTTTCGAATCTCTGTTGAATTCCTCCCAGGTTCAGCCGCCAATAACTTTATCAAAAACATATTTATTTCATCAAATTCTAAATTCAAGGCGTACATCCCAACTTTCAATGTCACTCGAATGGACCTCGTCAGAGGTATCTCGACCGATCTGTCCATTCCAGAAATCCTATCTTTACTTTCAACTCCCCAACATATCGGCAATCCCATAAAAGCCAGGAGGCTAAATTATAAGGACACCTCTGAGGGCATTGTTTCCTGGAAGCCCTCACAATCTGTCGTCATCACATTCGAAGGACAATCTCTTCCCTCCCATATTTATTTATTTTTCAACTCCTTACCAGTTGAAATGTATACTTATCCTACCACTCAATGTTACAATTGCTGTCGTTTTGGTTATACTAAAGCTGCATGCAGATCCCCTCCCAGATGTTTCAAATGTGGAGAAAACCACACGGCTGACCAATGTTCTTCTCTCTCTTCACCTAAATGCTTTAACTGCTCAGGTGCTCATTCCGCCATTAACTCTTCTTGTCCGGAACAATTTCGCCAACAAAATATAAAAATTTCTATGGCCTCTCAGAACTTGTCTTTTCTACAGGCTTCTAAACTATTCCCGCCAGTCAAAAAATCATTTGCCGAGGTTTTATCCAGTAACTCTTCATCCAACCCACCCATCTCCACTTCAACATCTTCTCGTTCAACTAAATTCACATTTAAAAACCCTATCTCTAAACCGGCTCCTGGATACGATCAGCAACAACACAACTCACTTCTCTTAAATCCCAATGGTTCACCTCTTTCAAATGCCACAAATGGGTGTGCAAATAATTCATCCTCAACAAACCATCAAAAGTTTTCTGAACAACTCTCCCAAGATAATTCTTCATTTATTCAAACTCTTATTATGCTTCTAATTGACCTAATTTCTTCACAAACTAATCTACCGTCCAACGCTGCTTCTATTATTTCCACATTAAAATCATTTATTCAAAATGGCTCTTCAAGATGTCAGAATTCTTCAGTGGATTAGCCGCAGTGCTATTTCTAACAAATCGAACCTACTTAACCTATTAAATTCAAACCTTGTTTCTGTGGCTGCTATCTCGGAGACATGGTTTACTCCATCCACCCACTTTAATGTGGGAGGGTACTCCTGTCTCCGCGATGATCGCCCGGAAGGTACGGGCGGTGGTGCTGCCCTTTTTATTAAAAAATCCATTCCTTTTTTCCCAATAAATAATATCAAACCCCCCAATGCTGACTTTCAAATGGTTGCAGCTAAAATAAAGGACACTTCCTTTGTTTCAGTCTATCTTCCCCCAATTTCGCACTTCAATAAACAAGCATGGTTGCAAATTATCCGTCAACTAAGCCCTCCTTTCTTTTTATTGGGCGATTTTAATGCCCATTCCCCCGTCTGGGGTTCTGCTTTCTCTGATCGAGACGGTCGAAGTGTGGTGGATTTCCTAGATGAATCCAACCTTTTTCTTTTGAATGACGGATCTCCTACTAGAATCTCTCGCCCCAACACAAACCCCAGTGCAGTGGATCTCTCCATATGCTCTGCTAATCTGGCACCTCTCTCCTCGTGGGTGGTGTCCCCCGACCCTTGCTCCAGTGATCATTTCCCGATCACCATCACTTATCAAACTTCTTTTCATTCAGACAAGTCCCATATTTCGACAAAGATTAAAACAAAATTCACCAAATGGGACGAATTTAACTCGCATATGGATAAGTTTATACAAAATTTACCTTCTATCGATACATTATCTGTCAAAGATGACTACGATAACTTCAAATCAATGCTCATAACTGCAATTAATAAATCAAATCCTCCCCCTAAAATCAAATCTCTCAAAAAACTCCCTCCGACTCCCTGGTGGGATGAGGAATGTTCCATGGTAGTAAGAATTCGGAAAGCTAAATCTCTTTCTTATCGTCACAACTATGGAGAACTATCTCATATACAAAAATGCCGAAGCCAATGCCAAAAGGGTATTGAGGTAAAAAAAAAGATCCGGGTGGTACAACTTCTGCAGTTCAGTATCTCCGAGCACTCCAATTTCGGAAGTTTGGTCTATGATTCGAAGATTTCGATCCTCCTTCAGTTCAACATCTCCTCGAGCGTCTCATTCTAAATGGATAGATGAGTTCTTGGACAAAATTGCCCCCCCTTCTGTACCTAACTTAGATGAAATAACTCCCATCCACAACACTCCTACGTCTGATCATTGGCTAGACTCTCCATTCACTTTAATTGAATTAAAAAAAAAAATTATCAACAGTCAAGGCAGAGATGGTATAGCTTATAGCATTATCAAAAATAGTAATGATAATGTTCTAAATCACCTCTTAAGCACCTTAAATAAAATATTCCAGACTGGCATAATTCCTGATGACCGGAGTTCTCAAATAATCATTCCAATCCTAAAATTAAACAAATCACCCAATTCTGGATCCAACTATAGGCCAATTGATCTTTCATCCGCCCTTAGTAAAATTTATGAAAAATTAATTGAAAATCGGTTAGAATTTTTTAATAATAATAATAAATTTGGACAACTTATATAGCGCTGTTTTTGCGAAAAATCGCCTCAAGAGCGCTGTACAAATTAGCATGGATTTTACTTTAGAATTTACTTAACTATGTAGGAGGCTAGATAACAACTCGTCTTGCAGCTATCAAGCGCATGGATTATTGTAATTCTAGCCCCCCAATAAATGAAATAAAATATGTTTTCATATGCACATATTTCAATTTACCTAACTACGTAGGAGCTAGATAACAACTCGTCTTGCAGCTATCAAGCGCATGGATTATTGGAATTCTAGCCCCCCAATAAATTAAATAAAATATGTTTTCATATGCACATATTTCAATTTACTTAACTACGTAGGAGCTAGATAACAACTCGTCTTGCAGCTATCAAGCGCATGGATTATTGGAATTCTAGCCCCCCAATAAATTAAATAAAATATGTTTTCATATGCACATATTTCAATTTACTTAACTACGTAGGAGCTAGATAACAACTCGTCTTGCAGCTATCAAGCGCATAGATTATTGTAATTCTAGCCCCCCCAATAAATTAAATAAAATATCTTTTCATATGTACGTATTTCAAGATTATCGGAATACATATACTCTCTCGCTTCAACATTTGAACCTAGAAATAAGAATAAGCTACCGACTGATCTTCTTCAGTAAACAAATAATAATGCCTGCTGTGGACACAATCGTATTGCAGTCTTACCAGAGGTAAAGCAATAGCATTGCACTCTTATGTATTTAGTCGTACTGTAGCAAAGTCGCCGACCAATAATAATCACGAAGTCCTGGAGTCCCACGAAGTCCTGGAGTCCCATGAAGTCCTGGAGTCAACATGCCTCTCCATTTTACTAGCAATAGGTGGTTTCCCAGAGACAATCAATGAGAAATTCTTCTCGGTGACCGGAGCTGTGGTGGACTGAGATGGTCCGTTTTTCCCACGAGTAACTCGAGCGTAACTCATGGATTATTTAATTTCAACCACTGATAAGACCGGACATGTCGTGGGCTTATCATATATTATGAGTTTTTTTTTTTTTTTTTTAGGTTCTCTGATCCTGCGGAGGATGTAGAGGCCGCTATTGAATCTAGTTCGATTTAGTCTTCCAACGTTAGCTGTAATGATTCTTCGTCATCCTCTAATTTAACCTTGCTCTAGTGCATTTCTTCGCAATCGGTTCTAAAAAATAAATTAAGGGAAAATCCTTTGGAGCGAATTTATGCAAGAAATGTAAGGAGAATAACTACTTGAGTCGGCTGGTCAAGGAACACTGAATTGATTACAAACTTTCACAGCATTCAAAATGGCGGGAAGGTCCACGATGCCAGATGTTGCATAGCGCGCGATGGAAAAATACACTAAAATATCACACGTAGGCACTTTAAACTCTGGCATCTTATAATTTGCTAAAAGTCACTTGAATGAAACGCGCGTATAAACCGAAAGGAACTGATTTTGTTTTTATGCAAACTTGTGCAAATTAGCAAGAGTAAAAAATTTCGTTTAAAATTAATTCAATCAAAAGAGAATTTAATTATGAATGAAGGTAAGTATATAAAACGGAATTTTAACGAAAATCTGCTCACTACTTGGTTGAGAGTAATCATCTTCTCTCTCCATCTCAATTTGGATTTAGAAAAAAAAATCCACGCAAGATAACCTTGCCATCATCAGCACTGATATTAATTTATCCATTTCTAACAAAGAAGTATGTCTTGCAGTCTTTATAGACATAGAAGGCGCCTTTGACAATGTTTCCATCCCAATTCTTAAAAAAAAGCTTTTAGGCCTTGGCTTACCCCACATGTTTGTCCAATCTATTATTAATCTTTTTCTCGATAGGAAAATTTTCATTGAGCTACCAGATGTTACTCCTCAGAGTAGGTCAATTTGGAAGGGCTTACTGTATAACATATACACACATGATATGCATGTCACCATTCCCCCTCAAGTAAAAGTTATTGAGTTCGCGGATGACATAGCTTTCTTCTTATCATCCAAAATCATCCCACCCGCCGCCAAATATCTTAATGATGCCATGGATGCCCTTTGCACATGGCTCACTTTAAATGGTCTTGAACTTTCAGTCCAAAAGAGCCAGTGTGTCACCTTCTCAAACCGTCATAATAACCCCCCCTGTTCAAATTTTATTTTAAAACTCTCCAATCCCCAATGTCTCCGAAGTTAAATTTTTGGGAGTAACATTTGATAGGAAACTTAAATGGTCTTCCCATATTCATAATATAGTTACTAAATGTGAAAAAAAATTAAATATCATCAGATCATTGACTGGCGTTTGGTGGGGTGCACACCCTATCTGCATTAAGTTGCTTTACAACGCACTTATTCGAAGCCATCTCGACTATGCCTGCCCACTTTTTAGTACTGCATCCAAAAATGCACTCAGCAAATTAGACAAAATTCAATCAAAATCATTGCGAATAATAACTGGAGCCATGCAATCGTCGCCCATCAATTCTCTTCAAGTAGAATGTTCTGATCCTCCACTTTATTTAAGACGTCAACTATTTGCTGACAAATTTGTTCTAAAATGTTTAAATTCTAAATGCCATCAGGTTATTCCCAGAGTTTCATTATTCAAAGACTCAACACATTCATCTACAATCAGAGCTCGAACTAAACCTCTTCCTGCCATCTTCTCGTTTTCTTTCTCTCTCAGAGCTTCAAATTATCCAAAATGATCTTCTTTCATTATTCAAATTAAAATATAGTCACGTCACCCTATCCCCAACAATTTAAGAAGGGATCGGCATCCTTAAAAGTCATTCCAATCTTCCAGCCCGTACTGTCAATAATATATTCAATGACATTATTTCTTCTAAATGGCCCAACACTTCTCTTTTATTTACTGATGGCTCCAAATCTCCAGACTCTCCTAACTGTGGTATAGGTATTAACGTTTACCACAATAATTCTAATGAAAGAATATTTTATTCAATTTCAAACCAATTTTCAATATTTTCTGCCGAGTGCATTGCAATAATTGAATCTCTCAAATATATAATAAAAAATAATTTTGAACATTCTCTTGTTCTCTCTGACTCTCTCAGTTCCCTCCAAAAATTTAAATCCAGTCCTCTTCTTCATCCTGATGGTCACTTTGTATGTCTTATTCGAGTACTGATATCCTCCATTCAAAGTTCTGGAAAAACTGTCACTCTGATTTGGATTCCTGGACATGTTGGCATAGTGGGTAACGATATTGCTGATTCCTTGGCAAAACAGGGAGCGTCTAACCCTACCGTTACCCTCGTAAACCATATTCCCCTATCAAAGATAGATCCCGCAATGTTTGGATAGAGTATTGGAACATTGCTAGTCAATCCAAGGGTGCCCGCTACGCCTCAATACAAAGGACTATCCCATCAAAACCGTGGTTTCAAAAATTCCCCCATTTTTCCAAAAAAGAAATTTCCTTACTTATTCGAATGAGAATCGGACATTGTTCCGTTCCTTCTCAACTTTTTAAATTCATGTGCTTGACTCCCCAGATTGTACGTTCTGTGGTCTAGATGTGGGAACTTTAGATCACATATTTTTTGATTGTCCCTCTCTAAATAAATATCCTCTCTTCTATCAAGATTTATCCAAAATTGCCTCTCCTCCATTCAACATCTCATCTCTTCTAAGTCTGAACTCCACACCAATCTTCCATAAAATTCTGAAATTTGCACATTTAAATAAAATTAATATATAAATTCACCTTTCCTTTCTCTGTAATTATAAATGATGGCCTAGAACACCCTTGAAGGGTGAAAGCCAGAAATAATAGAAAAAAAAATTATAAACTTAACTTACACGTCTTACGACTCACCAGAGCTCACCAATTTAATAAATTTTCATATTCCGTCAAGATCAACCCGACAAACCGATTTATTTTATTTGCCCTCGTGTAGAATAAATGTTAGAAAAAATTCCCCAATTTCTCATGTATGTGCACAATATAATACAAAATTTCACAGAATTGACATTTTTAGTAATAACTTAAAGAAATACCGACGTAAAGTAACGCGTACGATCGATTATAAATATGAGAGTATGGAATGTATCAGAAGCATCTCCTATCCTTTTCCTATATTCCTCTTCCTCTACCCTTCCTATAACCCAAAATTAATTTTAAGATAAAACTTCTTTGCCAATTAACTTTAGCATAAGAAACTTCTGTGGCTTGACTTCAGTTCACTTTATTTGGTATATTATCAATATAATTATGTAAAAGCTGTTTGTTTCTTACAAATAAATAAATAAAAATATGATTATAATTATAATAAAAATAAAAAATTATAATAATTAAATGGATTTCTATGAAAACTAAAATAAAATAAACAAAAAGAGTTAATTTACCAAAATTTATTAATACTAAATATTTTTTACCCAAAATAATGTTTAGGTTTGTAGAAAATGCTGCCAGGCTGTAAGCCCAGCTACAACATTATGATATGATAATGATAATGATAATGATAATACAAGAGAGAGTAGTATAGTTTCACATCTATTATATATGGATGATATAAAATTATTTTCAAATTCTGAATCAAATTTAGAGAAAATGATTAAGGTAGTTAAATTTTTTTCAGATGATATTAAAATGACTTTTGGTTTAGATAAATGTAAAACGATCCATATAGAGAAAGGCAAAATTGTAGATGGAGACGAGGGTATATTTAGAAATTTCAAAATTCAAAGTATGAAAGGGGATGAGGTTTATAAATATTTAGGATACCCGCAATCGAATAGATTAGATCACACCAGTATTAAAAATGATATTAGGATTAAATTTCAAACTAGGATCAGAAAATTTTTAAAATGCAATCTATCTGCTAAAAATTTAGTAAAAGCAATAAATACTTGGGCAATACCTCTACTAACGTACTCATTTGGCATAATTAAATGGTCCAATACAGATTTAGATAGTTTAGAACGATTGATTAGAACTACGTTAACAAAATTTAATTGCCATCATCCAAATTCAGCTATAGAACGAATTAATTTACCTAGAAATTTAGGAGCTAGAGGTGTAGTCAAAATAACATCTTTGAAACACAATCAGGTAGAAATGCTTAGAAATTTTTTCCATAGGAAAGCTAATAGCTCAGAAATGCACAAAATAATTTGCAAGGCAGATAGAAATATTACACCTTTAAATTTATATGACGAGAATGCCAACATTCTTATAAATACTAACCAGGAATTATTAGATTCCTGGTCAAATAAAATTATTCACGCAAAACACTTCAATTATCTCAACCAAACGTATGTTGACAAACTTTCGTCAAACAAATGGTTGAGTATTGGAGAGTTGAGCGCAGAAATAGAAGGATTTATGCTTGCCATTCAAGATAGAGTCATTAATACTAAAAATTATAGAAAGCATATAATCAAAGATATAAATCAAATTGATGATTTATGTAGAAAATGTTTGGCTTTTCCCGAAACTATAGAACATATTATATCGGGATGTTCTATATTAGCGCCTTCCGAGTATACATTTAGACACAATCAGGTTTTAAAAATAATTCACCAAAGTTTGGTAATTAAACATAACTTGATTGTCTGCCGTAATATACTACCATATTATGAATATGAACCAAATTCATTTTTAGAAAATGAATTTTATAAAATATATTATGATAAAACTATACTAACAGACAGAACAATTAGTCATAATAGACCTGATATAGTTTTACATGACAAAATTAAAAAAAATAACTTATATCATTGATGTAGCTATTCCAAATTCCTGTAATATTCAAAAAACTATTTCTGAAAAAATAAGAAAATACACAGATTTAGGAAATGAGATTAAAAGAATTTGGCATTCTCGGACTATAAAAATATTGCCATTTGTTATTTCGGCCACTGGCATAATACCTAGGAATCTGATTCAAAATTTAAGCATATTAGATTTGTCAAAGAATTTGTATATAAAAATGCAAAAATCAGTCATTTTAAATACATGTAGGATTACAAAGGATTTTTTAAATATTTATATTGAGGCATCGGTAGGATTTATAGGTTCAATTAGAAATGCCACAGAGCCGAACCCTCTGATATGAAAATATCTGGAGTCGGTGAATTATATTCCCATTTGGTCTCTAGTAGGTTGACATGTTGTTCTTGTATTGTTTTGTATTTATAATACTTATATAGTGCAATTGCATAGCGTGGGTTGACTAGATGATCATTTGGGGAAGTGTGTGAAAGGGTTTAGTTTTTCCTTCTTTTTTTCCTTTTTTTTTTTTTTTTTTTTTTTTTTTTTTTTTTTTTGGGGAAATTTTAACCCGGACATTTAAATCTGGTGCATAAATACAATTAATAATGATACCTCTACTAACTATATGATAATGATAATACCTCTACTAACGTACTCATTTGGCATAATTAAATGGTCCAATACAGATTTAGATAGTTTAGAACGATTAATTAGAACTACGTTAACAAAGTTTAATTGCCATCATCCAAATTCAGCTATAGAACGAATTAATTTACTTAGAAATTTAGGAGGTAGAGGTGTAGTCAAAATAACATCTCTGAAACACAATCAGGTAGAAATGCTTAGAAATTTTTTCCATAGGAAAGCTAATAGCTCAGAAATGCACAAGATAATTTGCAAGGCAGATAGAAATATTACTCCTTTAAATTTATATGACGAGAATGCCAACATTCAATTATTAGATTCCTGGTCAAATAAAATTATTCATGCAAAACACTTCAATTACCTCAACCAAACGTATGTTGACAAACTTTCGTCAAACAAATGGTTGAGCATTGGAGAGTTGAGAGCAGAAATAGAAGGATTTATGCTTGCCATTCAAGATAGAGTCATTAATACTAAAAATTAAAGGAAGCATATAATAAAAGATATAAATCAAATTGATGATTTATGTAGAAAATGTTTGGCTTTTCCGGAAACTATAGAACATATTATATCGGGATGTTCTATATAAGCACCGTCCGAGTACACATTTAGGCACAATCAGGTTTTACAAATAATTCACCAAAGTTTGGTAATTAAACATAACTTGATTGACTGCCGTAATATAGTACCATATTATGAATATGAACCAAATTCATTTTTAGAAAATGAATTTTATAAAATATATTATGATAAAACTATACTAACAGACAGAACAATTAGTCATAATAGACCTGATATAGTTTTACATGACAAAATTAAAAAAATAACTTATATCATTGATGTAGCTATTCCAAATGCCTGTAATATTCAAAAAACTATTTCTGAAAAAATAAGAAAATACACAGATTTAGGAAATGAGATTAAAAGAATTTGGCATTCTCGGACTATAAAAAATATTACCATTTGTTATTTCGGCCACTGGCATAATACCTAGGAATCTGATTCAAAATTTAAGCGTATTAGATTTGTCAAAGAATTTTCTCAGATTTGTCATAAAAGATTTGTCAAAATTTTCAAAGATTTGTCATAATTATCTCGCTCAGCACCGAACGAGTACAGTCGCATTATTTTGTAAGAAGTAAAACAATAAATATAGTTACTCACATTAATAACTCGCCCACCTGGGCGATTCCATTAATTAAATATGGAAACCAAAGAAATTTTTAAAAATATTAAAGACTTAGTTAATAAGATCACTTCAGTGAAAGACTCAAAAATAAAATTAACACTGGAACAAAATATTGTATCACTGGAAGAAAAAATTCAACACGAACTAATAAGTCTACAAAAGAAGATCATAGAATTACAAGAAATTAATATTAAAAATAATCATCACTACACACAGAAACTTGAAGAAATTCATCAAAATAACAAAAAATCATACGCAAGTGCGCTAAGTAACAATAAAAACTTCGTAGAAACTTCATATAATGCAGAACAGAAATACGCCATTTTAATTACCTCAAAAAACACCTTGAAAGCCGAGGACATAAAAATAAAAATTCAAAAAAATATTAATTTAACAAAAATAAAAGTTGGAGTAAATAGAGTAAAAAAGATCGGAGAACAAAAATTAGTGATTTCTTGCCAAAAAAAAGAAGATGCAGAAAAATTAACCGAAGAGATAAATAAAGTAATTGGAAAAGAAGTATCGGCCGAAGAAATAAAAAAAGGAAACCGTGCTTAATGTTGAAAAGCCTGCAATGCCAATTGACTGAAGAAGAAATTATTGACGGGATTGTACAACAAAATGAAGGATTAACCCTAGAAGACAAAAAAGACATTAAGCTTATCAAGGAATTAAAAAATAAGTACAATGAAGTAAAAGAAAACGACACCACTAACTACATTATCGAAACAACGGGAAAATTAAGGAAAAAACTTATAGAAAAAAAAAAAAATAAACATCAAATTCCAAAGAGTGTACGTCAACGACTGCAGCCCGATCACACAATGTTACCATTGCCTCAAGTTCGGCCACACAGCTCAAAGATGTCTCGCCAGGACACAGCCTCCCATTTGCCCTCATTGCACTAAGGAACATATACTATCTAAATGTGAAAACAAAGAACAAACTCCAATCTGCAACAACTGCTGTGTCCAAAACAAAAGGTTTGATATGAACTATTCCACCGATCATAGATTCGATAGCATAAAATGCCTTTACCGGCAAAAAATGATTCGAATTGCTGAAGAACGCATTGACTACGAATAAATATTGTAAATTTTCATTTCCTCAAACTCTTATCTATAAATTAACAATGAATGATTTTTTATGTAACGCATTAGGTAAAAAAATATGTATTGAAGAAAACTTACATCACTCTATAAGAGATTTCTATTTTATATGCACTGAAAAAGGATTTACTCAATTTCATAAAAATATTAAAAGTGTAAAAAAATTTTTTGAAAAATTAATAATATCTTATAAGAAATAATTTTTTTCCCGGGCTTGATTGGGTTTACAAAGACCTACTCTACTGGCGAAACTAATTACTCCATTCCAGGGTACCAGGTAACAATAATAAGTATAAACAAAAACTCTGATATTGGAATATCAATTTCCAACCTGTATAATGTTCTCAATATTAATGAAGTATTTAATGATTACGATGTTAATATTTTAAATATAAAATTTAAAGACGTTAATAAATTATCGCATTATATTGCTATTTATCCTACACATAAGTCTACAGTACAACAATTTATAGTAGAATCAAAAAACATTTTATTGAATTTTAGAAATATAAATAATATTATTATACGAGATATGCATTTAAATATTGTAAATGACTATGCTAGTAATGATAAAGATGTGATCAATCAATATATGATCAATAAAAACCGGAATATTCTTCAACAATCTACACATTATAAAATCCGTATTTGTATTACTAACTCTATGTCACACTCTACTTTGAAAATACTCTATACAATATTTAAAAGAAATCAATATCACATTAATATTTTTACTAAATGGATGACTTCATAGCTAATGAATTAGAAAATAATTTTAAAATACAAGAATATGAGTGTGTATACACCGATTCATGTAATGACATAATCTCAAAGAATCTCAACAATATTTTCATTTTTCATATTAACATACGAAGTATGGAACGAAATTGGGATGAATTAATTCTAAAATTAAACAATCTAAATAAAAAACCTGACATCCTAATATTATCAGAAACTTTTACTAATGACGAATCACCCACCTATCATTTACCAGAATATAATTATGTTACAACCAAAATAAACATCAATAAAAATAGTGGTCTCGTCATATTCATTCACGATAAATTTAGTATTGTCAAACTAACTGAACATCCTATACATCTAGTAAACTGTATTGAAATACAATTAAAACTCGACAAAACAAACTACCACATAATAGCTGTTTACAGAACACACGGTTCGAATATCTCGTCATTTATAAATGAATTTAAACACATACTGTTAAAATTTAGAAATAAACTTTGCTTTGTTGCAGGAGATTTTAATATAAACATTAATGAAAACGTAGAAAATAATTTCAAAAATGAATATATTAATTGTATGACTGAATTTAACTTCATATCGTGCATTAACAAAAATACGAGAGAGATAAAAAATCACACTCCATCTTGTTTAGACCATATATGGACTAACATAAATATTAAAGATATCGACAAAATGAAATCAATTGTTTGGAAAACGAATATAACTGACCACCATGCATGCATTCTTTTCTATGATAACAAAATTAAACATAAAAAATTTAATCTAACAAAGACAAAATCCTACACAAATATGACTATTTTATCCAAAAAACTAAGAAATGAACAATGGAACAACGTGTTAAATAGTTATGATACCGAGACTTGCTCAAAAAACTTTGAAAATATATTGTCTCAACACATAAAAAATTCAACTACTGAAACTACAGTCCGCAGTAAATCTAAACTAAGAATTTTAAAGCCTTGGATAACACAAGGACTTATAATATCAATTAGAAACAAAGAAAAACTTTACAAAACAACATTGAAAAATCCTCTAAATGAAAAAGCATACACTTTTTACAAAAAATTTAAAAATAAATTAACAAACTGTATCAAACAAAATAAAGAAGACTATTTCAAAAATAAAATACTTTCTACAGACAATAACAATAAACAAATATGGAAAACAGTTAACTAAAAAACACAAAAAATAAAATACATTGAACATGAAAATAAAATCATAGATGCTAATAATCAACCTAAACAATGTGCAAACATCTTTAATTCTTTTTTTGCTAATAGGAAAAAATCTTGCGAAAAATATCAATAAATCTTTTAACCCGAAAACACAAACGATTGAAAATGTACAAAATCATAGTAATTTATCAAAATTTGAAAAAACCTCAGAAAGTGAAGTTTTAAAAATAATAGAAGGCATGAAAGGAGGTTCGTCTCCCGGATTTGACCTTATTACAGTACATTTTCTAAAATCAATGAAAATTCATTTGGTGAAACCAATTACTCATTTGATAAACTTAAGTTTAACAGAGGGAATATTTCCGACAAACTATAAAAATACAATTATTTCACCTATTTATAAATCTGGAGATCCTCAACAAGTAACTAACTATCGCCCAATTTGTCTAATCTCAAACATTGGAAAGATTTTTGAAAAAATTGTGAAAAATCAATTAGTCAGTTTCCTAGAAAGTAATAAAATTCTTCACAAAAACCAGTTTGGTTTTATAAAGTCACTCAGCACACAAGATGCTATTGCTAATGTAACCTCATACATCAACGAATCATTGGATAAAGGTGAAAAATGTGCCGGTATATTTATTGATCTCAGAAAAGCTTTTGATAGTATATCCCATGAGATTCTACTAAAAAAACTAAACAATATAGGTATAAAAGACAATGCAATTAAATGGATTTCGAACTACCTAAAAAATCGACCGCAAGTCGTAAAAATAAATCAGATTAATAGCGATAAAGAAATATCAGACTTTGGAATCCCTCAAGGTACAGTAATAGGACCAATCCTTTTCACCATATATGTTAATGACATTTTTTTTCAACCACTACATGGCCAAATTACTTCATATGCCGATGATACGGTATTAATAATTAGCGACAAAACTTGGGAAAAAGTAACATTTAAAGCCACCGAAGACATAAATATTTTAAAGAATTTCTTCGACGTAAATTTACTATCACTAAATGGTGATAAAACATTTGTAATTCCATTTGCAATACACAAAAATGATACCCCTAAAAACATTGACATCATCATCCATGATAATTCCAAAACACATAGTAAAAATTATTGTATCCAAAACTGCACAATATTAAAAACAACAAACACAATCAAATATTTAGGAGTCATTATCGATAAAAAATTGAAATGGAAGGAACAAATTTGTCAAGTTGTAAAAAAAATTAGAAAATTGATTTATATATTTTTAAGAATCAGAAATTTTTTATCTGTAAAAAACTTATATCTAATATATTACGCTTTGGTTCAATCAACTTTACAATATGCTATCATTAGCTGGGGATCCGCATACAAAACT
The DNA here is from genome assembly GCA_917880885.1 of Limnephilus marmoratus. Classification (NCBI taxonomy): domain Eukaryota; kingdom Metazoa; phylum Arthropoda; class Insecta; order Trichoptera; family Limnephilidae; genus Limnephilus; species Limnephilus marmoratus. The sequence goes on along the minus strand of OU862928.1, from coordinate 11,278,636 downwards.
AATCTTTCACCAATTGAAGTTGTGCAGAGGCTAATAATTAAAATCATATTGAAAAAACCTTCGGACTACCCAACGGATCAATTATTTAAGGAATTCCAAGTACCATCTTTCAAAGATCTATACAATAGAAATGCATTGATTCAAACTATAAAAGAAAAAGAAAAATATCAATTTATAACTGAAAACCGTACTAGACATAAATATATTTTCTCATGCCCAAAATTAAACACTTCCTTTGCACAAAATTATTATACTTATCAAGGAAGACTTATTTTCAACCGATTACCGGATGAAATTAGAAAAATTAATGATAAAATCCAATTAATAAACACTGTTAAAAAATATTTTAAAGATAATATAAAAAAAAAAAACTAAAAAAAAAGTTTCCGACTAATCTAATCTCAAGAACAACTACTTATAACTCAGTTTCCAAGTGATACTCTGTTCTTCAAATAAGTTAAATTTTGTATTGTTTTTAGCAACTATTTACATATCACCGAACTTACAACTTATTGTTTTTAAGTCACATTGTAATTTAAGAACTTAAATATAGCATTAAAAATGTACACTACTCTTCCAGACACAAGCTAATGCTTCCATGGAAGAGTGGTATTAACGTATTTTAAAATGAACATGTACGCAAATTACTACATTATCTAAATGTATATTATATTTTATATGCTAAAATAAAAAAAAAAAAAAAAAAAAAAAAAAAATAAATAAATAAAAATTTGTATATAAAAATCTTTTTTGGGGGAAAATTTAACCCGGACATTTAAATCTGGTGCGTTAAATAATGATTTATTGTCTTCATTTATGTCATAAATCATTATTATAATGATAATGATAATAATGATTTATTGTCTTCATTTCTTAGTAACAGTAGAGATAATGATATCCTCACTGGGATCTCCCGTGCTGAGGATTTCATTTACATATTATAATTTAATTATAAGAAATTGATATGAATTAGACATAACCTATATCATGTAGTATTTTTTTTAAATAATTATAAAGTAAATAAGATAGTGGTTTTTTTTATAATTCAGATTACTAGATTTCGTTTTAGTCTGTATTTGATATCAGTATATTTTCTATTTCTGATCTCCCTATATTTAGTATCCAGCTTTTTATTTGAGATTTAAATGTTATAATGTTGAGGTTTTTGAGTGAGAGTGGTATTTTATTGTAGAGTTTAATGCCATAATATAAGAAGCTTTTTTGCCCAAATGTTGTGTTAGTAGTTACTTGTTGGATAAGTTTTTGACCATGAGATCTAGTGTTTCTGATGTACGTATTAATTGTTATTTCTTGGGTTTTGTACTTATGAATGTAAATGAGTATAGTTTTACAATATAGTTGTTTAATTGACATGATGTTAAGATTGTTGAAGATTTCGTCAGTGCTAGTTCTTACAGGAACTTTCAGTATAATTTTCATTATGGCTTTTTGAGTTTTAATTAGTGGATTTAGTATGTTTTTATTTGCACTGCCCCATTCGATAATACCGTATTCTAACAGTGATTGGCAGAGAGCCATGTAAATCTTGATTAAGTCTTTTTTAATGAGGACATTCCTGATAGTTTTGAAAAATAACTTAGTTTTTAATTTTATTATTTAAATACGAAATGTGTTCGGTCCATTTTAAGTATTGGTCAATTTCTAGACCCAGATACGTTATATGGTCAACGTTTTCTAATGAGGGACAATCACAATTCTCATTTAAGTGATGCGGGCTATGGATTTTCAAGTTCAGGTTTTCTTCAGAGTTTTTCTTATTTTTTATTTTAAAAGTGATGAATTTGGTTTTATTAGCATTAAGTGTAAGTGAATAGTAGTCTAGCCATTTTTTAATCCTATTCAGTGTGTCTTCTGCTTTTTTAAATGTTTCTGTCCAATTATTCCCATTTATTAGGAGAACAGTATCATCTGCAAAACTGATGATTTCTCCTTCACATTCTATGTGGCATAGGTCATTAATGTAAATAAGGAAAAGAATCGGACCCAGAATTCTTCCTTGGGGCACCCCGAATTTGACATCAATACACTCACTGATTATGTTATTAAGTTTCACAGTTTGCTTTCTATTTCCCATGTAACTTTTAAAAAATATCAGTTCATTATCAGTAATCCCTATGTTCTCTAGTTTTTCAAAAAGATGTGAGTGATTTATTGTGTCGAAGGCTTTAGAAAGGTCGAGAAATATGTCAATGCATTTTTTATGTGAGTCTAGAGAATTTTTAATATATTCAATTACTAAGGCTATGGCGTTAGATGTTCCTAGATTTTTTCTGAAACCAAATTGTTTTGGTGATAATAGTTTATTTGATTCTAGGTAGTAACATACATATGTAACTTTTATAAAATATTATCATTAATACATTAAATGCTTTCAATTATTATTACATACGTACATTAAGGTAATAAGTATGAAGGAATCAGATTATTTTTTATTAAAGCTTTACAAGAAGGGGTACCAGGGCCCCTAACATGTCAACATCGTGGAAGAAATAATGACCCCTAATGCGTCGAAACCACTGAAAAAGGGCCACTAATGTGTTGACATCATGGAAAAACATAATTTATTCATTTATATTATCAGTATCTGGCCACACTATGGCCTCGATCCACGGGATGTATGCAGACACCCGCGTGTAGACTGCTGGAATGCCGGGTTCACCACATGCACGGCCAAAGGTGGTAATTCCAATGACAAGATACGTGCAGTCTACTTCCTTGCCATTGTATATTTGCACTGGACCTCCGCTGTCTCCCTGACAACAAAAACACATTAATAAACAAAGATGAACATTACATTGTTATTATCTTAGCTGATTATTTCCTGACAACTCTCGAGTGCAGGTCCCGGGTTCTTTTGCGGGTTCCGGCTCCGGTCGAACCCATGCGTCTCGGTCCGAGTCACTCGCGAGTTGGGAGTTGCTCCCTGGACCTGCTCTAAGAACTCGAGTACTTTTAAAAGGAAGCACGTCTCGGAGGCCTCCGGCAAAGTGCAGAACTTACCCATCTCTAATTCTAAATATGGGTGATATTAACCCACATGAGAAGTGAGTGTTTTTACTATTTGCCTCTTGAAATAATGGCATACAGAGCTCAGGGCCAAAAAGGCGCCTTTCTCTTTCATCGTCAGTTTAACATTAATTGGGTTGTTGGAAATAAATGACATGATTACATATATATGATTACGATTAATTATTTTTATTGTTTATTCCCATTTTTTAGAATTAAATCTAGCTAAAGCATGCTATGTCTAAAAATTGTTTCAGGTCGGGCTTATTTATTATTTACAATTTACATTATGGTGGGGAAAATATATTCTTCCAAAATAGTTTAACAGAAGAATTGGAAGAAAAATGTTTTATTTTCAATCTCAGATGATCGATTTTCTGCGAACAGCATATCTGCCGTGTAGCCAGTGGAGCGATAGCGCATTTTAAAACTTTTTCCGATTGCTCGAGATTTTTTGGTGATCATTTTGAATATTTTCCGCCCAAATTAAAAAAAATCGGTAAATATTTCACTACCGAGTCCACGCTCAAAACACACTTTAAAAAATTAAAACAAATTGTACTAGGTAGATTACAGTTAGTGATAAGTAATTCAGTAACCGGAATTGAAAAATATTGCGTTTTAATTATTTTTTTTAATTTAAAAAACGCGAAATGTAATTTTTCAAGGACCGACGATGAAATGCGCATTTTTAAAAGAAAAATCACTGGTAAATTATGGACAAGCCGCCGCATGTTGCGACACTTTAAATAGGCATAAAATTTAAAAATAAACTACAGTTTGGCAAGAAAGTGTAGAAAATAAATGATGGCGCTGCGATCGTTTTCTAGTTTTAAATGGCAACACCAAGATGGCTTATAAGACAAAGAACGTATGTTTTAAAAAACACTTCTGACAAAATGCATATTTCATAGCGTATTTGTATTTTCAAAAAATTTGCACAAAAAAACTGTAATTTAATAGAAGCAAAATAAAACAAAACAAGTTTTAAGTGGGTGTTTATTTCGATATAAAAACGTAGGTACTTAAAAATTTAAGTCTATTAATTCAACACCCGACATGTAATTATTGTCTTTGTCCTCGTGTGATTCTTCTTCTTCCGTATCTTCATCTTCATCTAAACGCAGTTCATCGATATCATCATATATAGTACTGCCTCGTGCATAATATTCTGCCTCAATTTTCATCACGTGTTTGCAATAATTTTTCCAATCATCAGCACTTATGCTATTACATATTATTATGATTATGCCCATTTTCCGTTTTCCCGGTGTTTCAAATTTTCCATCTGCCTTTTCCCCTTCCTTGACGAATCGTCTTAACGTTGTTTCAGATTTACCTGTGTGTGAAAAACATCATTAAAATTATTATTATAGAACGTAGTTTTAAAAACACACACTAGATAATATTCACTTAGAAAGAAAAAAAGAGAAAACGAGAAAAAAGTAACTTTTCTACGAGTTTAAAGAAGTTGCATATTATTATTTTTTTTATTGAGTTTTTCCCTTTTTCCTGTGGCCGCATATTAACTGTCAAATCGAAATGTCAAATTCGAATTTTTTAACATAACCTCAAATCAGATTGTAATGGTTATTATCGCTCGAAAATTGGTATAAATCTTGTAATACTAATGAAATTTATTAAACAAACTATGCTACGTATCATTCATTTCTGCAGTTCGTTTGTAAACATCTTCTAAATCAGACAGAAGCTTCTTCGCGTGACACTCGGCTAGGCAGCGTTGAAAAACGCAGAATATAACCCCTCTTGTATCACTATGTAATAATTTATTAATTTTAATTAAATTCAGGCAAACAATGAATAAAAATATTATCAAATCAGCGATCTTCTACTCAGATTTAAGACAATAAATCAACCGTAACACGCGATAACATGACAGCCATAGGAAACGTCATATAATTCGGTTTTGCCATAGTAATGAACACGTTTAGTTCCAATTGATTTAATTTCTACACTTATTTGCCAAACTATACTTGTAATCTCAATTACCACAAGAACTATCGGTTTCAGTCGGGATAGACGGAAAAATATGAATTAAAATTCGATTTTATTATTAAATAATAATAAAATAATATTATTAAAATTATTATTTTATTATTAATTCGATTTTATTATGCTGTGAACTCCATAACTCGTCACCGGATCATTTGAATCAAAAAAATCGAATTGCGTTTAAAAGGTAATATGTTTTCCTAGATAGTCAGAGGGAGTTTTTTTTAGTTTTTTTTATTTTTGGCAAAAATTTCGGTGAATTTGTTATTATAAAATGGTAAAAAAACTCCCTCTGACTACCTGTTGATTTATGTGTAGAAATAGCTTACAAAATTTCAAAAGCATCGGTCGAGTCAAGTCAAGATTTTGAGTTATGAAGTCCACGAACTTCAGAAATGTTTTTTTCGTTATTTGTTTTTGGGGTATTATGCCGTGTTATGCTACCTCCTTCTTGAGCCAACATTTTGGACAGCGTTGTAGTGTCCATCATCAGGGCAGATCCGGCAGATCCGGTAGATGTGTGCACATCACTGCAACGCTGTCCGAAATGTTGGCTCAAGAAGGAGGTAGCGCAACACGGCATAACACCCCAAAAACACATAACGAAAATACTTTTGGACGTGAAAATCTTAAAACGTATCTTCAGAAATGTTGTTTGCGAGAAAACCGATTTAATTTTTTTGTAATGAAAACCACTATATATTTAACAATATCAACATGTTTCGATAACAATGTTATCTTCATCAGGACAATGTCAATTTTTTATACTCGAAATATACTTGAATCGAGCATGAGGACCGGTCGCTTGAAACGCTGTACCTTCGTTAGTTTTGCTCCGTTTTACTTTAATTTTGACACAATATACTGACATGCTTTACATTCAGAAAAAAAAAATTCAAAAAAAGTTTTAAAATCTTACCCCCCCCCCCCCTCCTCCCCTTAAAGCCTTTTTAAGGATTTGATCAAGGGAACAAGGAGGCCTCTTCAACCCCCCCCTCTCCCCCCCGTTAGTCCGCCATTGGTAAAGGGGCCCCGAGACGTGCATTGCCTACTAGAGGCCCCCGACATGGTTAATCCGGCCCTGCTCAACCCATATAGTACTAATAATAATTCAAAGTAGGTAGTTTTTTGTTTTTATTTTGACGAGAATTTATTTTATAAGGTTGGTACTTTTGACAAATGTCATATTCGATTGTCTATTAATTATAAAAGGAACGCTCAGTATTTTCCGTGTATCGAACTTTTTGCCCAATATTCAATGTCCAATATCTTGAAAAACGCACTCTTAATAAATTTTATGTTATGGAATTTTTAGCAGTGTGAAGAAAAGACAACCAATCATATATATTATTATGTAATCATATCATTTATTTCCAACAACCGAATTAATGTTAAACTCACGATGAAATAGAAAGGCGCCTTTTTGGCCCTGAGCTCTGTATGCCATTATTTCAAGAGACAAATAGTAAAAACACTCACTTCTCATGTGGGTTAATATTACCCTTGTTTATTATCATAACATTAGCGCCTCCCACACGCACAATTCGGAGAGACTGAGTCCCGCGTAGGGTTACCATCTGACCGGATAAATCTGGTCGTGACCGGATTTTAAGGGTTTAGACCGGACTCCGCCCGGATTTCATCCAAGACCGGATTTTTTGTCAAGCCACGCAAAAATCACAGTCGCTGAGCCTGAGCGTCCCGTGCGCCGTGTCGCGCTCAATCAAATAAATGAAACCAAAGAGCATACACAAATACAAGCGATGATGTGTGCTGCGTGCATGCGGGAGCATCTGAATCAAAACTTGGATGAATAAATTGTGGGTGTTGGTTGTCCAGCTCATATTTTTCATAAGGGACCGTTCAAGTATTACGTAACGCCCTTGGGGTGGGGTTCGAACAACGCGTTACGTAACATGTTTTTCTTTGTTTAAATAAAAAAACTAGGGAATTAAAATCTTCCAAGTTGGCAACCCTTTTCGTTTATGTTGTACGGGGAATTGATCGTCATTTTTTTTGTTGTGCGTCATTTTTTATTTTATTTTCGTTGTAAGTAGTCGTTAGTGTTCTAAACACGAAATACACATAAACACTAATTTCTGTAGTCAGTGTTGTTAAAGTGAGTTTGAAGGTACTATAATGTCCTGAAAACATATATGGAACATAACATATGAATGATGTTATGTGAGAGTTTTTAGTTAGAACAATGCTTTTTAGTTATTACACACAGGTTAGTTAACTGCTTAAATATAATAATATTACATATAGTAATTTTTCGTAGTAGGTACATGCCTAGTCACACTCAGAACATGAAAGAGGTTTTTCTCAACTGTGAATCGCGCTGTGCATTTTTAAATCTCCTTTCGAGAACTTGAATAACTGCATTCGGGACAAGAAGATGGTTTTGTCTGCTGTATGTAGGTAAGCATGTGATTTTTGATGCCTCTTTTTAGAACATGAATAGTCGCAGTAGAAACATGTAAGAGGTTTTATATCACTGTAAGTCAGCAAATGATTTCTAAGAAATTCATTTGTACAACATAAATAATTGCAGTCGGGACATGAAAAAGGTTTTTCATCAGTGTGCGATAGCATGTGCCGTTTAAGTTTTTTTTTTCAAGAAGAAGACTAGTTGCAGTCAGGACATGCAATGGGTTTTTCTCCACTGTGGGTAAACATGTTATTTTTAGATTTCTTTCGTAGTACTTGAATAGTTGCAGTCGGAACATGAAAAAGGTTTTTCTCCACTATGAGTCGAGTCAGCAAGTGACTTCTTAAATATCCCTTTTCAGAACACGCATAGTTGCAGTCAGAACATGAAAAAGGTTTTTCTCTTTTGTGAATCATACGGTGGATTTTTAAATTGTCCTTTTGAGAACTTGTTTAACTTCATTCCGGAAAGGAAAATGGTGTCTGCTGTGCGTAAATATGTGATTTTTGGCGCCTCTTGGTAGAACATGATAGGTCACAGTGGAAACAGTAAAAGGTTTTATGTCACTTGGAGTAAGCAAATGATTTCTAAGACGTTCTAAAAGATACTTGCCGCCAACGGGACTTGATCCCGTGTCCTTCTGATTGCCGGTTAGGTGCTCTGACCACTGAGCTATGGCAGCTTATGTAATGCCCGCCAAATAATTCAATGTATACTAGTGTTTCATTCAACAATTACTGTTTATTACATTTTTCCACCTGAAAACTAACTTCGTTCCTTTAAAAGAACGAGATCTCTTTGAAAAATATAAAATTAACGAAGGCGAACGCAATAAGAAAAATGCTGAAATAAAACTGATGTACCAGAATGCATAGCCTACATAAATATTTTGATAAAACCTTTGGACTCATTCAAATGCTTTGATGTATTAAAGCAAAATCAGGAGCTACAATTTGACAATATCACAGATTATATTGTATTTTTGAGAAACAAAGGAATCATCATTGACGATGTTAAACTATTTGAAGAATTTTGCCTACTAAAAATTTTCTTAACACAAAGCGATTTTTATGACGAGCTAGCTGAAAAGCAATGGGTAATTTTCTTAAATGCGTGCAATGATAGCACTCGTTTTACCCAATTACTGAAGATTTGTCAGTATTTTTTTTTGGATTACGCCACACAACGCAAATGTGGAACGAATTTTTTCAGGTTCAACAGGTTGTCAGTTGAGAAATATTACTCACACAATACAACTTCAAACATATGACATATGCCGAATTTCACAGTGAAATTTCTACAAAAACAAACTTTTTGAAAGCTGTTGCTAGTGGATAAAAATATAATGTGCAAAAAATATAACTCAAGTTAATAAAACCTAATTACAATCTACTGAGTTTTATTTTCAGCCAGAGACCGGACTTTTTTACAGAAATCAGGATTTTTTACTGCTTGCAACCGGCTTTTCGAATTCAAGCCCTGGTAACCCTAGTCTCGCGCCACTTCAGGCCGCCGCCGCGCAGAAAAGTCTCACAGTGAACTGCGCTGTAAACCTATCGGTCTTTACTTTTTTGTGCGGCGGCGCGGGACTCAGTCGCTCCGAAGTGTGCGTGTGGGAGATGCTATTAGTATTATTATCATAACATACCTGGCAAGTGTCTTTGATTTCAGAGTGATGACCAAAACAGATCTGAGTAGAATTATCTAGACCATTACTGAGTCTGGGTGAATCGGGTTCGTACACTTCCGAACATTCATCGAATGGGAATTTCTCCAAGGTAACCTAGAAATTAAAAAAAAATAATTAGTACTTCTTACTCCAAATATGCTGGAGCTAATTTGTAACCAGACACAACCGGAAATATGTCATTTTTAAATAAAATTCTAGACCTATTGACTTTTTTCCTCAAAAAAGTATAAATCGATTTTGAAAGATTGTTATTTTATCTAGTAAAGGTATGTTTTTAATTTTGAGAAAAAAATGTTTATTTTTAGTACAATAAGGTTTTAGCTGGCAGATTTGTTAAATTTTCAAACAAAATGTTGTATTATACAACAAACATTTAAATCATATTATAATCAATCATTCAGTAAAATAAATCAATAAATTATCTAGGACAACTACTTTCAGAATTTTAATTATAGTTAAAATAAAATCTTTAAAAAAAAGATCCGCCCACGTGTTTTGTGATGAAAATACTTCGGTTTGTCTATGTCTATTTATTTACGGTTTTACAAACTAACAAATCATAAAAAAAATTACATTCTTATTTTGCGTAGACATATTATGGAAAAATTGTAAATACTTGTGATCAAAAAATAATTACAAAAATTACATAATTTTGATAGTTTTATCGTCACACATTTGAGCATTTTTGAATATTCGTAAGTAATAAATATATCGAAATAAAATCGAAATTGAGTTGTTATTTAAAAATGCTGGTACGGTGAATAATTATTTTATTTATAATGGTTGATATTATACGTATATATATGTAACGCCTTCATAAATCTTGAAAGCTCTGCCAAAAATAAGGGTCTCGTAGTAAACCAGCAAAAGACCAAATACATGGCTGTAGGATGCACCCAACAAATCCCAACTCTTTCATGTGGAAACCAAAATTTCGAAACGGTACCAAGATTCACATACCTAGGCTCCCTGATAACAAACGACAATAATACCACAGAGGAGATCCAGAAGCGCATAGTGAACGCAAATCGCTGTTATTTCCGCCTACAAAACCAATTAAAGTCCAGACTGCTGTCCAGAAACACGAAGATACTAGTGTACAAAACTCTTATCAGACCAAAACTCTTATCAGACCAGCTGAGACTTGGGTACTAACTAAGAGGAATGAGCGAGCACTGGACGTTTTTGAAAGAAAAATTTTGAGGCGCATCTTCGGACCGGTTCTAGAAAAAAAGTTCTGGATTTTGGCGCAGATGTTGTAAAAATGAGCTCTATACTTTGTTTAAGGAGCTAAACGTCGAAAAATTAATAAAACTCGGAAGACTTCGGTGGCTGGGTCATGTGGAGAGAATGACCGAGCATCAAGCACCAAAGTCCCTGCTGAATTCAAGGCCAATAGGGCGAAGGAGCCTGGGAAGACCAAGACTAAGATGGAGCGACAATGTCCTCAAAGACATATCTATCTTGGAGCTTCTAAATTGGAGAGAGCTGGCTCAAAACCGAGATGAGTGGAGGAAGACTCTTGAGGAGGCCAAGACCCACCAGGGGTTGTAGAGCCAATAGTGATGATGATTATGAATGGTTGATATTTATTTCGTATATACGTGGGTGGTTTGGTATATTTATGGTATATATCAGGGGTGGCCAACTTCATTCATTCAGCCCGGGGCGTAGGAAAATTTCGCCGCCCCCTTATTTGAGTACTTCATCAGCAGATTTTCAAGCGCCGGGGGAGAGGGGGGGGGGGGATACATGGAAATTCTATTTTTTTATTACCACCTTAACTGGGAAAAGGAAAATTGACTGACTTTTGCTCCCCACAAGACCACGGGTCTCCTTATGAAAGGCTCCCTCAGTAGAGGTAGAAACCCATTCGTAAAATTGGGAGATACTGCAATGACGGCCGGCGTAGTCCAGCGGTAAGGCTCTTGACTCCCACACCGAAGATCGCGGGATCGAATCCCGGCGTGGCAAATAAATTTTATTTGATTAATTTGTGTTATTTCACAATTTATTCACTTAAAATAATATATATTTGCGGCACGTTCCAGAATGGAAGATATTCTCAATATCGCCCTGGTGTAAGACCACCATTCAGAATTGAAATGTTGCTTGAAATGGCATTAGCCGTGTTTGTTGACCAGATCTGAATAGCCAGGTACTTCCCCACCTTCCTCTTCCCTATCTCCTTTCCCTCCCCACTACCTTCAGCCTCATAACATACCCCAATTGGGAATGCCATAGTCTCACTGGCTTCAGACAGGAGCAGTTGGGACTCTTGTGCGGTATTCATGTAAAGGAAATATATTCCCTTTAAATTTGAATCCTATAGTGTCAGTTAGAATGCAATAATCAATTGTCACTTGTTTTGTTTTTCTATTATTTGATTGTAAATTATGAGATTTTGTTAGAAGGAACCATTCAAAGGAAAGTGATATAAATAAACATAAATGTTGTTTGTTTGTTAAAAAACTTTGCAACACAAGTGTTTTATTTATAAATTAATAGAAAGGAATTAAACCTATCAACTTATTATATCCATAAAAAAATCCGTTTTGTTGAGATTACTAAATATTTAGGCGTTATTCGTTCTTGACTCACGTTAAAAGCGTTTCTAGTAAGGCCCAGGCTTTCTTCTTAAAACTGAGAAGAATCTCAACTGCTGAATGGGGTTTACGTTTCCCTGCGCTCCGTCTATTATACAGATGCGTATATGTGGCACAAGTCTCATATGGTGCCTGTGTATGGGAACATCGACTCGGTAATTCACTTATTCATTCAGCGCTTAAGAGGGGCCAGCGAATCCCCTTACTGCCGCTTTTAGGAGCCTACAAAACAGTATCATTGGATGCTTTGCCAATTTTGGCCGGCATTTTGCTAACTGATTTAGAAATAAGGGAAGTTTTAACAAAAGAAGTGTCTGATCTGTAAACCACCTTGGTATTGAATTAATACCTGGTGGAGCAGTGCCTCTCCCTGAACTTCTAAAGATGATGAGAAAAAAATCGCTTAGTGAATGGCAGATAAGATGGGATATCATCGAATATGGGAAGATGGACCTTCTCCTTCTTTCTATCAGTTAAAATCAGAATGGAAGGGGCATATCTTATAATGGACTATATAATATCACCCAATTGCTTTCTTGGCATGGGGAGTTTAGAGGTAGACTTCATAGACTTACTCTATCATCCCATCCCAATTGCGCTTGTGGTGATACCGACCAAACAGCCGAGCACATTTTGTGTCACTGTGAGATTTTGACGGATGTTCGAGACGAAATGATTGATGGTTTACAAGTTATTACGAGACCTGCTTGGAACACAGATCTTGTCTCGAATAAGGTGAACTTTGAGTGCCTGAGGAAATTTACGAAAGTCTGGGTTTAAAGAAGGCCTGTGAGTCATGGTCATAATAATATATATTTTTGTTTTCTTATTTATTCAGAACTATTTATATGTATCAATTAATAAAAGAAAAACGTTTGATGTGAACATTGTGATCAGCTGTGAACCATCAGAAGGCCTTAAGAAACAACCATATGCTCTACCTACAGGTTTGTGGATCCTACCTTTTCCTTTCCTCAACCAAGTATTTTGGCAATATATACTTGTTTTTGTTTTTTATAGTTGTCAAATGAATGGAAGTATAAAGAACCAGTATAACCAGTAATTAAAAAATATAAAATTTGGGTTGGTACAATATAAGATCTTTCTACTTGAATACCTAAAGGAAATACATGATTTTTTTATTTATTTTTGAAGTAAAAATTCTTTATGCACGCTTGTAGGAGCAAGAGAGAGCAGTATGCGCGCACATTTTTTCTCTCTTCCTATCATATAGATGGAGCAGAAGTTTTATTTCAGTTGTGTGATCTAAAGCATACTCGTTTTTTTTACATTAGCTCCACACAGAAGGCCCTGAAAAAAATAATTTCTCTCAGAGCCCATGTCATCTTAGGATGCAGTGTGGTGGGTCTTTTTAAGGAAGGGAAGGATAGGAAGTTCTGGGAAAGAAAAATGTAGAAGGGGTGGGTAAATATCTGGGGGCAGTGTGTCCAGGAGTGACGGATGGATGAATCAATCCCACTGGGTGCAAGGCGATGGGTTGAGAGAGTCTAACTAGGCAGTAGGCGGGCAAATGCATGCACCGCCATGACCTAGACTAGGGGTGGGGAACCTTTTTAGCATCGCGGGCCATTTAACGTTCATACTTTATCCCGCGGGCTGCTCTCCGATTTCCGGCTTGAGGGGGGGGGGGGGGGAAGGGTGAACCACATTCGAATCATAGAACTGGTTTCACTAAAACTAATTAAAAAAATAGTTACGTAACTGCCAACACTCTTTAATAACTCCGCACATAGTCTGCAACCAGAATTTTGTAACTGCAGTTTGAACACGAGAATGGTTTCCGTCAAATTTCGTCAGCCGATGAAACCACAACTGAAATTTTTCGTTGCATTCTGAGCACGGAGCTAGTTTCAATTTAGATTAAATTTGCATGCGGGGAATTAAAACTACATAACTCGGAACATGAAAATGGCTTTCCTCTAATTCTGTCAGCATAAACAACGAAACTAAAATTTTATAAATGCAGTTCCAACAGAAGAAATGCGTCAGTAAATGAAATCACACCTGATGCGTTTTCATTGCGCTCTTAACACAGAACTGGTTTTAATTACAGGTTGAATCTGAACGCGGGGAATTAAAACTATACTCAGAACGTGAAATTGCTTTCCTCCAATACTGGGAGCACTTATGCATATTGTGCAACTACAAATTTATAACTGAACTTCACACATGGGAATGGTTTCTTACGAAACGCGTTAGCGAAATAAAACCCCTCCTGGAATTTTTTCGTTCTTAACACAGAACTGGTTTAATTTATAAAGTGAGTTTGTACGCGGGGAATTAAAACTCCACTCAGAACATAAAAATGGTTTTCCACCAATTCTGGCAGCACAAAGTATGCAACTAGAATTTTATAAATGCACTTCTAACACAAGGAATGCATCAAAAAATGAAACCCCTCCTGGAATTTTTTCGTTGCATTCTAAACACAGAACTGGTTTCAGTTGTAGGATGAATCTGTACGCGGAGACTTAAAAATACAGAGTATTGCCATTTTACTGAGTACATGAAAATGGCTTTTCCCTAATACTGACAGCACAAAAGCAACTAGAATTTTATAAATGCACTTCAAAAACGAGAAAGGGTTTCTACGAAATGCTTAAGTAGACGAAACCACATCTGGATTTTTTTCATTGCGTTTTGAACATAAAACTGGTTTTTCTGTCAGAGCGAATTGGATTGTGAGTCCCCAGCTTTAATTACATTCGAAATGCGTTAGGGTTAGCAGATGAATCCGCAACAGGAAATTGCATTGTGAAAACAAGATTGGTTTTACCTTAAGAATGAATCTGCGTATGAGTCTACTAGTCAACCAGCTTAAATTTAATTGTACTCTGATTACGTGAATGGTTTTTCTACATTTTGTAGCATATTTATTGTCCGCAATAATTATGCATATTTATTTTACTAATTACAATAAATTACATGCAATGATTTTTTATGTCAGAAGTGTGGCAATTATCATGGCATTATTGTTTGTATTATATGTATACAAAATGTTAAGGGACATGCTTGACTTAATATAACCGGTGATTCCTGACTTTATTTGGGGAGATTGTTATATCTATCGCTTTGTAATTGAATAATTTCGTGCTGCAGATTATCAGGCACATTCGATGGTTCGACGTTGAACTGTGTATTAAATATGTTTGAATCCGTTTGCTCTCTTTTTACGTCCTTAAATCGTTCATTAAATGCCTCACTTAATTTCGCGCACTGACTAGCGTGTTTAAACGAAGTAGAAGGCTTTTGTCCTTGCAGTGTTGGAAAATGCGTCGTGTTATTCATTTCGAGTTATTTTCCACAGCCTTAATTTAGTTTCAAATGATTTCACGTTTCACTCAGCTTCAACTTTTCTTTTCTTCGTAGTTGTCATTAATAGGATTTTATTGATTTACTATGCACTTTACTTCCGCAACGATGACTAGAAAATAATGTTTATGACTGACTGTTTAAGATTCCCCTCCGAATAGAGTTGCCATCAATCTTGAAAAATCAGGACTGTCCCGTACAAGAAAATTAAAAGTTCCGATGGAATTTCACTATCGTTTCACAATAACAAATTAAAATTTATTTATTTATTTATTTATTTATTGACGCCCTATTGGGCTTTTACATATAAAATACAAATTTCATTTATAACAGCAGTATAACACAAAATAAAAAAGATTAAAAAATATACAAATAAAGCATAAACTCAAAGTAAAATAATAGGAATACATCTAATGCTAATTCCACATGAATGACTTTAGGGAACTCGTATGTACATATACCTACGAGCAATAAAAACATTAAAAATAATCAAAACACATTAATTTTTACTGAATTACTCGTTGTAAGCTTTTGAAATAAGAACAATAAAAAAAAAAACAATAAACAAAAGAAAATTGAAATAAAATAAAATGATTTCTCATTCGTTATTTATATCTAAAAAGTGGTGGACTAATTTGGCTTTAAATGAATCGAAATTTAAATTAAAAATGTCAGCGACATCAGTTAGTTCATTGCCCAACCTGTGTATTCTTTCCATCACAGAATTCGTAGCGAAGTTATTGTTGTAAAATAAAATGTTTCGTCTAGTATATTTTGGAGGTATGTGTAAGGATAACAAGTTTATAGCGTCAGGGCAGTCCAACCTTGAATGAACAATTTTATACAATAAAAGGAGATCAAATATTTGTCGCCTTTCAGATAATTTCGATAAGTTAAGTTTACTGCGTAAATTGACATAATTGATTTCAATAATAGGAACACCAATTTTGAAATTAATAAAACGTAAAAATTTATTTAGAATTTTTTCAATTTGTGAACAATGAGAGTTGAAATGAGGACACCAAATGCTTGAACAGTATTCCACCTGACTTCTAACCAAAGACGTGTATAGTAATTTTATGGTTTTTATGTTATTAAAGTCTTTAGCGATTCTGAGGATAGATCCAAGCATTTGTAATCCCTTACTGGTAATGCTAATAATGTGATTCAAGAAGCGTAATTTGGAGTCAAAGATAACGCCAAGGTCGTTGAATTCAAAGACTCTTTTTAGAGTGGCATTGTTAATTGTATACTCGAATAGTAAAGGGGTTTTAGATCTGTGAAAACTGATCGTTTGGCATTTGTTAATATTAAGATATAATTTGTTTGCGATGCACCATTCATAAAGTTTATTTAAGTTCATTTGTAGAGTTAAACAATCAGAAGAATTTTTAATCGATTTAAACATCTTTAGATCGTCGGCAAATAGAAGAAAGTGAATATTATCGAAAATTAATGAAATGTCGTTAATAAATAGTAGGAAAAGAATTGGTCCTAGGTGGGAACCTTGGGGGACCCCACTTAAGGCAAAAAAAGTGTATGAGGTTGTGGAGTTAATTTTTACAGATAGTTTTCTAAACGATAAGTAGCTTCTAAGCCATTCGAGAAAGTTGCCGCTTATTCCCAAGTGTTCTAATTTTTCCATTAAAATGCGATGAGAAACAGTATCAAAGGCTTTGCTAAAATCAGTATAAATAGTGTCAACTTGAAGACCCTTGGAAAGTGCATTAGAAATAAAATTTTCGTAAAGCAATAAGTTAGATGACGTAGATCTGCCTGGCATGAAACCATGTTGAAATATTGATATAAGCGGTTTAATTTGATGCATGATTTTACTTAATATAATCTTTTCAAAAAGTTTAGGTAGTGATGACATAATACATATGGGTCTATAATTTTCAATTTGACTTTTATCACCTTTTTTAAAAATAGGTGTTATAAAGCTACTTTTCCAAATTTCAGGAAAACAACCTGTAGATAAAGATAAATTGAAAATTATAGTAATAGGAAGAGCTAGAACATGGACACAGTTTTTAAGTAATATTGAGGGAATCATATCAGGCCCCGAATTCGACCTGATATCCAGCTGTTTGATAAAAGTCACAACATCATTTACTTCCACATGGATGTTATGCAAGTTGAGTGAGCTTTCGGTAAATTGGGGTTTATCAGATAAAATGTTGTCATTGTCTTTAACGTATACACTCTTGAAGTAAAATGGGAGGTTTTTGTTTGTATCTTAACTACTTGCTAGTAACGATTTTGTGATAACGTCTTAAAAATGCATCTGAAATACCGTGAAAAAACCATCCCGTTCTGTGAAATTTTTTGTGGTTCTTTCAGTAGGCCGCACCAAAAGTGGCCGCGGGCCGCAGGTTCCCCACCCCTGACCTAGACAAACCTCACCCCATGAACCCGGGCACCAAACGTAGCGAACCTCTTAAGGTGACCTATGGCAGAGGTGTTGGTTATCCAATAAATGGTTCCGGGGGCGGCGGTACCCATACCCGATTCCCAAATTATATAAATAAATTTTAGTATACTCGTTTGGCAGTTAAAATCAGCACGACTACCGTCATTTCCATGTGGTTAAAAATATATATTAGTTACCTTTAGCAGCTGCTCAGATATTCTTCCACGATTCTCGGTGGCTCCCCAACCAGTGGCGGTGACTCTACCATCATCCACAGAACCACCGGTATGGAGACAGGCCGGGCGAACCAACTCTGTGAATTTAACGCTGAAAGCATAACACATGGTTAACAACTGCACCAGAAAAAATATATTGTGACACTAGCGCAGAAGCAACAGGCCTTGCATGTGCACGCGGCACGTTCGATCGTAACCTTTAAATATAGTTTTTATTATTATTATTTTTTTAAATCTGGTGTTCTATGCTTTTAAAACCGTATTAACATTAAAATAACAATAATGTCACACCTATCCTTAAGGCACAAACGTTTTTTGGCTTGGCCTATTTCAGCATATCGCTTGCCACACATTCCCTATGGGTGAGTATATATATATACAGGGTGGACCTTAACTGTGTTCGCGGTTTGTTTCGTTAATTTTTCGAACGCGGTTCGGAAGGTATCTTTAGAAGCGTTATTTCATGGAGATTTTAGTCGCCAAGAAGCCGTTCATGGGAGAGCAGCGCGAATTTTGTGTCCGTGCAATTACATAAGCAATTATTCCGTGACGATTTCGAGACGAATGTACCTTGCCCATTTCGGTTAACGAGACATTAATCAAGCACCAAGCGCAAAATCTATTCGGAAATGGATCAAAATGTTTGAGACAACCGGCTCAACAGTAAAAATAATTAATGAAGGCCGCCCGAAGTCAGCGAGGATACCAGAAGTTATTCAGCATGTTAGTGAATCAGTGAGGAAAAATCCACAACAAACTACTCGCAAGAGAAGCCAAGCCTTATCCATCATGAGGACCACTTTACAAAGAATTTTACACCACGATTTACATCTAAAAGCTTATAAAATTCAGCTGACGCAAGAATTGAAGCCGAATGATACCGATCTTCGACTTAATTTTGCCAATGTGGTGCTGGAACGTTGTGACAATTTTTTCAACATAATGTTAAGCGATGAGGCCAGTTTCTATATCAATGGCCATGTGAATAAATAAAATTGCCAGTATTGGTCTGAGAATAGAAGAAGAAGAAGAAGAAGACCCCCAATAGAAGAAGACAGAAGCATCAATGTCCCTTGAATAGCCCGAAGGTCGTTGTGTGGGCTACAATATCAGCTAGGTGTATCATTGGCCAACATTTTTGTGAAAACGAAAGGAGAGTTGCTATGACAGTGAAATCTAAGAATTATTGTCAGATGCTTCAGGAGTTCTTGGTCCCAGGTCTTCAAGATTTTCAAGGCCACAATTCCAGGAGCTGGTTTCAGCAGGACGGCGCCACCTGTCACACTGCTAAACTGTCCGTGGACCGTTTGAAGGAGATGTTCGCCGGAAAACTCATTTCACGAGGAGGGGACATTGAGTGGCCCCCACGGAGCCCAGATCTCAGCTCGTGTGATTATTTTTTGTGGGGATACTTAAAATCAAGAATATATGAAGACAATCCGACAACAATAAATCAGTTAAAACAAAACATTGTATGGGAAATTAACGCCATCCCACGGGCAACTTGTCAAAGTGTTTTTTGAGATTTTTCGAATCCGCCTTAGACAATGTCAACAGGCGCTCACTTGGACAATATAAATTTTAAAACTTAATGTCATTAAAATTTCCATTTATTGCAGTTTTTGAAAATATTAATAAAACATGTCTAAGTTCTACCATTATTTATTTATTGTTAATTGAAACTAGGTATACAGTTAAGGGCCACCCTGTATATGTATATTCATAACGCCAGAGCTTTTATATATATATGGAAACAAAACTGTCAACATTAAGAAAACTATATGAATATAATACATGTCTCCATATATGTATAAAATAAATAATAAATGCATACATACAAACACATAATTCATTAAAACCTCCCAGGAACACACACACTTCATGTGACAATACGATAACATGAATTTAAACACCACAAAGCTAAATATGGTATGCAATCCATTGGTTACCACGGGGGCAATTTACATATATAAATGCCTTCCAGACTATATTAAAAATGAAAATAAGTGTGGGTAGATTTAAAAAATCATATAAATTTTCATTCTTAATCAAGGAAAAACGGAAGTGAACAATACTGTGTTGTAATGTAAAATGTATGTACTTCAGATTTCTGGTTAAATAAGTGAAAATGTAATTTTATTTTTTCTAGAATTAAAAGGAAGACGGAACAATTTACAAAAATAAAATTTTGCAAGAAACCAGATACAACGAAAATTGACACAGCCTATGCACAGCGGACCACGCAAAACATACCATTGAACACTACATCGCAGAATTGTTTTCGGTTGCAGAAGCTCGGCCTTAACTAACATTCTTTTTTAGACTTATTTATAGATGGGTTTATGAATTCAATAGACTTACTCTCGGTCTAGTTTCGCTAAAGCAATGTCGTTGTATTTACTGAGCCGCGTGTAACTGGGATGTACAACTCCCTCGATAATTCTATAGGTGTCTTCTAGTTTTCCTCGATGGACGTCACTTCCGCCCAGTCTCACGTAACCTTCAAGTCCCCTGCAAAGTAATGAGTTGGTGGTCAGGAAGTTGGGAGTTTTTTCAATATGTTGGATACATGGACGATATGGTCATATTGAACTATTTATCTTTTGTCAGAAAGTGGCCTATCGCTTAGAAGACATTTAAACATTAGGGTTGACTTACACATATTGCAAGGTTTATCCAGGAATTAAAGACTTGCATTATTTAAAAGATCAGGAAAAAAATATTTTTAGTACATATTACGACATTTAAGTATAGATCCCCACGTTTTTCTACACAGTCTCCGTCATAATTTGTGCGATGAGCTATGGCACTAGGTCCTCAATTTCTTCGTCGTAGAACTCCGCAGCTAAAAATGCTCTCACATCTTACTCCACCACGGTCTCCAAATGTTTTCTTTCCGCACGATTTTGATGATCAAAATTTTGGCCACCTAAAGAGTACACACTTTGCATATGCCAATTTGTGCCTCAAAATCTTTGTGTGGTAGACTTACTACATCTGGGATCAAAATTACGAGCTCATGGACTTCAACAGGATGCACTCTCTACTGGTTCGAGAAAGCGAATAATTGAAAATACGTCGCAGGCGGCGGGATTCGACAGCGGAGCGCTCATCTCAAACGGACATCACACTGAAGCAGCTACCAAGTCGGATCACCGCTCATTTGTAAAGGAAAGTCTGAGCTTATTATATAAAATAACACCATCGTCGCTAAAGATGAGTAAAGGTCTTTGGTTCTTGGACAACTCTTGTACCGATATTTGCTGTTCATATTATCCATACTCATTTCCGTATCCTGGCCTATTTTGATATTCCGCCCATTCAGCGGAGCCAAACTTGTGTTTTGTTAAAAATATCAATTTTTTGCAGATATTGATTACTGGAATGAACAGATGGACGTACGTAGAACGCATAGCTGATTGGATGGTATCGATAGCTATCCATATTAGACTACGTCCGCACAGACAGGCGGCTTGCTTAGCGCCTAGAGACTAGTAATGGCTTGCATTCTGGCTACTTGCTAAGATACACGGCAGCCGCACTGAAGGTGGTTTGCGTGTGGGTCGCTAGGTGCCTTGGTCATTTGCTTGTCGGTAAGTTGACGAGAGGTCACTTTCAAAAATAGTTCTAAAACTGCGGCTTACAGAAAATTAATATTTAAAATATACCATTTCACGGCCTTATCCGTCATGTTATTTCACGGCCTCATGGTCATGGTCAAGTCATGGGGAGTTTAATGTTCTATATAAACAATATAGATTTTCAAACAGTGCTTTACAAGCCCGAGAAATTTTGTTAAATTATTTCAATGGAATTGGATTGATTACCTGGCAGAACAACTCATTGCCTGAAAACATAATCCAACGCCATAACCATAATATACATTCATAATCATGTACGTTTTTAGATTTTTACGGCCAAAAGTATTTTCGTTATTTGTTTTTGGGGTGTTATGCCATCTCCTTCGTTAGCCATCGTTTCGGGCAGCGTTACAGTGTCCAACACCAGGCCAGATGATCTGCAATTCGGCATAACACCCAAAAAAACAAATAACGAAAATTCATAACCATAATTAACTTCTCAATGTTAAAAAAAAATATCATCATAAATAAATCACTTTTTAGTACAAACCGTCTTTTTCTCCTTCGATTGCTACCTCTTCCCATAGTTTGCATTTTTATGGAGTTCATTAGCTGGATTCCACAGACTAGGTTCTCTTTTTAAAACTGATGCAATTAATATTTCATCCATTTTTTCCTTCAAAAATGCCTCGCGCCTAGTGGCAAAAAACCAGCACGTTGGTTTACTTCGATACACGCTAAGCGTCATCCATCAACTATCTAGGCGCCAAGCGCGCAGTGCGGCCGGTCGCGAAAATTCTAGAATGTTCGTTTTACTAAGCTACTCGCTAAGTGACTCGCTAGGCTCTAGGCGCTAAGCAAGCCGCCTGTCTATGCGGACGTAGCCTTAGCAAGCCGCCTTTCTGTGTAGACGTAGCCAAGATCTCCTCGCTCTAGGCCTTGAGCGATGGCTGCCTACATTTAGGTAGACGGTTTAATTCCCGCAAGAGCTCAGTCATAAAACCTAAAAAATGGGATAACCGATGAAATACTGATGGATTAATTGCTTTTAAATCACAGGCGGCATGAGCGTACTCCAACTGCAAAATAACAATGCATAACAAGTACCGTTTGATCTCACTTGGGCAATTCAGCATCCCGCAAGTGATTGCGGTTTCGCATCCATAACGAGACGCAGACCAGCCGGAACTAGAGATGGGTAAGTTCTGCATTTTGCCGGAAGCCTCTGAGACATGCTTCATTTTAAAAGTTGTTCTGAGAGCAGGTTCCGGGTCCGAGTTCTTGGGTTCGCACTGGGTATTGTTGCGGCGACTGGAACGCACGAGTTTGGTTGGAGCCGCACCTCGGAGCCGGAACCCGAAGCATTCCGTAATGGTACGTTTCCATGCTTGCCAAGGCTTGGCAAGCCTCCACAAGCTCCAAGCGTCCACAAATCTCGCTTGGCATTTGGAAGTCGTTTCCATGCTTGTGAATGCGTCAGTGCCGGTGTAGGTAGCGCACTGACCACCTGACCATCAATAGGAATCTTGGGTTTTTGTTGCATTTTTCTGCTTTATTTTCGTTTGACATTTATAATGCATTCACATTTCCGACGCAATAAGATGGCAATTAGTGTGAATATGGATTTTGGGAATTCGCGATCGAATGAAAAATGGAAGAACAGGACCCGTAATTGGAACAAAATTACAGGTGGGAAACTTCCTTTGGTTGATATTTCAGTGTCCCTAAAGTAGGTATGTTATTTAAGTTGTATTTTAATCGGTGTTGTAGATGTTTCCGTTTTCAGAACATATTTATCCACCAGGAATATAATAATTGACGCAGTCGAACATCACGATTACATCTTAAAAAGGTATACATTTTTTCTATATTGCATCGACCTATCTTATTAATTTAATCTTCCCCAATTTCGTCTCTGGATTTTGACAATAGTGCTTATGTTTTTTTTTATTATATAAAATAGATTTTAAAAATTAGCATTTCATTTGCTTTTTTCAAAAGTTACTTATAGGAGTTAGGTTTGCTAAAATACCTATTATTCAAGTATGATTTTAGATTTTCACGGCAAAAAGTATTAAAGAGATTTTTTTGGGGGTATTGTGCCGTTTTACACATCAACCCTGATGATAGGAACAACACATTTATCACTACGCTTGCACTTTCTGTTCTTATTTTTAACATCTTTTTATATTTTTATCAGTATTAATAAATGTATTCCTATTTTTCAGTGGAATCTAACCGACAAAACTTTACTTGTTTACAATAAGTATAACATTTTATATCCACATCCCAATACATTCGCTTCTGTTTCTGGAGATGGTTAGATGAGGTTAAGGGAAATACTATCAGTCATTGGTCATTGAGAATGATGCAGAGGTAATTATTATTTTTATTACTTACTTTCATTTTACAAAAATTTAATAACGTCAGACAAATTTAATGCATTTGAGTAGGTTTCTTTATATAAGTAAGTAGGTATCCTAGAACTTGGTTTAGTATAAGAGTAATCATAAATTAAATGACATGGGAGGAAATGTAACTACATTCATACATAGATATGTACATGTACACAAATAAAATAAAAATTCCATTTTTTAACTAATTTCCATATACACAATACATGTACATGTACCATACCGTGTACATGTACCATACCATACATGTACCATATACATGTACAAAAATAAAATAAAAATTCCATTTTTTAACTAATTTCCATAAGTGAACCAATATAGTTATTATAAAATATAACTTCTTTAGTAATATTTTTTGTTTTTGTTTTGAAGAGTTTTAATTTTCAATGTACATTTGTTACATTAATTTTAATGATTTTTTAATGATTTCAGGAAAAATATGATGAACTGAACTAAACTAAACTCCAAATTAATAAATATTATACATATTTGAGCCCCGAATGAAACATCAAACATCTTATGTAAACTAATGTCTCCATGGACCTTGGTTATATTTTGGCAATATGGTAAATTTATTTTAGACCTGACGAAAGATATAATAGGTACGTTAAGTAATTTATCTTTAAAACAATGTCTTCATTTGGCAATTTGCTACAGAAATATAACCTGCTTACATTGTATTCTTGTTTAAAATATGTACATGTAATTCTGAGTTTTTCATTTTTCTGTTATAAAATGAAATTTTTTAAAATTCAGTAGTTTTGTAGGAACGCACAATCATATTTTAATTATATGTATTTTCTGTTGGTATTTCATGTTTTTAATAAAATTCTTATCATGTAATTACGAGTTTTATTTTTAAAATAATATTTAAGGCTAATAATTTGAGCGGTACTGGGTAGGCCCCGAAAGAGAATAATATTGTCTATGGTCGCGCCTTTTTTGTTGTTGCTTACTCTATCTTCGTCTATGGTGTGTGACGTCAAAAATCCCCGTCATCATCATCATCATTCGAAAAATTATTGCATTTTGATGGTGAAATAGTGACCAAATTTTTCTCGAACAAAAGCCTGAAGTTATCAATCTAGATGGCATAAATATACAAACCACCCACATTTATGCCTACACCCGAGCATGGTGGACGTCGGACTTGTGTCGGCTATTTATGCCTACACCCGAGCATGGTGGACGCCGGACTTGTGTCGGCTATTTATGCCTACACCCGAGCATGGTGGACGCCGGACTTGTGTCGGCTATTTATGCCTACACCCGAGCATGATGGACGCCGGACTTGTGTCGGCTATTTATGCCTACACCCGAGCATGGTGGACGCCGGACTTGTGTCGGCTATTTATGCCTACACCCGAGCATGGTGGACGCCGGACTTGTGTCGGCTATTTATGCCTACACCCGAGCATGGTGGACGCCGGACTTATGTCGGCTATTTATGCCTACACCCGAGCATGGTGGACGCCGGACTTGTGTCGGCTATTTATGCCTACACCCGAGCATGGTGGACGCCGGACTTGTGTCGGCTATTTATGCCTACACCCGAGCATGGTGGACGCCGGACTTGTGTCGGCTATTTATGCCTACACCCGAGCATGGTGGACGCCGGACTTGTGTCGGCTATTTATGCCTACACCCGAGCATGGTGGACGCCGGACTTGTGTCGGCTATTTATGCCTACACCCGAGCATGGTGGACGCCGGACTTGTGTCGGCTATTGCGTTTTGTTTATCAAACTTTTATTTGAAATACAAGCAAAGTGTAACAAAAACAAGGAAAGCACGACGACCACGAAGATGATGGATGATACAGATTCATAAAAATCGTACCAGGTCACTTCGCACAAAGAGGAGATATTATCTCACAAGCTAAATCCTATAGATTTTTGTCTCTTTTTAGTACCACTTTTTCAAATCACAACGGTGCTAAAGAAGTTTTCGTTTCAAAAATAATCATCGCAATTGGGACCCGAACTCGAGGATCATTTGTCTTATATAAAATTGTCTTGTATTATAAAAAAAGTTATTCTAACAAAAATCATATATTTTTTTACTAAAATAAATAGTAAATCATCAATAAAATATTATTTATTTATTTTGACTTTTTAGGTAAATCCAGTCGCAATAAATTATAGAACATAAAGTGCATTCAAATTATGTACATATACGTTTTAATAAGTCTGGCACGCCTCATACGTCATACATATGTCTCGTAATGTTATAAATATTATCATACACCGCATGGAGCAAAAACGGCGTGCATTCGCCGCCAGTTCGAAAGTTCCACTGAGCCATCACTGAGCCATAAATATACCAAACCAGCACTGAGCGTTTGCCGAAGCTTGCCGCTGGATCGACTCTAGATACTAATATCTACAGCCTGTATGTCGGACGAATATCTACAGCTCATATGTTGAACTAATATCTACGAACTTCAGAGTGTTGACTAATATCTACAGAGCGTAGGTTGAATTGATATCTACAGAGCGTAGGTTGGATTAATCAGCTAAATGTGTCCAATAGTCCGATATTAGGGATTTTTACATACATACTTACATAAATTAAGTTTTTTAAACTGCATACGCAATATTACGTTATTCCAATATGCTATACATAATTGCAAATCCAACCTCTGCCAGTGCTGTAGATATTCGTCAACACTTCGGTTCTCATAGATATTCGTCAACAGTTTGAGCTGTAGATATTCGTCAACACTTTCCTTCTCATAGATATATATATATATATATATTTTATTTTATTTATTTATTTCTATATATTACAGTATTTACCTATTTATTATAATTTTTACATAATATATTTTGAAAACATTTTTACATAATATATTTTGAAATTTAATTATGTTGGGTGTAAGGTAGGTTTGAGAAGGTGAAACTGTGGATGGGTAATTTTGTATGTTTCGTGAACACCTCACTAGGAGAACCTGTGCTGAGGTGTTTACGTGTTGTGTAATACTATGTGTGATATATTTTGTTTTGATTGTATTAACGGTAAGAGTATTACTGTTTAGCCATTTTTTGACAATTGATAAACTTTTTTCGGCTGTTATGAATACATCTTTCCATGTGGCTGCTTGACAGAGAAGAACTGTATCGTCGGCGAAGGTCACGATTTTACCTTCAATTTCAATATCGCACAGTTCGTTTATATATATGAGGAATAGTAAAGGGCCAAGTACACTCCCCTGTGGGACTCCGTAAGTAATTAAAAGTGGTTCACTTGTCTTGTTGCCAATTTTTACTTGTTGCGTTCTGTCAGACATGAAGCTTTTAATTAAATTGAGTTCTACTCCAATAATGCCCATGTTTTGTAACTTCTTGAAAAGTTTTTCGTGTGAGATTGTGTCGAAGGCTTTACTAAGATCTAAGTAAATGGAAATAACTTTTTTCTTAGCGTCTAAATTATGTGTAATGAAGTCTGTTACAGTAGCTATTGCATGTTCTGTGCTCCTGTTTTTCCTGAAGCCATGTTGGTTCACCGAGAGTATTTGTTTTGTTTCTAGATAGTGCTGAAGCTGTTTTTTAATCGTTTTTTCCAGAATTTTCGAAATGGTATTTAGTAGCGTAATGGGTTATTAGTTATATTTTTTCAGTTTTTGGAATTCCTGTAGATATTAGTAGACGCCTCCGCTGGATCCGACCCCGACTGGATCGGCGGCAAGCTCTCGCAAGCTCTTGCAAGCCTACGCAAGCCAAGCCAAACGACCTGTTTACACGTTTGCGCTTGTGGACGCTTGCTGAGACTTGGCAAGCATGGAAACGCACTATAATGATCTTAGTTTATTGTGAAATGGGTTTGAATTGTTATACGTATAAATAAGTTATATTTTTCAAATAAAAACTTATAAATAACTTATTTTATATTAAAAACTTACAGCTTTTTAAATTGAAGGACGCTTCGAGCCACAGTTAGAACCCAGCGTTCACTGACCAAAGTTCCCCCGAAAATCCACTGGATCGAATCATTCAGGCCAGCTTTAGAACCAATATGAGCCTGAAATTAAATCACGGAAAAGTAGTAAATCATCAATGAATTATAATCGGCTTTCTTTCAGGTATGAAACATAGAATGGTTATTGATTATTATTCAGGATACGTTTTATAGGACACTTTTTTATGGATAACATGGAAACTATCCCCATTTATAAAGAAGTTACTGAGCGTAAAGACATATATTAGTTTTTATATTGGTTGAGTAGATAGACCTAATTTTTTATTTATTTTTTATTTATTTGCAAAAACAGTATAAAAAACCGATACATTGCAAAAGCGGTAAAGAAAATAATAGGTAGCTTAAACAACAGAAAGCTTTATCTTTTTTGTTACATTAGCTCTATACAGTCATGTCATTTATGGGGATACTGTGTAAAGGGTCTTTTTAGTAAACGAAGGAGAGGAAGTTCTGGGAAGGATAAAGGTATGAAGGGCGGTTAGGAATCTGGGAAGAATTCTTAATTTTGGTTAGGAATTGTCCGGGAGTGACGGACGTATGAACCCATCCCTCCCACTTCAAAAAAAAACAAAAAAACGGTGCAAAACGGTGTTCCGAGAGAATTGTGATGATATGCTTTCATCATAGATACATATATAACCGGATGGACGACTCGCGTAAATTGGCCGGTCTTCCTGTTTCGACGGCCGCCATCTTTAAAATTGGCAAAAGATACGAGAACTCAGGGAACTTCTTAGAAGGAACTCGCAAATTTCAAGTTTTTTGTTACTAAAAATGTTATTAATCATTTTTCCTTTCTGTTTCAAGTTGTGTTGCATAACTAATTAAATTAAAGTAAAACTGTGACTTTGTATATTTTGCATAAATTAATCGCAAAATTGTTAAAAAAGGGATTCTTGGGACAACTTTATTAATGTAAGATTAATCAATTGGGGAGGCGGGAATGGGTACCGCCGCCCCGGGAACCTTTATTGGATAACCAACACCTCTGCCATAGGTCACCCCAAGTGGTTCGCTACGTTTGGTGATTTAGCAGGGGTGCCCGGATTCATGGGGTGAGGTTTGTCTAGGTCTTGGAGGCGGATGACCAGGACACACTGAACCCCAGATTCCTACCCACCCCTTAAACCCTCTTCCTTCCCAGAACTATCCCCTCCTTCCTTTCCTTTAAAAAACCCTCCACACAGCATCCCCAAAGATGACATAGGCCCTGAGGGAAAATATTTTCCTCAGGGCCTCCTGTGTGGAGCTCATGTAAAAAAAAAATAAATAAATTCGAAGTAAACTTCATTCAGGGCATCACGAGTCACAAGTCTAGAGTTGTACTTTGTTTTTTAACTATTGTGATAATCTTACCATTGTCTTAGATCAGTAACACTAGTGTAGGTAGGGTAGGTAACACAATATGTTGAGAAACAGAAACAAAACTACAAGATTTAATGGGTGTATCATTTTTATTTCTGTGGCGACGCATTATCTTTCGCCATCACAAAGAATGTACGAGAAATATCTAATATTCGCGCGGTGCCGGCTTTTGCCTAGGTACCTACCTATGCCGGTGTACTTTGCTCACCTGCCGCGGCCGTCTCGTCAAATAATAATATCGCCACCGCCTAGAAAGGTCTAGAGTTTATAAACTGCCTGAATATTCAGCACTGGGTATGTTCCAGTACCTTCCAGTGTACACATTGCCGGCGAATGGAAAATTACTCCACCGGTCGCGCTGGTATATAAAGCGACTCAACTCAGCGCTCGGCCAGTCAGTCCCAGACCATCAGTCGGTCAACATCTCAACATGTATCAGATCTCCGCACAAGTGCTCCTGCTTGGCATCTCTACGCATCCAGGGCAGCTTCCCGAGGTCCATCACCACGTCTCAGCTATAAGGCTCATCGTGCCTTCAGCTCCGCAGAACTGCTCCATCCCGCGACTTACAAGGTTTGACGCCACCTTCAGCCCAGGGATCAGCTCACCATTTCATGGCACCCCGAAGCGCACCGTGCTTCGCTGCCATGGAAACACGCTCCACCTCGCCAGGACTACCTGCTGGTGGCTCAGCTCACCGAGCCACTCACCGTTCATCTCCGCGACTCAAAGCGTCAAGCAACGGCCTGGAAGATAGGTCATCTCCACCGCCAAGGTGTTGAGCAACTCGCTGAACTTCACCACACCATCTCCAATCTCCATCACCTCCAGTGAGCCTGCAGCATTTCATCCACGGCACTCCGCATACATAATGTTACCGCTTCACCGACCCGCGCTACGTAGCCTAATAAACGACTGACTCACTACATCGACTGACGCCTTTTATTTCACGCCCCGTCTCTGCCGATCCGGCCCGCTCCCTCAATGAAATACAATGTTTAGTTTGGGAACATCATGTGCCATTAACTTACAAGCAGTAAATGTATCGACAAACAAAAGAAAAAATAACAGTCATACATAATATCGGATAAAAATAATAATAAATAAAGATTTAACATTTATAAAATAAAATTTTGCCCATTTAATTTATACAACAACAAATACAACAAGATCAGAAGTATTTTCTAAGTTTTTCTAAAGAAATATTTTAATATTATTAATATTGTTATATGAAGTTATTTACTCACCGGTGAAAAGATATCCCATTTCCTTTGCTGTACCAATTCGTACAATTATAAGACGAGCAAGATAAAAATAATTTTGTCAATATTAATAAAACGCCGAACAGAGCTAACCCGTCAGCTTGTTTAGGAATAAATACATCCCAAAACACATCGAGTTATACTTTCATAAGACCAAAAACGTCCCGAGCGACCTTACATTTTAAAAGCTTTATATCTCTCTTCCTCTCATGCAAACATATGTATTTTTCTTTTAAACAGAAAGAGAACGAAATAATGCTTATTATTGTCTTTGAAATATGAAAGCTATCTTTTAATGATATTTTACATCTCAATCCAAAGTGACAGTTTCAGAATTTACGCGCAAAATCGAGGCTTCCGGATTGTGAGGTGCAAATATATTGAACCAAGCAGAGGGGTTAAACTTCAAACTAGACGGTCGCTGGTATAGAAATGGCCTACTGGGCACTTGTTTTGCACCATTTTGCACCAGTCGATTTCCGGCAGACCGCTCAAAATTCGCTACGGCAAAGAGAGTCATCCATCCAGTTATATATATATATATATATATATATATATATATCAAAAATATAGACTTACGAATAGATAAATAACTTAATTACTAATAGGTGAGTGGAGACAAACCATGTGTGGAAACTCCCCAGGAACCGCCTCTATTCCTCCGACAATGAGGGGAGTAGCTACGTGGGCACAGGAATAGCTGCGCAGCCCAGTGGACTTGTCGCAAGGATACACCGATTCTGCCA
Source organism: Limnephilus marmoratus (assembly GCA_917880885.1). NCBI lineage: Eukaryota > Metazoa > Arthropoda > Insecta > Trichoptera > Limnephilidae > Limnephilus > Limnephilus marmoratus. The sequence goes on along the minus strand of OU862928.1, from coordinate 11,247,542 downwards.
GCTCTATGCATTCTGAAACAATTCAAATATTTGTGAACGAACATCACGAGTCATCATCCTGCAAAGGAATGGGAAAACATTAGCTTTAGAAACCATTTTAATAATATTTAAACAAAAACAAAAAAAACAGAAACGCAAAAACAAGTACCGAGAATTGACCTCGGAATCTTCCGCTTGTGCTTACAACATATTTATTGAAATCATAAATTTTTGAAAATTATTTCCTGTCTTTATAATATATTATAATAAAACACTTCTTTCACTCAATTTTATTAACCGTAACCGGTTTCAGCTCGTTAAAGCCATCTTCAGACTGGTACAAATTATTCTTAGTCCACGGTTTATATACATAACACATGGGGGAGGGGTGGTCTATAAGGATTTTAATCAATTATATTAATTACATTTGTTGCGTCGTTTTAGACTGTCGAATTTCTTGTTATTTTGGTTATTCCAGTAGGCTAATTACCATGGGTTTGTAGCTCACTTCAATATTATTCAAGGAAAAACCTTACAAGTAATACGCATTATTAGTGACCTAATTTTATTGTATATGCATGTATGCATTTCTTTATTACTTTTTGAAGGGATACATGTTTACACTGGAGTAGAAATGGTTATTGTGTAAACTAAATACGTATTTTAATTTCGAAATTATTATGAAAATTGCAATGGATACAAAAGCGAAGACTTAGCAAATTATTCAAATTGCTTATTCATTACAAAGTTACGATAAAGATAAGATAAAGATTTTCCTGTCTTTATGTTCGCCATGGAAGATTAGAATCCTCGAACCATGAAAGCGAGAAACACGGAAAGGAAAAGTTTTTACACACGTTTGACGTGTGTCAAGTACATCGCCAATTTTACACACGTTTGACGTGTGTCGAGTATATCGCCAATATTACCTACACACGTTTGACGTGAGTAAAGTACATCGCCAATATTACACACGTTTGACGTGTATCAAATACATCGCCAATATTACACACGTTTGACGTGTATCAAGTACATCGCCAATATTACTTTATTATCGGCTTTAGCCGTGTTTGGTGACCAGATCTGAATAGCCAGGTACTTCCCAACCTTCCTCTTCCCCACCTCCTTCCCCTCCCCACTACCTTCAGCCTCACAACATACCCCAATTGGGGATGCCATAGTCTCACTGACTCCAGACGGGAGCAGTTGAGATTCTTGTGCGGTATTCACTGTAAAAAAAAAAATTCACACGTTTGACGTATGTCGAATATATCGCCAATATTACCTACACACGTTTGACGTGAGTCAAGTACATCGCCAATATTACACACGTTTGACGGGTGTCAAGTACTTCGCCAATATTACACACGTTTGACGTGTGTCAAGTACGTCGCCAATACTACACACGTTTGACGTGTGTCAGGTACGTCGCCAATACTACACACGTTTGACGTGTGTCAAGTACGTCGCCAATATTGCACTACACACTTTTGACGTGTGTGAAATACGTCGCCAATATTACACACGTTTGACGTGTATCAAGTACATCGCCAAGATTACACACGTTTGACGGGTATCAAGTACGTCGCCAATACTACACACATTTGACGTGTGTCAAGTACGTCGCCAATATTACACTACACACGTTTGACGTGTGTCAAATACGTCGCCAATATTACACACGTTTGACGTGTGTCAAGTACACCGCCAATATTACACACGTTTGAGGTGTGTCAAGTACGTCGCCAATATTACAACACCAATTTAAATGAATCCGTGTTTTCTTTATACTTATCCATGGTTTTGTTCTCATTTTTTGTGCGGTCAGAACTGTATTTAATGATCTTCCGAGATGATCAAGTGGCTTGAAGACAAGCACGTAGGTTTTGCTTGAGACAAGCATTTTGATCGTGAAAGAGACATTACAATGAGTGGAGATAATTTAGTTATTAATTATCGTATAAAACAATTACATGACGTACCTAATTAAAAAGGTAATTATTACATTTATGCGTGCAAAAAACTTCTATAAATCAACAAAATAGATCAAAGAGTAACCAAGATGTTCAAATAATAAAAACCAAAATAGGTATTAATGAGAAAACCAATTTAAGAGATGGGTATTTATAAAAAAAAATATTTCGTTAACTCTAATATTTAAATGACATTTTTTCTAATTTCTAAATAGTATGTGCAGGTACGTGTGTTCATGCATTCCTATGATGAATGTGTGCAGGTGCAATGTACAACCCATACATAATGCATATAAACATGTAAGTATCTACTATTATAATATTTAATTGAATGAAGACAATATTAGCGAAACCCAATCGAAAATCTGGAGACAGAAAAATCAGAAAAAGATATTAGTATAGCCAATATCTTTTTCTGATTTTTCTGTCTCCAGATTTTCGCTAATATTATCTTCATTTAATTAAATATTATAATTTGAGATTTTACTCATAAAGTAAAAAAAATAATTATAATAAGTTTTTTTTCGGCGTTAAAAGCACCCATTGACAAATTACTAACAAATAGTTTAATGGGACTTTTGTCTTTTGTTATAGGTATCACTTCTTTCTTATTATTATATTTTACATTTATTTTTTTAATTAAATACATACATTGTATATTAAAAAAAAAATAACGGAACAAAGAGTTTTTAATTATATTAATAGATAGGTAAAAAGAGTTATCCATAGTATCAGAAGCATAGAATAGTATCATACTGCCGTTGCCGTCTTAAGCAAAAAGGAAGCTAGGAAATTGCAAAATTCACTTTCTGATACAAGAGATGATATATATATACCTATTATAATTAATACTATGTCAGTATTGAATTTTGCAAATTCTGAGTGGTTTTTTTGCCAATGACGGCAGTGTGTTATAATATATATATTTAGACTTACTATCCCAAGCTTTCTCTCCAGTCTTCTGAGCGGTGACTGCATCTTTTGGCAGCGGTAGACAAGTACTGCCTGGAACTTTAAAGAAAATTAAACTATTAGAAGAGAAAAGAATAGAGCAGACCTAACACCGTAATTTTGAGACATCTGAGGTACAACTTATCTCCTTAGGCCTCGAGCATATTTCGTCAAATTATTTTTGCTTCGCAATAAAATCCAAACAAATAGATTATTTATGAACGCTCTGAAAACTAGAATTGTTTTTGAAAAGATGCTAAAATACGCTTTTTAAATATTATAATTCGAAATAAACACATGCATTTTGTTTGAAATATAATTCTTTTACTTCTTCAAACTTTGCAAATTTATTTTGTGGCATCATTTTTCATATAATGAATAACTGTATTACTTTGTATAAAACCACTATTTTTAAAACAATATCAACATGTTTCGACAACAATGTTGTCTTCATCAGGATATGTTACTATAATTATATTCTTTTATTTAATAATCCATTTTAAGCACGGATTATGAAAATAACCCTTCATTTAAAAAATTACTACAAGAAACAACTATTTATGTATACAAAATAGGTCATTAGGTTCTTAGTTTAGGTAAACTAAGTAATTCATGCGTATTTAGTTGGAAACGAAACTTTACAAATGACAGATCCATACAACAAAAATGGTACAAATTTACTTTGATTGAATGAAAATCGAATTTTAATGCATATTTTTCCGTCTATCCTGATGTTTCTTTCGGTAATTAAGTTTGACAGTTATATGTCATATTTGACAGTTTCGCAAGAGTTTTTGTAATGATTAAAAAACTTTTCAGATGCATTATCCTGTGGTTGTAATAATCCAGAAACCTTCGCGGGGGCTTAAAGCAGGTATTTTGAAATTCATAAACATTTCCTATGCATAATATAGCAATACATAGGCATCTCATATATATCACCAAGCACATTTTTATTTATATATAAATATAAAATATCTTGGCCGCAAAATATACGAGAGCGGACTGGCATTAAAAGTGTGGAGGAGGTATTCCGGGCAGCTCAAGACAGAGAGACATTTTCCAGAGTGATCGCCAACGTCGCGTCGCGCGTCGGGGGGACCTGATAGGACACACCAAGAAGAAGGTATGTAATATAGTTTTTGATAAGAGGTAGCAAATCTATTTGACTGCACTGACGTTTTCGTTGCACTTACCTAAACAATCTCCATGAATGTGCACCAATTCATTGGTACACTGATAAAGCACTGTTCACGGGGATTATCTTGAAAGGCCAACTTCACAAAAGCTCGGAAAGTTATGAGACAAAAAGTTGTAAACACGAACCTCCTTGAGGTGGTTAAGAAGGTTCATGCCTGGGGTAATGCCAACAAGGTCAGTTTCAACTTCCAACAAGGTCGGTCTCAAAAACCCATGTGAGTTTGATGTCGCCGAAGAGGGAGATCAGTGACGGTCTGGTGCAATTTGATGGGATCACGCTCGTTAATAAAGACTAAATCTGGCTTCCAAGAAACTGGGCGTATTGTTTACGGCATAGCGGATTCTTCAATAGTGACCAGGTTTGACGACCTCCGTTGTCCAGTGGCTAAGACTCTTGACTCATATTCCGGAGGTCGCGGGTTCGACCCGGCATGCGCAAATAAATTTTATTTGATTAATTTGTGTTATTTCACAATTAATTCATTTAAAAAATAATATATAGTATATTTGCGGCATGTTCCAGAGTGGAAGATACTATCAGTATCGCCCTGGTGTAAGACCACCATTCAGAATTGAAACGTTGCTTGAAAATGGCTTTAGCCGTGTTTAGTGACCAGATCTGAATAGCCAGGTACTTCCCAACCTTCCTCTTCCCCACCTCCTTCCCCTCCCCGCTACCTTCAGCCTCACAACATACCCCATATGGGGATGCCATAGTCTCACTGGCTCCAGACGGGAGCAGTTGAGATTCTTGTGCGGTATTCACTGTAAAAAAAAAAAAAAGGTACTAACCATGCACAAATCTCAAAAATGCCCAACAATTGAATTTGGGAGTCCAAAATAAACTTACTTGGTTCTGTACAAAGGAATCGGTCCGTCTGATTAATAATCCTTAACAGACCGATTGTCATCTCTAATGCACAGATGCAAATTAGGCATGCTGAGTGTGTTCTGCAGGTTTTTTTATTGGAGCTTGCTCTAAGAAACTCACCAAACTCGATGCACAAGAGCGGAATACCCGTTCACAGTTGATGTTAGCTTCTTGAGAAAGGGTCGTTTCTTTGAGTCGTTTTTGTGTAATTCGGGTTATATGTGAAACGAGCTATTGCTATCCGGTTGTCCTCCTTCGTTTAATCCGGGACTCTTAAAGATCCGCAGTAATAAATCCCTTTGTACAGTATTTCGCGTGAAGTCAAGAAACTTATAATGATAATGTTTAACGGAGAAATGTTTAGCTGTGGCACAAGGAGTGAGACGGACTGCTAACAGTTGCTGAAGTTCATCAAATAATTTTTTTTGTTTTTAATATGAAACTGGGATTTTATAGAAAACTAGAGTTAAAAACATATCTTACTTCTGCAAACCGGAGGCGGGCTGTTCCAATTGCCCCTCACGCAAGTAGAGTGTGCGTTTGTTGTGGAAGTATCATTGTCCGTGTCGCAAGAGTAGGTGATGAAGGTATACTGTTCCACGACGGTTCCAGGCAGCAAGTTCTTGTTAGGACCCCCCACTTTGAACTTGCCGTGGGCTGGGTAGCTTGGCAATTCACATTTAAAGCTGAGGAAGAATGAAAACAAATACATTTTAGGCTATGTCAACCATTATCAAATACGATTTACACAATCCAATGAATATCTTAATTATTATTTATACCTATTAATTTCATAAAACTTTTACCCATTTGGAACAACACGTCTGAGATCTTAACAATTCATTGCCAAGATCGGATCAACTCAATACAACAGTCTTGCTACTTTGGCGGCCCTGTAAATCTGTGGCAGCTCTGCAACGCACAGTTACTAACGAACCTGCTAGAAGCTACGAGAGTATCAAGTTTCGCTGATAAGCAAATTCCAGACGCTCAGCGATCAGTGCCGACCTTCAAGAAGCCTGGAGATTCTTTCCGAATATTCTTCTGATACTGCACCGCGCGAGAGTTTATATAAACGATGAACCGGCGGACACCAGTCAGTCATTACGGCGCGACTTTCTCCTACCTTTCAATCAACACTCAGTGCTACTTACGTTCCACATTTTTTCAATAATAAACATTGTAACTTTCGTTAATAAATTACTCGGTTATTAAAACGAACATCTTTAAGAGCTTAGCAGGGCTACGACTATTTTCAAATTCGGTGATTTTAGTTTCGGACATTGATGTAACGTCGCCCGTGTCGTTTCGTGAATTTGGCAACGAAAAATCCTCGACGAATCTGTAAATAATTTCATAACACCTCTTCTTATCTAATTCCGTGGCATTTGTTCCTCGCGTCAAGTCTTAAGGCGTCGACTTTGCCGTGAAAATCATGTGTAATTATGTTCAGAGAAGATGCACCGTTCTCAGGGGTATAAAATCAATTTTATTTGAGTTTTGGTAGAAAGGAATATTTTTCAATGGAAATAATGTCTTTTTCATCTCAGAGTATGTATTTTGCGGTTAGTAAATACTACTTTGATGAATCGAAAATTATTTTTGTTATTAATTATCACAAAGAAAAAAATATTTTTGTCTTTGATTTTCTTTGACAACTGGACATATTTATTGTGAATAATATAACGGTTTAATAGACGATTATGTAGATTAGAGATGAAACGGATATCCGGTAACTATCCGGTATCTGGCCTATCCGGCCTAAATTTACTATCCGGCCGGATACCGGATAGTAACTCAATATCCGGCCGATATTTTTTTTTCAATCGGTTGCTTGTGCGTTACTGGCAGATCATCTATTTTCTCGATTCATTACCTTTCACCGCAGAATGGATTCATATTTCCATCACTCCTGGACACACTGACCCCCGATTTCTAATCACCTCTCATACCCTTTTCCTTCCTAAAACTTTCTCTCCTTCGTTTACATAAAAACCCTCCACTTCAAACGTAAAATCGACTACAAAAATACCCCTAACAATAAGTTGATATGAATATCAAACGAATTTATATACAGTGAAGATTTTTTGTAAATATGCGCTGGTGTAAGTAAGAGTATATATAAAGTCAAGTATGTTTGCTCATCGCAACAGCTGAACCCTGCCGAACCAGCCAAACCATGCCCCAAGCGAAAATTGACTCGTTGTGAGCGTTTGGTCGACTAGTGCTGGTATCGTTCACTACAGCTTTCTTAAATCTGGCCAGACGATTACTGCAGATGTCTATTGTTAGCAACTGCAAACCATGATGGAAAAGCTAGCTGCTAAACAACCGAGGCTGGTTAATCGCTCTAGGCCACTGCTGCTTCATGACGACGCTAGACCACACACTGCACAACAGACGGCTACCAAATTAGAGGAGCTTCAATTGGAATGTCTAAGACATCCACCGTACTCTCCGGACTTTGCCCCAACAAATTATCATTTTTTTCGAAATTTGGATAACTTCTTGCAAGGGAAAAAATTCAACTCCGATGGGGCAGTCGAAACTGCCGTCAAAGATTTTATTGATTCCCGTCCGAATGGTTTTTTTAGTAAAGGGATCGATGAATACCTATGAGATGGCAAAAATGCATAAATAGCAATGATACATACTTTGATTAAATAAATATATAATATAAAAAAAAAGACTTTATGTTCCTCCCATACAAAACGCCAATTTCATATGTAAGGACCTAATATTTTAAAATTAGTAAATTGTGAAATAACACAAATCAATCAAATAAAATTTAACGCTAGTCGAGAGCCTTATCAAAAATGACAAAACTAGTAATGAAAGAAATCTCTACATATTATAAAGAAAAGTCCCCCTGGCCGTCTGTCTGTCTGTCTGTCTGTTCGCGATAAACTCGAAAACTACTAAACGGATTTTCATGCGGTTTTCACCGCTAGATAGAGTATTTTGTGAGGAAGGTTTAGGTATGTAATTTGTCAAGGATTTGTGTAAATTGATTGAAATATAACGATAATTGTTAGAAGTGTCGGAAAAAGTCAAGCCGCCTGGTAGCTTTCATCGAAAACGCTGCCTAATTCTTTTGGGATATAACAAAACAATTCTAGGTGGGATATTCCTCTTTTATAGATCTACAAAAAAGTCCACGAGGGCATATATCTATCTTTTACGGATAGCTCGCTAAACCCATTCTATCTTCTAAAAAAGTGGTCACGTACATTGCGGTAATTGAAAAGTTATTTAGACGGATACAGTATTAATTTTTATTAACTTAAATACGTTAGTTACCCGAAGCATTTCATACACATTATTAAAATATCATTACGTAATATAAATTAAAGTCCTCCGCGACATCTGCCTGTCTCTTCGCGATAAACTCAAAGACGGCGGTGTGGTTACAAAGGTTGGATTTTACAAAGTGTTTTATTAGCCACAGCAACGCGTGGCCGGGTCAGCTAGTATTTTATAAAAAATAAATATTTTATAAATAAATATTTCTAAAAGTGAAAAAAACTAGGATGCAAGGAATAATTTTTATGTAAATAATTTAACGAAATTACATTATGATGTTGTTTTAATATGTGTTTATTTAACACCGAATTATGTATATCATATTCTAGTTTCTTATGTAATTATCAGAAAGATTTATGTAATTATTTTCAATTGTTATCATAAAAACATAATATTAAATGTTTGCGTTGAATATCCCTGAAGCCAACGCCGACTGAATTAGCCCGCGCAAATATTGTGGATAGTAAATTAAAGAACATTGTAAAAAGGTCAGTTTAATAATTCTCACAATGTATTCAAGTCTAGTAAATGATTGATCTTTTTGGTGATTCTGTTTTTACTTAAATTACGCGGGACAGCGTCGGGGGCGACCGCTCTCGGCGGTGCCCATAAATATACAAACCACCCACGCGGTGCCTGGCCGCGCTATGGAATTGAATGATCAAAGTGATCTTTATATATTCTTACGAATATCGAAGTAAACCAAGTAAATCATTGGAATTTAATAAATATTTTTTTAAATTGACTTACTTAAAATACTGTTTAATTTGATGATATTTTAATTTTATTAACTAACCTTTTTTTTGGTACATTAAAACGATTTTAAAGTCGACTGATTAATGCAGTTTTTTTAATAGTATCACATCGTAATTTAGGTAAAAAGGCTCTTTCATTAAAAAATGTAAAAATGAGCGGGCATAGATTGAGATGTTTTCTATCTAAAAATATTTTTTTTCTTTTTTTTCCTTCTTGTATATGACCACATAAGAAAAATATTTGCAGGTCGATTGAGATTTGTTGAAAACAGCTATTTTTAAAACAGTTGTAAAGTAAGAAAATATTTTTTGATAATGTATAATTATATTTTGGGGGATAGAACGTAAATTTAATTATCATTCTTTTGATTTAACTTTTTTTTGTTCGTTCAGTTATGGTCGTAGGCGACTTCGAAAACGCACAAAAACCATTAGATATTGAAAAATCTCTCGTACCATCTTAATTAATCTCTACACACATTCCCATACTACCATGAAATGAACCAGAATAAAATCAAGTGCTTTTTGGTCAATGGCCACACAAGTGCTTGAGCTAGTCTCTACTCCATAAATCAAAATTATCAAATGGAGTGGATCAAATCTTTGTCATGCGAATACCGCACAAGTTAGCCAGCTCGACAATGGCATCCCCAATTGGGATATGTTGTGAGCCTTAAGGTAATGTGAAGGTGAAGAAGATGGAAAGACGAAGGTGAGATGTAACTGGCTGTTTAAATCTGGCCACCACCCAGGTCAAAACCATTTGAAGCAACGTTTGAATTCTGAATGGATACTGAAAAGATCTGCCACTCTGGAAACTCCTTGTGAATACACATAAGCTTGTCACTTATATTACAAAAGACTTGACTATTACCAAAGTGCGCGAAGTCGAGAAACAACTCCGCGGCCGTGCAATAATATTAGAAAACTGTAAATGATGCATTTGATGGTCCAGAATTGCTTGCACTAATAAACTTTCAGATTTCACGATTATTAATTACCAAGTCGGGATTTATTTGAGGGCAGAAATTCTGGGACTTACTAAAAACCATTATGTATTCCTCGTTGCTCATAATACGAATGGATAGAAATTCTGGGACTAACTAAAAACCATTATGAATTCCTCATTGCCCATAATACGAACGGATAGAAATTCTGGGATTAACCAAAAACCATTATGTATTCCTCATTGCCCATAATTCGAATGGATAGAAATTTTGGGACTATCTATAAACCATATGTATTCCTCATTGCCCATAATACGAATGGATAGAAATTCTGGGACTAACTAAAAACTATTTTGTATTCCTCATTGCCCATAATTCGAATGGATAGAAATTCTGGGACTATCTATAAACCATATGTATTCCTCGTTGCCCATAATACGAATGGATAGAAATTCTGGGACTAACTAAAAACTATTTTGTATTCCTCATTGCCCATATTACGAATGAATAGAAATTCTGGGACTAACTAAAAACCATTATGTATTCCTCAATGCCCATAATACGAATGGATAGAAATAATAACGCCGAGTCAATGGACATCTTCAATTTATAACTAAATAAATTCAATAGATTGCTTCTGAGGCAGTTCAGTTTAGGTAACCTGTTCCTGTTGTATGATTTTCACTATTCCTGAAAGTTAAAAGTAAAAAGTTCCTAAAAGGAAGTAAATCACAGACTTCGTATTATATAGAATCTAGACCTATTATCTAAGCGTGTGAATTATCCTCGTTTTATCAAAACGAGTGAGTAGTATCTAATGTGTACACCCACCCGTACCAAAAATATTTTTTGTGAAAACATTTATCATTGAGAAAGTGAATAATTTAATAACCTATACCACCTAAAAATACATTACAGAAAGCTTCAAGGCGGCGCGGCAGTGGCGTATGGATAATATCATTGATAAAGAATCTTATATTTATTTCTAGCAAAAAAATTACACCAGACAACAAATTAGGTTAGGTTAAACATAGGTTAAACATTTTAGGTTATTTTATAATCCACGATAGAAATCTGAGTCACGAGTCGATTCACATAAGAAGTTTACACAAAGCATACGATACAATACGATAGGGTTTATACCTTATGTTACGATAAGATAAATAACACTTCAACGTAGAGTGAAATGTCAACGCACGATGGTTGTTAGCGACGGACTGGCGATAATGCGGCACTTGACTCCTGTCTACCGTGTTGATAGGTATCCTTAATGTGCGGAATTCCAAAATCTGGATTCCTCCAATCCTATTGGCCGATCGAAACACAAACATGAATGAAACCCATCAGCGTTATGAAACAAATATAATGGGAAAAAAGGAAGCAACCTTATGCCATCAGTTATGCAGCCAGGTAGATAGACGAATAAACCTCCCATAACCTTAAAACACGACCATGCAACCTTGTAACTAATAATAATTAACATACAACGTTCTTACCCGTCTAAGCCAGACCCTGTAGAGGTGTTCCTAGGAGCTGCAAATAAAAACATTTTTATAAACCAAAAGGTATTTGAAATTATTAGATTAACCGTTGAAAGAAAAAGTGCCCATATATATAGTGGTGTATCCGCACGTACCCGAAGGATTTTAACCAGAGATTTCTGAGTATATTTCAAGTTAAAAATAAAGATGTCGTTGTGATATCCGATGAAGTTTTGTTAGTAAAAAAAAATAAAAAATAAAAATTTCCATCACATGTCGCTACTGGATATAGCCTAGAGCCTAGAGGGCCACGTGTTACGCAGTCGGTCTCTTTTTTTTTACTGGAATGGCTCCCTAATCGCTGGTTAAAATTCTTCGGGTACGTGCTGATAACATATTATTCACTCTTCTAAGAACAAATAAATTGACAGCATTTAGTTGAACACTCAACTCACACGGGATGCAACTAGGAATGGCTTTGTCCCACCCGTCATGTTGGCAGGACATCGCTACTAAACTTCCTATGGCGACGTGTCCTTCCTTGCACGAAGGATAAATCCATGTCCCAACGACGATCTTCGTTGAGCAGGTGGTTTGTAAGCCATCGGAATCAAAGCAAGCGAAGTTCACGGTGTTGGATGGCTGAAGGTTGCATGTTACTGGAAACAAATAATGTTTTAACAAACAGGGCAAGCTTCTCCTACAAACTCATTTCTTAAGCATTGTTTATTATTATAATAAGTAAATTAAAATCGATTTGAATTTATTAATTCCGGTAACTGAATTACTTATTACTAGCCATTATCTCCACAGTACAATTTTTTAAATTTTTTGAAGTACTCAATAGGGAAATACCTATTTACAATTTTTTGCGGAAAGGAGTCAGTACGTCTAAATTTTGATTTAAAAATGACATATTTCCGGTTTTGTCTGGTTATTCCCTCTTAACCGTAGAAGCCCAATCTAGGTCATTTTTACCTATACGCAAACAAATATCTGCTTTCTCTTTCGCACACTTCTTTCGATTGCCTTGATTGATCGAACCAACTTAGTACCTGCCGAGAGCCCACAAGAGACGGCGGTGTTGCCTTGGTAAGACCCTTCATATTGGAGTTATCGTACTGTTGTAGGTCAATTGGACCTATGTTTAGGCTTATTGTAATTTGATGATGTGTGTGAAAAGTGTTTATAAACAAAAAATAATTATATAAAACTGTTTAATTGTTATAAAACATTTATTGGTTAGTAGAAAAAAAAAGATTTTTAGTTTAAAAGAAGCAAACCGAAAGGATCTAATTTTGTACCAAATTTATGTATTAATTAGTAATAGTTGTTTTTTTCAAAGTCTAATAAATAAACATTATTCTAATAATGCGTTTTTTTTCATTTCCTAAATAGTTAATACGAATAAATAATAATAAATTACACAGAATAAATTATGATACATGTATATTCATTCATGTAGGAAAATTTGACCTATGATTGGGCTTTTTAGATAGAAAAATATGATTGGGCTTCTAGGGTTAATATACCTACATTCATATTTTGTTGTTATTATAATAAAAACAATAATAATATAATTTTACCAAAAATAATATTTGAGGATATTAGTGTTTTAGATCTTCATACAATAGTGTATGCTAGTGCTATCACTATATGTAATAAGTTAGGAGTTAAATTAACGTTCTCTGATTAGATCATATAGTTATAGTAAACCAGAATGGCAGATTAGATTAGCAAATGATGTAGTAAAGAAGTAACATAGCTAGAGTAATTGAATATAAAAATGGAAAAAGAAGTAGGAATATTTTGAGACATGTAGATGAAATTGCGAAAAAAATTGGTTATAGCATTGGTAGTAATAATAATGAAAATATAATCAATGATGTATTAGATTTATTAAAACAAAAATTAGGTGTAAAAGCTAGTAGATTAAAAAGATATAATTATACGCATAATAAATGTAATATGTTACTTTCTTATTATATAACTGTTTGTTTCCTCAATAAACTAAAAAATAAAAAAAAAAGTGTAATAGCCAGGTAACATTTTAAACACCCACATGAAGTGAAAATTGCGAGGCGCATGTGACTGTGTTCTATTTCTATAAAGAACATCAACAGCCTGGAAAATTTAAATGATTCACCGCTTCATGAAAAATAAAATCTAGAAAATTAAAAATCAAAATAAAAAAAATCGACTTATAGAGCCCGCTAGGTACCAGAACACTTTGCTGCCATGCGGGCACGCAGATAATTTTGTATTTTCTTTAATTTAAACATGGTCGAAGATGTTATGGAGCAAGGAAATGACTTACCTTGGTGCAGCTCCCGTTCTGACGAAAGCTGGTTAAGTTGCCGCTTCAGCCAATCACTAAAGGCAAAGAGCCTTGTATAGGCGGTATACGTGTTGTTCCTGCATTGACCAGTATTTTTATCAAAGGGGCCTAGACTTAAAACGCCCCGCAACCACCATCTCTCTTGTCCACTTGTGTTAGCGGGGAAGACAAGCCCTGCACCACTATCGCCATTGCACCCAGTCGACCCTGGAAGTATCTGCTACTTAATACATCGGGGAAATTGCAACAGGATTTTTTTTCCAATTACTCACTAATACCAAAGCAATATTTCTTATACAATAAAATTAAAAATATAATCCACGATTTATTAATTTTAAGTTAAATATTCCTGTACCGGACGTGATTTTGACTTGAAATAATTGTATTTAAATTCATAATAGTATTTGTTATTTTCATAAAAATCTACCATGTCTATGTGCAAACTCAAACAAAATAAATATCAGGGGAGCGTAGCGTGTCAGGGAGATGTGACGACATAACGAGACACGCGGAGCGGGCGCCGTCGTCGCGTTCATACACTTTGCCCGGTCCGATTCAAGGATCTCAGTTCCTGGAATTACGGGGAGATAAAAGGCTAGACCCGCTGTTTCCTCTTTAAATAGAGCGCTGAAAGCTCTGGACCGGTAGAGTCCCAGCATCCGTCATCTCGTAAACATCTTCGCCTGCCCTGCCTCCCCGATCGAACTGCAAATTGGATTTTTCTTCTTGCCCTGGCCGACTTGTTCACCCCTGAAGACCAATACAATTACTCGATCACCTTCGTAAAGGCGCAGGTTACCCCTTTACTGCCCGCTACCTCCGTTTCTCCCCTTGACTTCGATCCCTTTCTCCCTTTCCCTAAATTTTATCACCATTTTTCCTCTCCTTCTCCCCACTTCTCCCTTTCTCCCTAGGCGTCGAAATGGCCAGCGCCGATCCCCCCTACTTCCCCCCACGTCCCCCCACCCGGCTGGTGTCTACAGTGTCCGTCCCGTACAATTCCCTTAGAATAAATAAAAAAGAAAGAAAGCACAAAAAGACCTAGAAAAAATCAACAGTTGTCTCCAATCAAATATAACAATGAATGTAAAAAAAAACAGGATACATGATCTTAAGCTCAACCCGTAAAATAATTTCTCCTCATGGACCTTAGAAATTGAAAAGAACGACCTATAAATCCTGATCCAGGAAAATATCTTGGGCGGTGCATTGATCAGCATTTGACATTTAAACAGCATATAGAAAATCTAATAAAATATAATTTCATTTACTAATCGTTTATAATTTTTTAAAAACATTATGTACCAAATGTAAAAGCCACATGGGCGTAAAAAAGAGTAAACAACAAAAAAAATTGTTCCAGGATGTGGGGAGGATAGTGCAAATTCACACGTCCGTCCCATATAGTTATAATTATACATATTATACGAGTCTAAAGAAACTGTAAGACATTTTGGTATACAGGGTGTCCCAAATGAATGCAGACCTTTACTATTGTTCTGTACGCAGACACTAGGCATAATAGGTCAATGCACTCAGCTTCAATCAAAGAACGCTAACATAACCTGTCGATCGGTATTTTCCGCGGATAAGAACAAAGATTTGGCTGATGTACATTTACTAACCGTTTAAGAAACCAGCACATAACTTGTCAGCCGTGATGTATTCCTCGGTGTGGTGTTTCTTGTATTCGGTGAGGCACGCTTGATTGTCTATGACGGGGACACGCAGCACGCGCAGCTCATCGGACAACTCCCCTTCTTCCGTCACTCCCCAACCAGCAAACTGGAATCAGTTTACAATATACATAATATTAACAAACAATATACATTAACAAACAAACAAACAATATATATTAACATGCAAACTGGAATCAGTTTACAATATATATACATTGCGTTATGTTATCAGGTTTTCCTTCCTACTTATTCGCTGAAGTGGACTAATATATAAATATTATTATTGATATAGCAGATAAAAAAGATAATTTTGGTAGTTCTTAGTCGAAGTATGATACAGTTAAAAGTGACCGAATTTGATATGGGTTCATGTAAGCAAAGGGTCCTGGGTTCGACTCCCAGTGGAGCCAATATCTTTTTCTGACTCCAGATTTTTGATTGAGTTTCGCTTATATTGTCTTCATTTAAACAAATATTATTATTTGAGATTTTACTCATAAAACACTCATTTTACTCTTCAAATCAAGTAATTGGAATTATATCTATCTAAAAGCAAACAGGGGCATAACTATTGTTAAAAGATGATTAGACAATAATATACTAACAATGAACGTGACAAAAACTAAATATATTGAGTTTAGCATAAATACATCCTTAAGTATTCCAGTAAATCAAATTAAAATATGTGTTTGCTCCCTGACTAATGCTAATATATTATGTGATTGCCCTAACTTAGAACGGGTGACTAAAATCAAATACTTAATAATACTATACAAATACTATAATCAAATATTATCTTTGACAGCAATTTAAAGTGGAAAGAACATGTCATTATCACTACAGCAAATATACTCGCAACTTTTAAAACTTGAATCAACTCAAAACAATTTACTACGCTCTATGTCAATCTCTATTTGAATACGGTATTATAGCCTTGGGAGGAGCAAACACTGCCGCCATTGATCCGATCTTTAAAGCCTAGAAACTAATTATTAAGATTATATTAAAACTACAAATCACAAGCAGTTCGAATGAAATCTTTAGTAGAATCTGTGTCTTGGACATTAGGCAAATTTATGCCAAAAACACATTAGCATACCTCTTCAAACACAGAACTACCTTTGAAAATGTCCAAACTGCTCGAGGTACTAGAACCAAAGGGCATAATCTCCTACTTATCCCTTTTGCTAAGCCCAATTTTCAAGGCTGGAGACAAGTCTGATATAAGGAATTACAGACCAGTAGCTGTACTGTCAACTATACCAAAAATATTTGAAATGATTATTTACAAGAAATTACATCACCAAATACTGCCATTTCTAGGAGAAAACCAACACGGTTTCATGCCAAGAAAATCCACAGTTTCGAATTTGTTAACATTTTCGCGATTGGTGGCCGTCGGACTGGACTCGAGACACCAAACAGATGTAGTGTATACGGATTTTGCCAAGGCTTTTGATCGAGTTGATCATGATATTTTACTACTTAAAATGTACAAACTTGGTTTCGACCAACAAACACTTATATTCTTCGCGTTCTATTTAAAAGCCAGAAGTCAATATGTAATAATAAATGGACATGAATCTAAACAATTCCCGGCGTTATCAGGTATTCCCCAAGGTTTAAACCTTGGTCCTTTGCTGTTCCTTAGACTTAAAGATGACATCCAGGTTTGTGTAAAATATTGCAAATGTCTTCTATTTGCAGATGACCTCAAACTTTTGATGGAAATAATCTGTTACTATGACTGCTTAAAAATGCAATCTGACCTTGATGCTATTGCAGAATAGTCAGTAAAAAAACAAATCAGAATTCAATATAAAAAATGTGTAACTATGACATATACCCGCCCCCAGAAGCCCATAGTTTTTGAATACAACATTAAAGGGAAAACAATATGCCGAGTCAATAGCTTTAAAGATCCCGGTACTTATCGTCTTTGATCCCAAACTGACATTCTCGGATCATATATCACGGCTCACTCCAGCATGCTACAAACTCCTGGGTTTCATCATCAGAATATGTAAGCAATTTGATGACCCAGATGCAATGATAGCCATGTTTGATGGAGTCATAAGAAGTAAGCTGGAGTATGCTAGTGGTGTGTGGACTCCGCACCAAGCTAAATATATTAATTAAAAAGTTCCTTAGGTATGTCTATATGCGGATGAATGGAACGTACCCGAGATTCATGCACCATATGGAATTACTTGAGGCAACAAATAGATTTAGCTTGGAAACTAGACGTTATGCAAATCTTGCAATTCTTAGTTTTCACATAATCCATAATCGTATTGACAGCCCATTCCTCTTGGAATGTTATGGCTTACGTGCCTGAAAATTTCAGCCGTAGTCGTCGACACGACTTGTTCAAAATACCATACAGCAGAACAGATGTTCTAGCACAGCATAGCATGACAAGAGGAATGGTGCTGTTGAACGAAATATCGGAAACACTAGATATGTATAAATAACTCTTCTTTAGATAGCCTTAAGATTTTTTGTATAATAATCATCTTCCTAGGTGTTAAGACTGTCAAAATGAGAAAATTGTACAGTAATTGGATAAAAATCTGTTGTACAATTTCAAAAATAAAATAAAATAAAAAAAAAGCTTTTGGCCAAAGAAATTTTAGATACTTTGTAACAAAACTATATAATACTCATCCACCGGCAATTAGACAAAACACAATGTATCTTAAATATAAATCTGACACCAAGTCATGGATTACCAGCCAAAACAGATCCAATATTAAAGATTTTATTTAAACTAACTTATAAGTATAATGAATAAAAAATCACTTTGTTTAAACCACTATTTTTAAAACAATATCAACATGTTTCGACAACAATGTTGTCTTCATCAGGATATGTTACTATAATAAATGACAAACAATATAATTATAGTAACATATCCTGATGAAGACGTCGAAACATGTTGATATTGTTTTAAAAATAGTGGTTTAAACAAAGTGATTTTTTATTCATTATATGAAAAATGATACCACAAAGTTTATTTGCAAAGTTTGAAGAAGTAACTTATAAGTATTTATTGTTTCAATGTTACGTTGATGATTAACTGTTACTTGTAATATTGAATTATTATTTGTACTTTGTATGTGTTATTATTATAAACTGCCTATGCTAAGCGCCTGCTCTCAACACAGGTTCTCCTAGTGAGACAGGCATATAATAAAACAAATTGTAAGTCAAATATTAGTAAGGATGAAAAACAATAAAAAAATAAAACGAAATAAAAAAATCGGTGAACTGGGTCATAATGTTTTTTTTTGGATCTCTATCCCCCCCCCCACCCGAGTGCTCGGAAAATCTATGTGAGTTAGAGTGATTTATATCAAAGAAGGACATTTTATGTTAGTGCCCGTTATAGGTGACAATTCGGCTAGTTATTTTTGTGTTTTTAGAATGGACTATTTATTGATCTTTTCCCCTCCGTGTCTCCCAAAACGTCAGTGTGTTCACAAGAGTGCAGCGGGTACGAAGTCCTCGTGAATATGACTCGCTTAAAAACATCGCGAGTGATTGCGATGTTTTTAAAATTTTATGAGTAAAATAGTAATGTTGAAGTATATTTACTAGAACATTACACATTACGCACTTGTACGTATAGACAACCAACTACGTTGGGAAGCTCATATCAGTGACACAGTAAAAAAACTCCATAAACTCTGCCCTGTATTCTGCTCCCTTAGGCCCATCTTAGATTTACGGACTCTAGCATATAGAAGCGTGTACCTTGCCCTTTTCTAATCCATAGCAACATACAGTATAGTGGGATGCGGTGGCTGTGCTGAATCCATTATTAGACCAATTATTGTAGTTCAAAAACTAATTCCGAGAATTATATTTAAATGTCAACCTACCCATCCCTAAAATGAACTCTTTGCCAAAATCAGGGTCTTAGATATTCGACAGCTATTTACTAAAATAAGCATTTGTTATGTTCGAAAAAATAGCCTACTAATCAAGGGCGGATTTAGGGGGGGGGGGGGCACGGGGCACATGCCCCCCTAGACGGTATTTTTGTGTACTGTGGAGATTCCATCATCACAGCACATAATTAGAAGCAAAAACTGTCTTTAAAAAATTATTTTTTCTATTGTTTTGACACTTTCATAAACCTTCATACTTACTTGAACTTATAGAAATAAATTTGCAGTATGATACTTCAAGTTTTTTTCTAACAGTAATAATTGTTAATTTTTTTGCCCGTCCTCCCCTTGTGCCCCTCCCAGAAAAAATCCTGGATCCGCCCTTGCTACTAATGGCCCCACAACATCAAGCACACGCCCGCTTTTCATCAAACCTGGGTTGACTTGACTTTATGTCAGTACTCAGAGCACTATATATTTTAGGAACGATGAACCAGAATTGTCGTTGAGCGAATAAGGTATTAGTTTTTGGGAAAAAAACAAGTGTAAGTAAGATAAAAGTAAAGTGATAGTACTCACAAAAAATAGTAAAATATAGTGTGCCAGTTTTATGGCTATTTAAAAAAAAATGAAAAAAAAATATTTATAAAACAAAAAAAAAATTGAAAAAACACCAGACTTAAAGTGGAAAAATATTGTATATACGCACATGTACGTATATACACATATACATATTACATTATCTTAATATATAAAACAAAGTCGGGTTAGTTACACTATTTATAACTCGAGATCGGCTGGACCGATTTTGATGATCTTTGATTTGTTAGATTTGTCTCCGCCCCGGATAACATAATAACTATTAAAACATCACAAAAATTCACGAAAAAGAAAGTTATGAAGAAAATTATTTTTTTCATACATTTTGTATGGAACGAATTCTCATATTTTGAAAGAACTGCAGCAATATTGTGATAGGTATAATATTTAACTGTGCGTTAATTCCAAAATTCAAAACCGTTAAATGTCAATCATTGATTGTTTTGCTTTTGTTCTTAATCATATAATGCTGCCCCTCTTTCTTACACACCAAATTTCAATAGTCGAAAATGAGACAAACGGTGAACGTATGTCTCTGCACCCCTCCAAAGAAAAAACACAATAATAATAAATCTCTGAAATGAAACGCATTTTTTTTACGTAAGCTCCACTCAGGATCTATGTCATCTAAGGAGATGCTGTGTGGAGGGTCTTTTTAAGGAAGGGTAGGATAGGAATTTCTGGGAAGGAAAAAGGCACGAGGGGTGGGTATGAATCTGGAGGTCAGTGTATCCGAGAGTGAATCCATCCCTCCAACTGCGATGCAAGGCCATTGACTTGACTGGAATTGACCTTTTACCTTGACCTTTCCAGCCGTACTCTTTCGACCCATTGGTCGAGAGAATACGGCTGGAAAGGTTAAAAGACCTCCCTCAACCAGTCTCTCTCGATCCGGCCCGCCACGCAGCAGGTGGGCAGACGCATCCGCCGCCAAGACCTGCACAAAAGTCACCCCATTAACCCGGGCACACCTGATAAATCACCAAACGTACCGAACCACTTGGGGTGACCTAAGGCAGAGGTGTTGGTTATCCAATAAATGGTTCCCGGGGCGGCGGCACCCGTACCCGCTTCCTTTCGAAAAGTAAGAAAATCACAAAAAATATAAATCTGTACACAACACCATCTCTGATACTGACAAAAACAAAACACAGACAGTTGGGTATCGATAATGGCTTCATTGTGTCATTTTTAACTTGGTAAAAAAATTTAATTTAACAGTTATTGATTCTGAGGCGGTACGAAGTTCGTCGGGTCAGCTAGTTTTAAATAAAATAAAAAACATAAAAAGTAAGGTAATAATTATTTAGTTTTGTTAAAGTGAATTAATCTACCAGTATTTGGTAATTTATTAATTTATCATTAATATTATTAGAACTATATATATATTTATTTTTTGAAATTTTGCTAAGTTTTTTATTTAGGATGTTATCAATTAAACTTGGTTCATATCCGTTATTTACAGCAATTCGTTTTATTATAGAAAGTTCAGAAAGGAAATTATTATTAGACATTGGGACATTTACTAAGGCTGAAGTCACAAGGTTCACTCGGATGAAGGTTTACTCGATGAAATGTTCCATTCTCGTTTCACCGAGTGTTCAGACGGTTCCTTCGAAGGAAGAGTTCACTCGACATTCTCGCTACGAAGTCGTCGAGCGTAGTCGCGGCGCGCATTGGAATTCGTCCGGCGCTGACGGCTAAGTTCGGGAATATTTACGATTTCAATTGACATTTCCGATAACGTCGAACTAAATTACGAGAAATTGGCGATTCTTGTAAACAGTAAATAAATTTCAGCACCATAAAATGAACATATTCATACAACAATAACAACACGGAGAGTGTACACGTATTATTTTTATCCCAATAAAATCATCTAAAGCAATCGCAAAAAGTATTAAAATCAAAGTGTTTCACTAAATTATATTAAATCAATACTGGCTTAAAGTATACGTATCATCAGAACAGTATATAGTGCATTTAAAGTGTATAAAAGAGCGATTAGTGCAATCAAGTGACAGTTCTTATAAGCCCCCCCCGCGCCCGCACATACACCGCAGCCGGCGACAGTACTTACACGCCTTACCAAAAATCCAGGGGTATAAAACTGTTTTAATCGAAGTAAAAAAAAAAAAAAATATATATCTTTTTTTAAAATGGCTCTAAGTGACAAAGCTTCACAGTACATTACCAAAGTAAATGCCATAATCAGTGGATTGATCTCAATTGTTCATGATCCAAACAATAAATTTTCGAAAGAAAATATCGTAAAAATAATACCAAAAACTACCGAACTAATGGCTACTATTGGTGAATTGGTAGTTGATTTTGGAGTAATGCAAGGCGAATTGAATTCAATGAAAAATAATACGCAACTCATGACGCCAATCGGGACTAATCCGAAGGACATAAATATGTGTGATATTGTTACCGAGATGGAAGAGAGGGCAATCAGATCCAAAAACGTCATATTGTATAACGTTCCTGAGAGCTTGTCAGATGAAAAGGCTGTCATCATTACGGAAGATAGGGAGAAAATTTCTTCGGCTATAAAAACCATCGACCCCTCATTAAATCTAATCAACGTCAAAATATTCCGACTGGGTGCCAAAAAAATTGCTAACAAAAATCGTCCAATTAAAGTGGAATTTACTGACAATATCGCACCGAGAACTCTCCTACGTAATAGCATAAAATTTAAAGACGGCATCAAGGCCAGTAATGACTTAACTATCCTCCAACGTAACCAATTGGTGGAGCTGAGAAAGCAATTATTGTATCGTCAAGAGAATGGTGAACCAAACCTAACCATAAAGTACATAAACTCCAAACCAACTATTGTTACAACTATTCCAAAAAACGACACAACCAAAACAAATTGAAGTGCTATTATCAAAATGTCAGAGGCATGAAAACTAAACTTAAGGACTTCAAAATACATGCCCCGACACTGCAACATGATATTCTCATTCTAACGGAAACCTGGCTGGAACCATCAATTAACTCTGCTGAGCTTGGTCTACCCCACCATCATATTTACCGGTCTGACAGAAGTCAACATACCAGCTCTAAATCTAGAGGCGGCGGTGTCATGATAGCTGTCAACAAGGCACATCCTTCAAAACTTCTGAAAACCAAAAATTGTAATGTGGAGCAAGTTTACATCTTACTAAACGGTAAAAATCAAAAAAATATCATAGGCAGTGTTTATATTCCACCGTCATCGGATATAAGTGTATACAAGAGTCATTTTGAAGATATTGAACAACTGTCATACAAATATCCAAACAGTAAAATCACTATCATCGGCGACTACAATTTACCAAAAATTAATTGGGGCACCCGTGACAGTTCTACAGTATCACAAAACTCTAGTTTATCTGAAACAGAAAAAGAAATAGTTGAATTTTGCGATTTCCTTAACCTAGTTCAATTAAACAATGTAAAAAATGACAATAACAGATTACTAGATCTTGTTCTTTGTACCGACATGGCAACTGCGGTTGATAAGTCACTCGACTCAGTTCTTACCCCTGATTCTCATCACCCACCTTTAGACATTACTATACTATGTAACCCTATAAAATGCCAAATTAAAAACCAGACTCAATTTCTCAACTTTAATAAAGCCAATTATGTTGCAATACGCGATTATCTACATAACACTGACTGGTCTATATTAGAAGGAGGAAACCTTGATGAAAATATTAAAGCCTTTTATGATCACCTATATAAAGCAATAGAAAAATTTGTTCCGATTAGTTATAAATTATCTTCAAATTTCCCTAGCTGGTTTAGCAAGGACCTCATTAACATAGTAATTGAGAAGAAAAAAGCCCATAAAATATACAAAGAAACAAAAACTCTTTCTGATTTTACAATTTTCAGCAAGCTTCGAAAAGATTGTAATAAATTATCAAACATTTGTTATAATAATTATATTAAGAAGGTTGAATTTTCGATTGCTAACAATGTAAAACATTTTTTTAACTATTGTAAATCCCAAAATAATAATAACCTTGGCATACCTGAAACTATGCACTACAAACTGAAAACTTCCTGTAAAATCAATGAAATTGTCAATTTGTTTGCAGACTTTTTTAAGGATGTGTATGAAACTGATATCCCTGATGAAGACATTCCAAACTTCGAGTCAGATATAAATCTACAACTATCTCAGATACATATTGAGATTAAAGAAATTGCAGTAAGTATCAAACTACTGGAACCTAAATCTTGCTCAGGGCCAGATAAAATTCCCCCCGTATTTCTTAAAAACTGTGGGGCTAGTGTCTCTTACCCACTGTACCTACTATTTAATCAATCACTTTTATCAGGCAAGTTCCCGCAAATATGGAAAAATAGCTTTCTCACTCCAATATTTAAAAGCGGAGACAAGTCTTTAGTTGAAAATTACAGACCAATATGCATACAATCGTCGATACCAAAAATTTTTGAAAAGTTAATTCTTCAAAAAATATGTTCTTGCATAAAATTTAATATCTCATCATTTCAACATGGTTTTATCTCTGGACGATCTACTTTAACTAACCTTACACTGTACGAAAATTTTATCTCAGGTGCTCTCGCTAATAGAGAACAAGTTGACTCAATTTATACGGATTTTAGTAAAGCCTTTGATAAGGTTTGCATTAAAATTCTTATAAATAAATTGTCTAAACTAGGAATAAGTGGTAAATTATTATGCTGGATTAGGAATTATTTATCAAAACGTGTACTAACTGTCTCTATTAAAGAACACTTGTCTTACGAATTTGAAGCAACTGGTGGTGTGCCTCAGGGTTCGCACCTTGGTCCAATATTGTTTATACTATTTATAAACGATGTCACTTCCATATTCTCTGATGTTAACATATTATTATTTGCTGATGACATGAAAATTTATAAAATCATTAAAAATATATACGACTGCTTGTCCCTTCAATCCAATTTTGTAAAATTCGCAGAATGGTGTACCATTAACAAACTTACACTTAACATAAAAAAATGTCAAATCATGAGTTTCTTTAGAATAAAAAACCCCATCAAATATAGTTATTCACTTAACAATCACAGTTTAATGTCAGTATCTGTAATAAGGGACCTCGGAATAACCTTCGACACTAAACTACTATTTATCAACCACATTGATATCATTACTAATAAAGCTATGAAAATGCTGGGCTTCATTCTAAGACTATGTAAAGATTTCAAAAACATTCATACATTTAAATTACTATATACAACTCTGGTTAGGAGTAATTTAGAATATAATTCCCCCATATGGAATCCTTTCTACAAAAGCCACGCAAACACCATTGAAAAAATTCAACGCAAATTTCTTAGATCAATTAATTTCAAATTGGGAATTCCCGCGGATGACATAAACTATGATTCTCTATTACAAAAAATGCGACTCTTATCGTTAAAAGACAGAAGAATACTCAATGATCTCATTTTTTTATTTAAAATAAACAATAACTGGTTTGACTCCCCTGAATTGGTTTCGTTAATAAATCATCATGTACCTAGTAGAACAACTCGACTCAAAACACCTTATTATTGCAACAACACTCTCAGTAATGCAGAACAAAATTCACTAATACATCGTTTACACACTTTAGGTAATGAATTTGCTCATATCGAACATGCCGAAAGTCTGTCATCATACAAAAGATGTATTAGACAAAATTTATCTGCTAGTACTACCACGTAATCATAATATTATGTCCTAACAGTATGCACTCTAATACCTATGGATTAGAAACATATCATAGGTACCTACTTTTCATATCGCTTTGTATACTCAGTAATACCTTCGTTTTATTTATTATATATTTTTTTTAAACTTTTGGTTATCTTCAATATTTGGCTTCTAAGAGCATTTCTTACTGTTTACTTGTCATACTTTTTTATATTTATAACTTTTGTACTTTATATTATTTACAAAGGTAACTTATAGTCTATATTATTTCCTGCCTTTCAACTTTATATCTTAACCTTTTACTTTTACATTATACTTTATATTTTATAGTTTACACTTTTACTTTATACTTTCATTTTATGCATCATAATTCTATTTACTACTCATTACCTTAACTTCTTTTTTTTACCTTTTGTTTTAATATTTAACTTTACATTTATATGTCACTTTCTTATGTTATTGTATTATAATATATATAAACATAATTATGTCAATGGCACATGTTGTGCCGTATGTTTTGAAATAAATAAATAAATAAATATGGTTAAATAATAACCTGAAAACTGATATCTACCAGTATTTTTGCACCATGAAAATATTTTTATTCCAAAATAGGCCTCGGCTTGCAATAAAATCCATATAAATGGAATATTTATTAATGTATCCAAAAACGAAAAACTGTTTTGGAAAGGTGATAAAATATGCTTTGAAAATTTATCATTAGAAATAACCACGTAATTTTTTAAATAGAATAATTTTTAATGTAAACTTTTAACTTTAAAAAATGGCTCTACTTGCATTTATTCTAACTAAAATTACTGGTAACAAAAAAAAATATAAAAACACACACTTATTTTGTTAGGCAAATAAATTATAAACGTTTCTGTCACCTCACTTTTTTGTCGTTTCATATAAAAATTATTCATAAAAAATTCACAATGTTTCATAATTTTTTTTTCAAATTCGATCAGAAACTTTGGTTCCAAAGAAGTGAACATTCGTATTCTTTTGTAGTTAATTGTTATATTGAATATGTAGAGTATTATTTTCTCTTTCCAATACCGTTTAGATCATATTTTTCACTATGATAGTAAGGGAGAAACAACGATTTCTATGAGACGTGTAGGAGTTATTTCGAAAAGCGAACTAAACGGAGCATTTTGACGTTTAAGCCGCTCCGGCTACTCGTCCTCACGACAGAACATTTCGGCCGACTGATTTGCGAGTGAAAGACTGTTCACTTGAGTGTTCACACACATCATTCGCGTCACGTGATGTTAAATTCCGGTTGCGAGTGAACAGTGCCGAAGGAAGCATTCCAACATTGTTGGAATGCTTCATTCGGAACTGTCTCTATTCACTTTCGTGTTCACACGGTTCATTTCGAGGGAAAGAGGCGGAATGAAATCACGAAATGAACGATAAATGAATGGTGTGAATGGGCTATAATGCTGAAGTCACACCATTCACTCGGGTGAAGGTTTACTCGATGAAATGTTCCATTCTCGTTCCGCCGCGTGTTCACACGGTTCCTTCGAAGGAAGAGTTCACTCGACATTCTCGCTGCGAAGTCGTCGAGAGTAGTCGCGGCCGCATTGGAATTCGTCCGGCGCTGACGGCTAT
Organism: Limnephilus marmoratus; assembly: GCA_917880885.1. NCBI lineage: Eukaryota > Metazoa > Arthropoda > Insecta > Trichoptera > Limnephilidae > Limnephilus > Limnephilus marmoratus. Next base: position 11,220,242 of record OU862928.1, on the reverse strand, counting down.
GTTCGGGAATATTTACGATTTCAATTGACATTTCCGATAACGTCGAACTAAATTACGAGAAATTGGCGATTCTTGTAAACAGTAAATAAATTTCAGCACCATAAAATGAACATATGGTTAAATAATAACCTGAAAACTGATATCTACCACTATTTTAGCACCATGAAAATATTTTTATTCCAAAATAGGCCTCGGCTTGCAATAAAATCCATATAAATGGAATATTTATTAACTTATCCCAAAACTAAAAACTGTTTTGGAAAGGTGATAAAAGATGCTTTCAAAATTTATTATTAGAAATAACCACGTAATTTTTTAAATAGAATAATTTTTAATGTAAACTTTTAAAAGTTTAAAAAATGGCTCTACTTGCTTTTATTCTAACTAAAATTACTGGTTAACAAAAGAAATATAAAAACACACACTTATTTTGTTAGACAAATAAATTATAAACATTTCTGTCACCTCACGTTTTTGACGTTTCATATAAAAATAATTCATAAAAAATTCACAATGTTTCATAATTTCTTTTTCAAATTCGATCAGAAACTTTGGTTCCATAGAAGTGTACATTCGTATTATTTTTGTGGTTAATTGTTATATTGGATATATAGAACATTATTTTTTCTTTCTAATACCGTTTAGATCATATTTTACACTATGATAGTAAGGGAGAAACAACGATTTCTATGAGACGTGTAGGAGTTATTTCGAAAAGCGAACCAAACGGAGCATTTTGACGTTTAAGCCGCTCCGGCTACTCGTCCTCACGACAGAACATTTCGGCCGACTGATTTGCGAGTGAAAGACTGTTCACTTGAGTGTTCACACACATCATTCGCGTCACGTGATGTTAAATTCCGGTTGCGAGGGAACAGTGCCGAAGGAAGCATTCCAACATTGTTGGTATGCTTCATTCGGAACTGTCTCTATTCACTTCGGTGTTCACACGGTTCATTTCGAGGGAAAGAGGCGGAATGAAATCACGAAATGAACGATAAATGAATGGTGTGAATGGGCTATAAGCGGTGTATGATGGAATGAAAGGTGGAGTGTTTTTGTGAGACAGGGTGGTTGGAGGTCTTATGAAGTACTATGTCTATGTATGTTGGCTTGCGATATATACTAAAATCGATAATAATCGATATAAGTTACTTTTGTCAAATTTAAAATTAACAATATTATCTTCGACTATATTTTTTCCCCACATTTTTGGCAGCTACCTTTTTAAAAGATAACAAATGTTCGAAGAACTGGTTTGTAACCTAGAGAGTGGTTTGTAACCTAGAGAGTGGTTTGTAACCTCGGAAAAATAAATCCAATTTTATTTATATGGGACACCTGTTGAACTTTTTCTAAAGGTCTAAATAATATTTTTTTATTAGAATAAAACTATCGAGACCCAGATGCGACCGTTACCTTTTTTTAATGAGTCTTGTTCTTTTCAACATCTTGTTTTAGATTTATCAGTATTATATTCTTCTTCAATAAAATCAAATATTTATTTCCGTGGCTAATTTCTTAATCTTCTTCTAAATCGACAATACATTTTTTTTTCTGTATTGGTTAGAATATCATTCTATCGACGCGACGCGACGAAGGAGGGGTTCTCCTGAAAATCGTCGATTTTAGTAGGCGGGTATGCATACTTTTACTGGATAACCAACGCAACGCTTCTGCTATAGGTTACCCGAAATAGTTCACTATGTTTATTGACTTAGCGGGGGTGGAGGTTGTCCACCACTTACTCGCCCTGGTATAAGTAACAGATAGTTACTCTTTCAAGTCTCACGCAAGATTCTAATTGTTTGTTAAACGAAGCTTCATTTATTATTAATTTTTTTGAAACTTTATGAGTAAAATCTCAAATTATAATATTTTAATTAAATGAAGACAATATTAGCGAAACTCAATCGAAATCTGGAGACAGAAAAATCAGAAAAGATATTGGCTCCGCTGGGACTCGAACCCAGAACCCTTTTCTTACATGGAAACAGCTCTACCGATTAAGCTACGGAACCCATATTAATTCGGTCACTTTTAACTGTATCATACTTCGACTAAGAACTACCAACATTATCTTCACTTACTTAACGCACATATTATTGGCTGCTATCTTTATATATGATTACAAGATTCAACTCGAACTAAATGCAATCTAGATAGTGTCTGGATAAATTTAGAATTAATATGGGTTCCGTAGCTTAATCGGTAGAGCTGTTTCCATGTAAGAAAAGGGTTCTGGGTTCGAGTCCCAGCGGAGCCAATATCTTTTCTGATTTTCTGTCTCCAGATTTCGATTGAGTTTCGCTAATATTGTCTTCATTTAATTAGAAGCTTCATTTACTTATTTTGAACGATTCTAGATCTCCAGTGTCCCTGCATACGTTATTAGAAAGCGGTATGCAAGTGCTTAACAGGAAAAAATATAATACAACAAATCAGGTTAGTACTTAGCGGGGGTGGGGTTAGTCTGGATCTTGGCGGCGGATGCGTAGCCCACCAACTGCATAACAGGCCAGATCTGGAGAGACCTTTGACCTTTCCAGCAGGACTCTCTCGGAACATCGCCTGGAACCGCAGTGGGAGGGATAAATTCATATGCCCGTCACTCCTGGAGACACTGATTCCCAGATTCTTACCCATGTGGAGTTAATACAGATATAAATATAAATTTACCTTTCCTTCGCTCCCGATGGTCAGCTGATTGTTATCAAACCATTGATTTCCCAAGTTCCAACAAATGGGGCCAATTTTGTTTGAAAACTCCAAAGGAGTTTCCAAAATGATTAGAGCCAAATCATTTTGATGCTGATTCTGATCCCCCCTATACCAATCATGGACTCGGATCTGCCGCACCTGGAATAAGGACAGAATACAAGTTCGTCTATAATACTCATACATGTTGGTGAGTCTCAACCTGCCTAAGAAAATTTGAGAAAACCTTTGAATGACATAATAGTAATTGATGAAGGAAGAGCCCTAGGCCTTATACCCTAGAGCCCAGGGTATAAGCGGAAAACTAGTGAATACACATCACATCTCAGTTTAGGAGGCGGGTATGGGTACCGCCTCCTTAACCAAACCTCTGCAATAGGTCACTTCAAGTGGCAAGCTCTGGCAGGTGACCTAGCAGGGGTGCCTGGGTTCATGACGTGGTTGGTGGAGGAAGACCTTTTTACCTCTCCAGCAGGACTCTCGACCCATCGCTTTGCACCACAGTAGGAGGGATGAATTCATCCGTCACTCCTGGACATATTAACCCCAGATTCCTACCCGCCCTTTATACCTTTTTGATTTCCAGATCTTCCATTCCTTCCTTTCATTAGAAAAAACATTTCACACATTCCCATGGGCCATGGACACTGATGGAAATTATTTACCTCGGGCCTCCTGCGTGGAGCAAATACAAAAAAAAGAACCGTAAAAAGCAATTTGTTTTATGCACTTATTGTCATCAAATAAAAGTTTTAAAAAATATTGGAGCCGGGTCCACGCTTCGGTGCATTTTAAAAGACAATGAACAGCTGATACTTACCCCTACCGACCTTCTTCCAAATTTGACCTAAAAAATTCCTACTCCGAACTGTACTTACTCGAAAACGAAATACCAAATTAAAAATGTTTTCTTTTTCCAAAAATCGGCACACAAATGTGATGTACGTTCACCAGATCCCCTTTGCACCACTAGTTTCTGGATACCACGAAAAGTTTTTGTGTGAAACATAAAATATAATCTTGAAAACAGAAATGAATAAAGAATTCATTATTTTGCTGTAGGGCTTAATTTGTAGAGCTCCATTTAAAAAACATATATAATTTAAATTAAATGGCAATTTTCAAACTGTGATTAAACTACCTTGAGAAGACCTATTTATACGATTTTAAAAGTCAATTTACTCACCTTCAAAAATTGACATTTAAAATCATATAAATAAGTCTTCTCAAAGTGGTTTAACTACAGTTTGAAAATGGCTTTATAAGCCGAAACAGCTGTAATAAAAATAAATACTAAAATATTTGCAGAACTTGATAATAACATTCTTAAATTTAATTTAAATTAAATAATAGATAAAATATTTAATTAAAATAGGCTATTTGGAAGGATTTCATAATGACTTGGAAAAAATCATGTGGATAGATTTTCTACTAAGATCGCAAAAATGTTACTATAGTTTTATTTTTCATTTTAAATAAATAAGTCCTTTTTTTGGGCTCATGACGTCACTACATGAAAATGTTCCGTCTCCGATAATATTCAATAAATTTTATAAAATTCCGCACGGATTCTTTTTATATATTGCAACCAGGGTCGGATTAACCATGTCGGGGCCCCTAGGCAACGCACGTCTCGGGGCCCCTTTACCAATGGCGGACTAACGGGGGAGGGGGACATTTTTTTAATAACAAATTCACCGAAATTTTTTTAGCAAAAATCGCGTTTTTCACTTCAAAATGCTGTCAAAAAAATCGAAGAAAAACTCCCTCTGACTACCTTGGAAAACATATTAGCTACCTTTTAAACGCATTTCGATGTGTTTAAAATGATCCGGTGACGGTTATGGAGTTCTCCTCATAACAACTTTTTTTCGAGGCGCCTCCGGAAATTCGCTCTCACGGACTTATTTATTGATATTTTCAATTGAAAATTTTTTCAAAGATACTTCAGATATATATATTTTTTTAAATTTTTACTTAAAAAAGAAAGACAAACATTCCCGGGTTACGAATAACCCAACAATGTTTGAAAATCTCCTACTACCACCACAGAAAGCCTAAAATGTTGCTTGTGTTGTGATGGAGGACTTAGCCAGCAGAGGAATTGAACATGCACCAGGTGGGACCCAAGTGCTATGCCCACTCAACCACTGACCAGTCAATACTATAAATTGTGTATGAATTAAATAAAATTAACATTAATCATATCTCAATTTTTTTTATGATAATATGCCTTTATTTTACCTTTAAAACCTTACCCCCCCCCCCTTAACGCACCAGGACACTGTAAAAAAAATCTTAAAATTCTTTTGTAAGTTTTTTTATTTATTTCATTTTCTGAAAGATGCATTTGTTAAAAATGCTCTCACCAAACGTTTTAAAGAAATTCGAAAAAATGACGGAGATGCAGCATTTTATGTGAAATCATTTGAAACAGTTTGTATGTTGAATTTTATCTTCAGCAAAACTTTGACAGCGTTTTTCTCGAAACATTTTTAACACATTTTTCAACCTGATTGACAGCATATTAAAAAAACATACATTCTATTCGCATGCACCAAGTCTTAATCTGTTCGAAAATCTACCGTCTATTGCATAGGGGAATTTTGATATAAAAGAAAAATAAAAAATTGCCTACCAGCGAATTTTATTTTCGATTTTTTACGGAATATTTTCATGGTTCGTAAAAAAAGACCTTTATAAAAAAATTCCGAAGTGGTGCCATAGTGACTGGATTTTCTAACTGTTTAAGACTTAGTGCATGCAAATCGACCAGGTTGAAAAACGTAGTTTCGAGAAAAACGCTGTCAAAGTTTTGCTGAGGATAATTCAACATACAAACTGTTTAAAACGATTTCATATAAAATGTTGTATCTCCATCAATTTTACCAATTTCCTCAAATGGTGAGAGCATTATTAACAAATGCGTATTTCGGAAAATGAATTAAAAAATACAAATTTATTTTTTGTATTGTCATTAAAGCCTTGTTTAGGATTTGGTCAAGGGAACATGGAGGCATTTGGAGGCCCCCCAGAGTCAGAGGCCCGTGTGAACTGAATAAAAAACTTGTAAAATTACATCAACTTCACTAAGGGGGGGGGGGGGGGGGGGGTCATTCAACTTTGCCTCCCCGGGCTTCTAACGGGCTTAGTCTGCCATTGCACTTTTCTAACTTCCAAAATATTTTTTTTTCAACCAAAACGTAATTTTATTCATAATTTATCTGTTCTTTTACTACATTAGGAAAATTAGGAAAGATATGCTATCACCCCTTTCAATAAAAAAACGAACACTGTTAGGGGGTTTTTTAGTCTTTAATTACATTAAAAGACGCTTTCTTATCTTTTTGAGTCATTTATTTACAAAACAACACATTTTAAAATAATTTGGCCATTTTTCAATACGATCTTTTGTTCTCTAACAAAAATATGACAACAACTAAAATTCAAACAAGAAACAACAGCATTCTTTTTTTAAATAACTTTCACCTCATAATAAATTAATAATATCAATCAATTCAGTACTTAACACACCCGCCCGAAAGGGGTTGAATCAAAAGAGTTAATCCCTTTCCATTAATTAATTTCTAAACTAGAGAAATATCTATAATAAACATGAAATGTACAAATAAACATGAAAGATTAATAACTTAGGTTTGGAAAATACGAAAAGTTTAATAGTACAAAAAACCAATAATAATTAATGATACTTAAATCCAAGCAATATTTGAATATTTTCAAAATAAATAATAAAATCGAATCTTAAAATCTCATTACAGAGAATTACTTGTTTTTTTTCTTTGTAATAAACAAAAAAAAACCACAAAAAATATTAGTTCTCAATCAACAACAAGTAAATGGTAAGTAAAAGAAACCTAACATAAATGACTCAGTACGACACAAACAAAAATCTTGAATTCCAGGGAGGGGGCTTCTGCTTCATCCATTGATTGTTAAGGGCCACATGCAGGAAAAACCATTTTCCATTTTTTATCAACATCTGGGCAGAAAAAGTCATCGAGTTTGTCAAGTGGAATTAACAAAATATTCATGGGCGATCTTCATTCATTGATGTGTTATTATTATTTTTACTCAAGAATATTTGTGATTGTTTGTTGTGTCGTATAGATAATGAGGTTTTCTTCTTTTTCTTTTTTCTCAAGAAGGGAGAAACCGGACTGGATCCGAGTTATCCTCCAGGGGCAGCAAACATATTTTGGTTATAGGCCGCACGAATGTCCCTTGGGAAGTCTTGAGGGTGACTACCCTTACAATTCCATCAGCTCCAGGATGAGTGGATAGAACGCGGGCCATTTTCCATAAAGCAGGAGGCAGATTATCCTCCTTTAAAATGACCAAGTCATCCTTCTTCAGCGACCTCTGATTACTGACTTGCCACTTGGTTCTTCTTTGAAGTTCTCCGAGATAATCTTTCTTCCACCTGGACCAAAAGGATTGAATTAATTCCGTCATTTTTTGATATTGACTCCGTCGGTTGCATTGTACTTCTTGGACATCCAATTCAGGAATAACAGACACGCTTGTGCCCATAAGAAAGTGGTTTGGAGTTAAGGGATTCAAATCATTTGGGTCGTTAGACAGTGGGGTCAAGGGTCTCGAGTTTAAACACGCCTCAATTTGACATATTACAGTTTACAGTAGCTCAAAAGTTAAAGATGAACAATTAGTGATTCTATATAAATGATACTTGGCAGATTTTACCGCAGCTTCCCAGAGTCCTCCCTGAGTGGGCGAGCGTGGAGTAATAAAATCACATTCGATAGTTCTATTTGCTAAATATTTTTGAATTTTATCAACATTTTCCTTCAAACTGCTAAAGGACTCCAGAGTCGGTTTAATTTTAATTCCATTGTCAGACATTCTTATCTGAGCTTACACCCTTATGTGTAGCGAACCATTTATAATTTTATACCTTTTTTTGGTAAACACTAGTTACAGTGTGCCATTTGTAAATAAAAAAAAAAAAAATTAAAAAAAAAATACAACTAAACAATGTGTAAAAAACTGATTTCACCGAGTGTTGTCTTCAATTATTAATACCTATTTCATCATGATAGGTCTTATTATCCGCTGGCAAGTAACAGCAATCCAAATCGTGAATATATTTTAATAACAATTGTCTTTTTAACATTTTTAAAAATAACCTATAATTTTAGGATCAGTTAGTAGAACCATTTTAAATAAACCAATTGACTTTAAATTTAAATAAGTTAAGTTAAATTGAAAACTGAGATTAAAAATTGAAAATTTAAATAAGTTTTTTATGAAATTTAAATAAATTGTCAGTGAATTAAAAATCAACTCGATCTCTACTAGTAGAACCTTGGTTTATATTTAAAATTATGTTGATGCGCAATTATTTTCCTCACTTTATGCCTCGCTGGCCGATTTTGTATATTCCCGAAGTGTTCCAGTTCAGCTTTAACTATCGAGTTATTATTCGGTATTTTTAAACATTTGTTTTTGCGGACAGCAATATTATTTTTCGTAAGTGTCAATACACTTTTCAAAGCTGAATCTCGGTCAACATTCTTCAAATTCCTAAGGACATTATTTTTTAATTTAAATTTCCTACAGTTGTTTAAAACTTGCGATAAATTATTCGATATTTTTGATTTAAATTTACATTTGACCCCCGGTGGGTCTAAAACCGAAATTTTTGAAGGGGTACAACTGCTGGTCTTTTTTTTAACCAACCTAGTCGGTTCATGTCCCCGTATAGTTGAGTCCGACAACTTTTTTGTCGGAACCTTCTTTATTATGTCGGAACCTGACATGTTATTGCATCCCTCCGGATGTTTTTTATTTCTAGCGCCTCTTTGCGCCGAGGTGCTTCTACACGCTGTTTTATTTACTAGCTCCCTTCTACGGGATGTATTGAAGCTTGGCCCACCAGCATTTTCTGCAAAACCCGAAGTTTTTGTAGAAATTACTTTGCTTAGCCCACGGCTAGCATGCGGATGATATTCTCTACCTAAAGACAAACCACAAAAAACGAATGCAGGCCTTATTTCGGAATGGGGTTCCACTGATCCGCACACAATCCACCCCAGCTGCGTACGCTGGATGGTTATGCCGGCGGAGACCTTCATTCTATCATTCGTCAAGATATCCCAAAACACTTCAGCCCCCAAGAGCATGTCAATGGGTGCGGATACGTTGAATTTTGGGTCGGCTAGTTCCAATCCAGAAGGCAGTTTTAATTCGCTCCTGGGTATGGTCGCCTGCGGTATATTCGCGGTTATATCCTGTAAAATTAAGCAAGAAATGTTTTTTTTATAATCCGATTTCAAAGAATTCAATTCTACCGACATACTTTTTCTTATATGGGTGACATTATTGTGAATTCCCGATACCGTATTGTTTACTTGATCAAATTCCAAATTTAATCGTTTTGCAAAACCTTCCCTCAGGAAGGTAGCTTGGGATCCCTGGTCGATCAGGACCCGGGCTGTATATATATTGTTATCTGCTCCAGTGATGCCAACCATAGCTGTAGACAACAACACAATTTTTTTCGCTCTGCCCACCGCAGAGTAATTGTTGATAGATACTTCTTCAGCATCCGTCTCTATATTCGAGGGTTCCGACTCGAAAACTTTTTTATGCAGTAACGTATTATGATGCTCACTTTCACATCGTTTGCAATTAAAAGTTATCTTGCAATCATTTGCAAGATGACCTGGTTTTAAACACTTGAAACATGCTTGGCTCCTTTTTATCGACTCTATACGATCTTGTATTTTTAATTTTAAAAAGTTTTTGCAATAATAAATAGGATGATCTCCATTGCAAAAATTGCATTTCCCCTTTTTTACGGATAAAAATACCGCCGATTCCCTTTTTGGATTATTAATTTGAGGTTTATTTTGGATCACTGGCTTTCTATCCGTTGTCTGCATCAACTCTAGAGTTTGCGCACGTGATGATAAACACTTCAGAAATTCTTTTAAGGTAGGTAGTTTGCCTTCTATAGGCATTTGCTCCCAATATTTCCTCGTATTTATATCTAATTTATTTGAAATCACGTATATGATTAAAGCATCCCACTGCTCGACTGGAACCCCTAAATTTTGCAAGCCTTTAGATTAACGTTGGTTCCGTCTATTAATCGTCGTAACCCTGTCTGATCTTCAAATTTCATTTCTTTTAATTGAAAAACCGATTGAATGTGCTTATGTACCGTCGCTCTTAAATTAGTATATCTTTCGTGCAACAGCTCCCATGAAGTTTGATAGCTTAATTCTGAGATTTCTAAATTTGCGATGATCTTGGCCGCGTCACCCTTTAAACATGATTGTAAATAATAAAACTTTTGGACGTTACTTAGTGAATTATTGTTATGAACTAAAGCTTTAAACGTTTCCAAAAAGGTGTTCCAATATCTTTGATCACCAGTGAATTCTTGCAATTTTAGGTTAGGTAATTTAATCTCAAATTTCGTTTCTTCGACGGATTCTATTTTCCCTTTTGCCTCGGCCATTACCGTAAAAAATTGATTTTCAAAGGTTTCCCGTTGGATCTCGTTATCCGCATCGCTTGACTCAGGAATATTTTCGATCTGATCTTGTATTGTTTCAAATTCATTTATCAAATCTTTAATTCTTTCATAGCGTAATTTTATCTCGTTCGCTGATAATGTGTTTAGAACTTGATTAAATCTTGTAAGTTTGCCTTTTAAAACCGACCGCTTATTTGTCAATTTTTTTAACTCGGCCATCGTAACTGCTATGTATTAACTGGCGATGATAAATAAATCCGATAAAATAACAAGAAAATATTTTTTAATTCTTTGTTTGCCAAGGTTAGAAAACAGGTACCTATATAATTATGGATCGCATGGTAATGCGACAAAAAACAAAAGATAACAGTTCAAAGAAAAAACAATGTTGACAAAATTCTTACATAAAATTCATTCTATTCTAAATTGTTCAATCATATAATGCAATTTTAAACTGAAGTTAAAAATTGTAGGTTAATTTTAATTGTTGAGGGTGTTTAAAAGATCATGTTGGGAACTAGACCACTTATCTTGAATTAGCACTGTTTTGATGATCTTCTGGTATTCATCTTTTATAATATCTGTATTCAATCTTCTTGGCTGCTGGTATTTATTTACGTTTTTGAATCCAAATCGTTCAAAATCCGGATACGAAGGACCATGTTAGGGGGTTTTTTTAGTCTTTAATTACATTAAAAGACGCTTTCTTATCTTTTTGAGTCATTTATTTACAAAACAACACATTTTAAAATAATTTTGACCATTTTTCAATACGATCTTTTGTTCTCTAACAAAAATATGACAGCAACTAAAATTCAAACAAGAAACAACAGCATTCTTTTTTTAAATAACTTTCACCTCATAATAAATTAATAATATCAATCAATTCAGTACTTAACAAACACTATACAAAAAAATACGATAACCCTTAATTGCACAGAAAAGGACACATACATGAACAAAAATATACATTATTAAAAAAAAAAACATTACAAACAGACAACCTTTCCCAAAGAATTTTAGCAAGCAGATAGGTAGAGCATAATTAAGATATTTTAAACACATAATTAGAAATAAAAATACAACCATGTTTATACATTATATTTGTTTTAATTATACTTTTTGTATATTATTTGTACATGATGTGAACATTAATTATTTATTTATTGGTTTATAACCTAAGTATTATATTTTGTTGTTTTCTTTAATGCGTGTACCTTATGTTATTAACCTGTAAATGTTCCTAATAAAAAAAATATATATTTTGAAAGCTGTCTTTTTTCGAAACTTCGTTGCTCACTAATTGAAGCAAGTCATTTTTTCTTGGGACGCGAGGCCCCCAGCCGATGCGGGGCCCCTAGGCAGTTGCCTACTCTGCCTTAGGGATAATCCGGTACTGATTGCAACACTTTGATTTCCGGCGAATTTTTGAATTTGACACTATTGATACGGCCACACTGGGGCCAACTTCCAACTGCAAACGTTTGGACGATTTGGCCCAACACATCAGTCTACACAATATTATTACGGGAGAGTGGTAAAAATATTATTAGATCCTTACATATGAAATTGGCGTTTTGCCGTGCTGACAACTTTACCCGTTTTGGCTGGCATTTTGCCAATTGATCTGGAAATCAGGGAAGTGCTTACCAAGCAGAAGTTAACCAGAGGAACTCCGGCCACTCACCTAGGCGTTGTTCTGACACCGGGCGGGCCGGGGACTCTCCCTGGGCTGCTTCGTGAAATGAGGGATCTGTCGCTTCATGAGTGGCAGGTCCGTTGGGATAGATTGAATTTGGGAAGATGGACCTTCTCCTTCTTCCCATCAGTTAAAATCAGAATGGAAGGGGCTTATCTCAGACTGGATCATCACATTACCCAGCTTCTGTCCGGGCATGGGGAATTCAGGGGGAGACTTCACACCCTCTCCCTGTCCCCCCACCCCAACTGCGCATGCGGATCCACCAACCAGTCGGCCGAGCACATTCTGTGGCACTGCGAGATCTTGACGGATGCCAGAGAGGAAATGCTCGATGGTTTGGACGTACCTATCAGACCAGTGTGGAACACTGATCTGGTATCGAACAAGACGAACTTCGAGTGCCTGAGGAAGTTTACAAGGATCTGGGTTGAGAGATGGCCTGAGCTTAGAGTCGCTGATTAATAGATTTTGACACCAGGTGTACTTGTTCCTGACTTACCACGGACTTTCTTCTTTGCTTCTTCTCTACGACCAATATTGCCCAGGATGTACAGTATTTATATTTTCTTTCATGTTTATTTGTTTTTCATGCCCTGCGTCATTGAACGCTCATGTTTTGATTCCAGGTACTTGGTTTAATGCCTTACACTTTTATGTTATTTTGTAACATACACTTTAGTTATGATTACTCTTTTAGTTTTTTAGTTATGATTACCGTTATGATTTAGTTATGATTAGTTTTTTTTAGTTATGATTACCGCGTAGAACTGAACTCACTTGTTTGTTCTGTGCCGTCCTTCTCCCCATATAAGGGGTTGGACCCTGGACCGAGTCCCCGCCTACTGACCATGGCCGGTCTTATGGAACTGGTGAAGTTGCACCTGTCTGCCGCGCCACCCCCCGTGACATGAAGAGGCTGGGGAGAAGGCTGAACGGCATCCGAAAGCTGTCCGTCCCGCCTCCGGCGACCCGACGCTTTTCTCCCTAGGGTCTTCTTCTATGATTTCCAGTTACTTTCGTCTAGGCACCACCGGCTAGCTGGCTTAAGGACGACGCCGCCGTTTATCGGGAGGCCGGACAATTAGCTTTCTTCATTCTCTCGGGTACTGCCGGTAGTCAGGTTGCGGTGACACCAGTTCTCCTCTGTATATATACATTATTTTTTTTTTGTTTCTTTTTTCTTTTATGTACAGTGCCCGGTGCTGCCCGCCGGATTGTGTGTGGTCTTTCGCTGTCATGAGCTGATTACTCATGACGGCTGCTGTCATTTTGTATTACTTTATTTTTTGTTGATGTTACTAACAACTTGTTTGACTGTCCATGAGGCTCACTGCTTTTGCATTGACACCCCCATGGGCTTTAGAATTGTAGAGATTGACCATTACAGTACAGTCCTGTAAGCGCGTCCGCATACCGCTACCTAACACAGTATGAGGGGACATTGAAGGTCTAGATTCGTTACATTAAATGTAGAGCCGTATATTCAAAAAAATTAGATTCTTGAGAGAACTCCGAAGGGGCGACCATAAGTTGCCTATACCGGGGTGGGACAGTGGTGGGTACTTCAATGCTGACAACTTTGATCTCAAATATCTTCTCTTTGGTTAGGAATTCCAAATTCAAATTTGTACAGCTATTTACTCATGTATTTGTGTTTCAAAATTATAATTCATTTGTTTTTTCCTTAATTTTTTTTCTTTGCCTCACTTAGTTTACAAAATGGAAAACTTGAAATATCGCGTTATTTACGAGTACGAGTTCCAATGTGGCACCAGTGCTGCAGAAACGGCTCGAAGGATTAATGATGTGTATGGCCACGGTGCCGCAAAAGAAAACAAGAAAACACAGTGCGTTTTTGGTTCCAACGTTTTCGTTCTGGAAATGTCGACCTGCAGAACAAGCCCCGTGGACGGCCGGAGACCAAAGTTGATAATGAAGAATTGAAGGCTATTGTGGAAGCAGATCTATCGCAAACCACGCCCGAGTTAGCTGCAGGCTGCGGTGTTAGTGATAAAACTGTTTTAATCCACTTGAAGCAAATTGGGAAGGTGAACAAGCTTGAAAAGTGGGGTACCTCACGAATTGAGTGAAGCAAATCAACAAACGCGCGTTGATGCTGCGTTGCATACCAACATACCGTTGGCTACCAAATTAGAGGAGCTTCAATTGGAATGCCTAAGACATCCACCGTACTCTCCGGACCTTGCCCCAACAGATTACCATTTTTTTCGAAATTTGGATAGCTTCTTGCAAGGGAAAAAATTCAACTCCGATGGGGCAGTTCAAACCGCCTTCAAAGATTTTATTGATTCCCGTCCGAATGGCTTTTTTAGTAAAGGGATCGATGAACTACCTATAAGATGGCAAAAGTGCATAGATAGCAATGGTAAATACTTTGATTAAACAAATATATTATATTTTAAAAAAATCGACTTTATGTTCCTCCCATACAAAACGCCAATTTCATAGGTAAGGACCTAATATTTGAAGCGGATAAAAATTGTTTAAAATTATAATTTTTTTAGCTTTACGAATCGAAATCAATATTATGGAAACCGAAGCTTCGCCTGCACAATTGTAGGCAAGTGATGAGATACAGCGCCGAATCAGCTGTTCGATGTCCGCCATTTTGGAGTTCAAAGTTCGGAGTTGGAAGATTGGATTTGGTGTGGAAGTAGCATACAATTCACTTGCTTTATTGCCTGCGAACTTCGTTACAGGTATTTCCGTACGGTGGTTGCACGAATCCATTTTTAAATAACTTAACGCAGCGTCAGAATTCGAATTGAAATATTTTGATACTTATAGTTATACAGACGGTTTTTTTTAAATGATTTTCGGCTATGCAATTATTGTTTTTTCGCACCCATAAAATTATGTCCCGTATTTCCGGTTTACGAGTAAAAAAGTGGTCCGATTTTTCGAATTGAAATTTACAAAAAATCGCCACGGTTTCAAAAATACAATTTAAAAAAGAGATCTAAGAATATTTGCCTAAACCGGATTTTTTTTAAATGTGATGCAAGTGGCCTATTATCAAAATATTGCGAAACGAATGGTCCCTCATCAGGATAAAATTAAAATTTAAAAACAAACAAGTACATGTACAGATAAAAAAAAAACATTACAAAGAGTAGTGATAAAACTGAAAACAGAATATAGAAAAGTTAATTGTAAAAAAATCTATATGTAACAAAAATATAAGCAACTGTTGACAAGCCAATTCAATTGGCTTAGCATGACTTGTTTGTTGATTTTAATATAAAAACAGAAGTTTTTTTTTTGATTTTATATTACCGAAAGTCTGCAAATTGTTACCGTCAAAATAATACAATTTTTGAAGAGCAGTTTACCAACTCATTTTACAATTTCATTCAATCAATAATCCACTTCAACTCCTTTATAGAGACATTTTAAATTATATTATATACTTATATGTTTATGAAAATCTCATGGTATTTAATTGATTAAAAATGTTGACCCCTAAAACGTGCAAATTGATTTGGCAGAGTATAAAGAAAAGAGACGAGTAATTGCAAACCTTTGATTTCGGAGCGTCTGGCTCGGCAGGGTGATTCCACTTCTGATAGTGTTTATTCGCCGCTACATGAAACAGATGCGCGGGCAAAGTCAGTTTGTTCCGCGAATCATAGAAGCAGTGTGCAGCTAAAAATAAAAACCAACATTATTAATAAATTAGTTGTTATTCATTTCGTAGCAATTGAATAAGATGAAATAAATGTAATTATTTTTTTTTTTAATTCCTTTATTTTTCCCATATTTTACAATTTATATTTACATATTTTGAAAATCATAACAATTATGTGGGAACCCACTAAGGCGCAGCCTGTGCGTGGGTAATATAGTTAAAATAAGTTTTATTTAGTACCTAGGAAAAACAAACAGGGGTATATAAAGCAAAAACAAAAATTGTTTAAACAGTTTGTACAAGAAGTGTATACAATAGTGTAATGAATGATATACATTGTAATAATAGGTGTAAAGTTTGTGAGAAAAGTGATATAAAACTAAATACATAGAGTTTTTAGAAACATAAAGTGAAATAAAACTAAATAAACAGAGTTTTTACATCTGTATGGTTTAGCCAAATTTTAACTCTTTTATGAAATGCGGAAGTTTAGTTGCAACTTGAATATGTTTTGGTAAACTATTGAAGGTACGAGGTCCAATAAAGCTGCTGTGAGTTTGCATTTGTTTTGTGTGTGTTTGGGGGTTATAGAATACATTATTATTTCTAATGTTGATTCTGTTTACATTTTTTTCGAATTTGTTTACGTTTTTAAAGAGATATTTCATAGTTTGCAGTATAAAGCATCTGTTTGCAGTATAAAGCATCTGTCGAAAATGTTTTAATTCTATTATACATAACTTTGATAATATAATTTTGAGTTGTTTGTAAAGGTTTTATAAAAGTATCAAGCGCACCACCCCATCCTATTATCCCATACATGAGTGAAGATTGCACCAGAGAATAATAAATCATTTTCAATTTGTCAATATTCAATACTTCCTTAAGTCTGTAAAATATGTATGTTAGATATCTCAATTTAGAAACGGTGTTATTTATTTGTGATTGCCAATTTAAATTTAAAATGAAAGTGATCTAAGTAAGGACCAAAGCACCATACAATACAGGGTGTCAAGGGACGTACTTAATTTACTTTAACCAATGATTCCTGACATTATTTGGAATGAAAAATTTTGGTCTGCGGTGACTTTTTTTTTCAAATAAAAAAAAACTTTTTCTTCAAAATCAATTTTTTTTTCTTTTGCATGACGTTACTGGTCACTTAGCCGAGTAACCACCCAACCTCTTACCCCGCCCTCGATTGTCCAACATCTACATTTTTTACTTCAAATAATGTCAGGGATCACTGATTAAAATTAGTCAAATACGTCCCTTAATACCCTGTATAATTTCGTCGAAGCAATCTATCCATACAGGACCCTGTGCCCAGATCTGGCTGTAAGACATCCTGAACCAGGACCTGAACCCTTTAGTCACTCTTGATGGCTGACACGACGTAAATACCGGATAGTTATTAATTTCCCATGAATTTATGCCATTTGATTTAGGTCCAGTTGGTTTTGAATCTCCTGATAGTGTTAAAATAATATGATTATGATCAGATGCGAGGTCGTTTAGTACACGTATGGAGTATAAAAGGTTATTTTCTTTAAGAATTACCATGCAGGCCTTCCGGCGTAGTGATGTAGGGTGAGGATGTCCGGACATCTATGACGATTGAGTTAGAAAGAGCGTAATTAGCGAGATCTCTACCTTTTTGATTATCATAACGACTATTCCAGGAGACGTGTTTCGCATTCAAGTCACCAGCTTTTAATGTCGCTACAAAATTTGGACCTCCAGACTTTGATCGAGATGATAATGATATTTTAATACTCAAAATGTTCAAATTTGACTTCAATCAACCAACGCTAACTTCTTCGCCTCTCATTGGAAATCCAGAAGCCAATATGTGTTAACAAATGAACCAGAATCTGAACGTTTCCCAGCATTGTCAGGAATTCCCCAGGGGTCAAAACTTATTCCTATGTTATTCCTCATACTCTAGATGCCATTAAAGTCTGCGTAAAATATCGCAGATGTTTTATATTTAAGGGTGATCTCAAATTTCCGAAGGAAATAATCTCTTAACAGTACTGCTCACAAATATAATCTGACCTTAATGATGTAGAACGCTTAAAATTAATTGAATATTAAGACATATTCTGGGGTGAGCTCGGGTCCAGCGCTCACTCAGGAGCGGCGCTTAGTTTTGGAAGGCTGCGGTCACCGCCGTGATTAAATTTTACTATTTGAGATTTTACGAATTAAGTTAAAATAAAAATAAATACAAATAATGTTGTTATCTTACCTCCTATGACCAGTCTATGGCGGATGATGGTTCCCCCACAAATGAATTCGAATTCAGATTTTTTCTTCTCGTAAACTGCCACGTGCCAGGGTAGAGAATTTTTGGGGGCAATGGGAGCCTTGTGGATAAAAGTAGAGACATCTGCATCTGCATTCTCCAGACCACATTCTAAACACCAAATATCTCTTACATCAAAGAAGAAATAATTCGATTTTTATTTATTGTTTTGGAATATTTACAGAATGTTAACATTATTAGATTTAAATAATAAGTATTGAGAAATGCGTACAGGGCCGTCTCCGTTTCCGATTTGCCAAGGCGCCAAGGGGCAAAGGAAGCAGGGCGCTGATAATATCTAACACCTAACGCAAAGCCCTTGAGGTTTTTACTAGCGCCAAGCGCGCGCCGTTTGACTCAGAATCCAGTTAAAAATGTTCACAGAATGCTTAGTTTATGGTTTATCTATCATTAGGTAGTTTTTTTTTACATTAGCTCCATATAGGAGCTCCATACAGGGCCTATGGAATCTTTGGAGATGGTGTGGGGCGGATTTCTTAAAAGAAAGAAAGAAGTGGAAGTTCTGGGAAAGAAAATTTGTGTTGGGTAGGAATCTGAGATATTAAGAAATAATCATCAGAAATAGGCAATAAAATAAATCATAACAATGGCTGTTATGTTACTAACGTCATCAATGTTCTCACCTGCTTCACACTTGGGAGTTTCTCTGCTCCAGGAACCATCGATGCAAGTCATCTGGTCCAGAAACTCTGTGTCTGGTAGAATGTGTTTGGTCTTACATACGAAGTTGACGTAGGAGCCATGGAGCATGGTGGGCCTGCAGATTATTGGCCAGAACTGACTGGAAGAGCAGGAATAGTCCACTGTATCGGATCCATATAGTGTGCATGATTCTGAAAATATTATAACATCAATTGAAAAACGTTTTTTCTTTATTTGAAAACGATTAATTTTACATGTTATATATTATTAATCGATATATGTGGATGGGTTTCGCGTACAGTATAACATCGCACGATGTTCGACCGTCCCAGATTTTACAGTGCCTCTAATATGCTTACGAGTTCCTGGTTTTGCAGTCATCATAAGAACCCGACCGTAGCCGTACGAAAATAAATATTCTTATGAAACAACATCCACTAGACCGTTCCGTCACCGACCAACTCCGTAGCGTGCCATGACCGGACCATCAAAAAATCGACGGCTAAAATATTTTTCGGTAGCGTTACACTCCGTGCATGACACATGACGTTTTAATTGGATTGTAGACTTTTAAAAATACCGAAAAAAATACAGAGAAAGCAATGGCACGATTTCATCTCAACTCTTGACGATGACAAAATGGCCTTCTGAAAAGTCTCAAAAGTCCTCTCACCAGAATAAATCCCCTTACGTACCCAATTGGCACAGTTTATTTCTCTAGAGACAACGCCTCAAAGAACAATTTTCTTCATCCACGACCTATGGACTACGAGTGAGTCACTACGACGACCCCGACGATCAGCAGACGTTATTCTCATCCCTAAACCTGGTAAAAATCTCCTTCTGGCTCAAAAATACAGACCAATCAGCCTCCTTTCCTGCGCAGGAAAAGTTTAAAAAAATTAATCTCGTCAGGCTTAAAACATCAGTTGACAAAATTAAGCTCATCCCCAACTTCCAACACGGCTTTCCATATTGCCAATCCACTCTATATCACCTCTATCGGATGATCGTAGAAATAACTAATGGTTTTAATTATCGTCAACACACAGTAGTCTTCTCCCTAGACGTCTGCAAAGCATTTGACAAAATAGGGCTCAGAGGTCTCATTTATAAAATGAACTTCCAAGGTATTCCCCTTTCAATGACCCAACTCTTAGCAAATTTTATAAAATACCGTAAATTTAGAATCATGCTAAATGGTATCTTCTCCTTAGTGAGATTGATAAGAGCCGGTGTCCCTCAAGGTTCTATTCTCTCACCAGCTCTCTTCAACATTTATTTAAGCAACATCCCTCGCCCCAGCATCCAAGACCTTCACAGTAACATAGGAAACATTGCAGACGATACGACGTCACGCCAACCTCGGTAAACGTAAATAAAGCCACCCGTCAAGTTCAACTCACGCATCCAAACTAGAAACTTTCTTTAAACAATGGTGAATTAGTATAAATCCCTCCCAAATAGCCGCCAGTGTATTCTCACGTAGATACCCTAAAAGACCACCTAATATCCATTTTTTCGGAGAAAACGTCCCGTGGAAAAAAGTATTAAATATCTCGGAGCACAAATATTACACAAAATCAAATCAAATCAAATCAAAAAATATTTATTGTAAAATAAAAATTACTAAAGGTGTAGCTTATAGGTAGACCCCATTTCTTCCAGCTAACCACATTTATTTAATTACAATGTTTATATAATATTATTTGTTTTATTATAATTACAATGTTTATACAGATAAAATAACAATATACCAATGAAAAAAAAAAATACAAATATATATACCAATAAAAATAGGCGTTTCATTTACGTGAGGTATTCACTCAACGTGTAGTGACATTTATTAACAAGGAAAGTGTTTAGTGACGATTTGAATTTGTGTGTATCTTGTATTTGTTTAATGTTATGTAGAAGGTTGTTATATACTTTAATGGCCATGTAGTATGGTCCTTTTTGGAATATTGTTTTGTTTGCTTTTGGTATTAATAAGTTTTCTGTGAGCCTTGTAGCGTATTTATGTGTTGAGTTTTTTAGTGGGAACTTGTCTGTAGATGATCGCACTAACATGCATAACTCTATTATATATATGTCTGTGACTGTCAGAATTTTCAGATTTTTAAACATAGGTCTACATGAATCTAAACGACCAGAGTTTGTAATTTTTCTTATGCATCTCTTTTGTATGATGAAGACATCTTTGGCGTTTACCGAGTTTCCCCAAAAAATAATACCGTATTTTATTATTGAATATACATAACCATAGTATGCGGCTTTTACTGATTCGGTGTTCAATATTTTTCTCAAGGTACCCAGAACATAAGAAAAACTACTGATTTTTGCTACAATTTTTGAGACATGTTCTTTCCAGTTTATGTTTTTATCTAATTCTATTCCCAGTAGTGAACAGGTTTGGGAAGGTTCGATAATATTATTATTAATGTTTACATTTATATTTATAGCTGTAGCTTGCACTGGACAAAATTTTAAAATTTGGGTTTTGTTTGTGTTGAGTGATAGATGTTGCGATAACAGCCAGTTTGCTATTAATTGGCAAGTCTCGTTAACTTGTTTGTTAAATTCGTCAACGTCTCCATTACATTCAAACAACAAAGCGGTGTCATCAGCGAACATTGAACATTCTGTGCCAGCAATTATTGGAAGTTCGTTTATATACTAATATTTTATTTTTATTTTTTTTTTTTTTACTATAGATAGATACAAAAAAGAGTACAAAATACATATTAGGAAGCTTTGCCTGTCCAACTAGGAAAGTTTCCCGTACCAGGACAGACAAATTGACAGGTTTAGTTCATATTATACATTACATAATTACATAACAAAAAAAAATAGAAAAAGAACCTGGTAGCATATAGTATATTCGGATTTGCCGAATTAACTTGATAACATATATTATAATATATTCAGATTTACAGTGTATGAGATAAGTAGGTAAGTTAGTAGCATTGAAAAGTCAAAAAGTGTAAACCAAGTATCTGATAATAAGTTGGAGGAATTACAACAAGATTCACAATATAGAGAGATGAAGTTATGTGTTTAAAAGTGTGAACTTACATATAATACATAGTTCACTTATAAGAGAAATACATTAAAATTTACAATATTAGATATAATTTATGTATGTAATAATATATATTAGATTGTTTTTTATTTATTTATGCGCTGTAACTACAATATGCAAACAATTATGTGCAACATGATTATCTTTACTGATTTTAAAACATGTTTTCAGTACATTTTATATTATACGACAATACGAATATACACGGCGCTCATATCTTGTACTACTCCTGCTAAAATACGAAAACAATAACTATGAATTACTAGTGCTACTTTGGTAGAGGTATAAATAGTGAAATTGGTGCATTATTTCGTATGTCATACAAGTTGTGTTAAGTATTGTTTATTTATTATAAATCATCACCGCTGTAAAGTACCAAGATTCACACAGCTAGTCTTGATGTTAGTGAGCGACGTGAGTATGTTGCGCCTTACGTGAAGTACTAACAGTGAAATAGCAAACAGTATTCAGGGGCGCAAAACTATAAATCTCAGGTATAAAAATATCAAAAGGATGTCGAAACATTGTGAAGCCATATCAGATCTCAATGAAATGTGGTGGGAGTTTTGGTCTAGTGATCAGGAAAGTTAGGTGATTTTGTATATCAGTTAAACAGCATACGTTCACATTCGTCTCTCCCTAAGTCCAGAATCCAGTCGTTGACTAATTTACGCAAGACGCTTGCACTTTTCAATTTCCAAGATCCGGGTATAAGGTTGAACATTTTAGGACCTAGGTAAGAATATTGTCTTTGAGCAAGGGATGTCATAGTAGTAAGTGGAACTATTGGATTCCTCCCTGCGTGTCGGGTGTTGTGATAATGTTCTACGTAGGGGAAGAGGTGACGATATTTTTGTGTGTATAAAATAACTTTTCTTATGAAAAGTTGTCTCACATCCAAAACTCCTATCTCTTTGAATAAATCATTACTGGGGTATCTGAATTTTTTTTTAAGGATGACCCTTAGTAGTGATTTCTGTGCTTTGGCTAAGGGGCCCAGTATTGATTTGGTACATCCTCCCCATCCTAAGGATGCATATTCAAGTAATGAGTTGCACATGGCATAGTACATTAGTTTCATATCCTTTACGCAAAGAATATTTCTAATAGCCATGAAAAGATGCGTGAGTTTTCTGATCTTTGTGGAAATTGAGACGATATGTTCATTCCATCTCAGATTCTTGTCTACGATAATTCCTAGATATTTTATGCTGTCTACAAATTCTAAGGAATTGCAATTGCAAGTGTTTAGGTCATTGCAATGGTGTATAATAATTCTTTGAGTTTCTCTTGGTTGTCCCGCTTGAGTTGCACTGAAACGGATGAATTTAGTTTTGTCAGTGTTGAGAGTGAGAAGATTATTGTCTAGCCATTCTTTTACCTTGTTAATACCTATTTCTGAATTTTTATGAACTTCATTCCAGTTTTTGCCTTCAAATAATAATACTGTGTCATCGGCAAAGGTGATAATGTGATCTGCAAATGAACTGTTACATAATTCATTTATATAGATATTGAATAAAAGTGGACCTAGAGTGCTTCCTTGAGGTATACCAAAGTTAATATCAGCTGGATCGCTCAAAGTATTGTTAATATTCACTCTTTGGCTCCTATTTTCTAAATAACTAACTAACCACTTAAGTAGCTGACCCTGAATGCCGATGCGCTGTAGTTTTTTCACGAGAATTTTATGTGAGATAGTGTCAAACGCTTTGGCTAGATCCAAGAAGAGCGCAACGCATTTTCTTCCTCTATCGATATTGTTGGAGATGATTTTCGTCAGGTTTGTGATGGCATTTTCAGTGCTCAATCCTGGTCTGAAGCCGTACTGACTATTGGAAAGGATATTATTTTTTTCAAGGTAATGACTGAGACGATTTTTCACAATTTTCTCAATAATTTTCGAAACAGAATTGAGCAAAGAAATTGGCCGGTAATTGTGTATCTGCGATTTATCTCCATTTTTGTGTAGCAGTATAACGATAGAGTGTTTTAAATGATTTGGAAATTTTCCTGAATCAAAGCTTAGATTGGAAATATACGCGATTGGAGTTGCTATAAAGGATTTAGTACGTTTTAGCAGAATTGATGAGACGTTATCAGGACCACAAGCATTCGATGACTTGAGTTCGTCAATTATTTTCATGACTTCGTTTGCAGTTGTTTGGATATTGTCTAATTTATGACTGAAATTAGAGATTGTTAACTTAGCGAGATCGGATTCTGTTGTATTAAGATTGTCGAGAATTTTTTTCGCAAGTGTAACTCCCACTGACGTGAAATAATTATTGGCGAAATTCGCAATGATTTTTGGGTCTGAGGTGTTCAC
Organism: Limnephilus marmoratus; assembly: GCA_917880885.1. Taxonomy (NCBI): domain Eukaryota; kingdom Metazoa; phylum Arthropoda; class Insecta; order Trichoptera; family Limnephilidae; genus Limnephilus; species Limnephilus marmoratus. The sequence continues at coordinate 11,196,269 of OU862928.1, read as the reverse complement.
GTTATTGATGTTCAATGATTTAATATCGGAAGATTTATTTATTTTTGTTTTAGTTATATTGCGAAATGCTTCCCATAAACGTTTTGGAGTACAGTCATTTTCATAAATTATTTTTTTATAATAATTTTCTTTTGCCGATTTTATTATTTTTTTGCAAAAGTTCCTATACTTCTTGTAATGAGCTTGAACTATAATATTCTCAGGGCACCTATTCGCCTTTTCATGAAGTTGGTTCCTAATGTTAATCGATTTGATAAGGCCAGGGGTGATCCATGGCGTAAGTTTTATTTGCTTATGTGGTATATGTTTATTGCTTGTGTGTTTAGATATATATGAATGTAATTTAGTAATAAATTCATTCATTGATAAGTCGGCATCAGTTTGGTCTAGAACATTTTGCCAGTTTTCTGAGCTCAAGTCCTCAATTAAGTCATTATAGTTTATACTTGCAACATGTTTAATTTTAACAGGATTAAGAGGTTTGTTTTTAAGACAAAGTGCTGTTGTATAGTGATCTGAGATTGTAGAGTGAATGACAAATGAGTCAACATGGTTAATTTTTTTGACGTTGATGTGGTCCAGACAAGATTTACTCATGCCCTGCTCACGAGTAGGGCTGTTAATTGTCTGAATGAACCCATTTTCAGTTAGCAGGCATAGGTAATCGTTGGATTGGCGGTGGTATTCGGTAATCGTATTGATGTTGAGGTCACCTATAATTATTTGTCGTTCTATTTTTTTTGAGCTGTTGATAATTGATTGGAGTGAACTCAGAAAAGTGTCAATATTTTGAAAAGAAGGTGATCTGTAGATTGCAAAAATGCATAAGTTATTATTCAATACAATTTTCAGGCAGTTGGCTTGTGATAAGAATATTTCATCAACTTGAGATTGAAGTCCATCTCTGATGTAGACAACGATCCCGCTAGACTTATTGAGATATATGTTTGTGTGGTGTTCAGTGTAATTATGAATAATTTTTGAGGTGTAATCTTTATTAAGCCAACATTCCGATAAAATTATAACATCGAATTGGTTATTGAATTGATCCAGAAAAATTAAAAAATCGTCTATATTAGAAATGCTTCTTATATTTTGGTGTATAATTTTAACGCTGTAAGCGCACCATTTATAGTTATTTAGATTGTCCAGATCATCTATGACATTCATGTTCAGATCTATTCCGGAATCATTTCCGGTATCACAATGTAATTGAATCATAAGTATGTGTTGGTTGTGTGTTGCATATAAGTTGGTTCCTGAGTAATATGTGATTACATGCGATTTCAAATGTTGTTACAATGGTAAATGTGCTTAACAAAAATAATATAGTATAAATAATGTAGTTAGATGTAGAACTATGAAAGAGATAGCAAGAAGCATAAACAAAAAAGTAGCAGGAACTGCGTGATAACAAATGAATTCCAAAAAGGTAGTAAATGATGCAAATATGAGTAACATATAATAATATAGTAAAAATAATGAAATTAGATGTAGTACTATGAAAAAGAAAGTAAAAAGCAAAAACAATAATAATGATAATAAGGTAGCAGGAACTGCGTGATATCAAATGAATTCCAGAAAGATAGTAGATTTTACAAATACAAAAGCGAGACATAATTGCGCGGGTCAAGACATACCTCAAAAGAAGAGCCATTAAATCAAATTTATCAAATTGCAGCCAATTTGCTTTCGTCGGAGATAATAATGGCATTAGTTCCCTCGTTTTTGCGAAGATAGATCTGCCCCCGCTTAATCCAAGCAAAGCGATATTGTTTCTCCTTCGCCGCTGTTCGTGTCTTGAACCACAGTTGTTTACCACGAAATGTCAGTTGTTCTGAAATGAAGATCGGCGAGCAGGATCCAGCTATACCGATGTTTGAGGTGTTCAATTTGTCTTCTAGATTCTGTTTGTTTTTGTTGAAAGTTTTTACGTCTGTTAGCAGATGTTCTCTTGCTATGTTTGTTTTGAATTTAACAATGATTTCTCTCGGACGACTATTGTTGCTTTTTTTTGCTGCGCGATGAATGTCATCAATGTCGTTTGTATTGGTGGAGGACTTTGTTGTTTTGCAGATATTGAATAAAACGTCTTGCAGATTTTCTCCTTTGATTTCTGGTATGCCTCTTATTTCTATGTTGTTCGCTTTGAGTTCCCTTTCCTGCATGTCCACACATTTTTCCAAAACATAAATCCTAGCTTCCAAGATTGAGTTCTTTTTAGTGAGTTCGTCATTCTTTATTTCGATGTCACGGATTCTAGCCATGAAATCCTCATATTGAGAACTCATGAATTGTATACTTTCAAGTATTTTGTTATTTTGGTCTAGAATATCGTTTTGTGTTTTCTCCAGATTAGACGTCTTGTTCATGACTAGATCTTGAATATCTTTAAGATTTGTCGGTGTCTGAGCGGCGAGCGCTGAACTTATATCAGTAACTTTTTTAATCTGCTCCAAAGGTTCAGTATCACTGCTTGTCTGCAACGGGCTAGCAGCGCCGGGCTTAGCTGAATTGCATTGCTTGCACATTTGTTGAGATCGCCGTTCTTGGTTAAGTCGACGATATGTGTTCTCAATAATACCTCCGCAAGCCAAATGAAATGCGCCTTTGCATGCGGCACACGTGAATTTTAACTCATCAGTACGTAGAATTACTGAGCACACTCGGCAATGCATCTTGAATTGATGTTTATTTCGTACTACCCGCGATAAAGCAAATTGTACTGATATTTTTTTTGCTGATTAAACTCGGAAGGAACTTTAAATCACTCTGATGTTATGAAAATATTTAAGACCTTTCTAGTACGAACACGTATCACTCAAAGAAACTTTCGAATTTGAGCGTTATAGTTTTTAAAAATACACTTTACTGCGGAGCAAGTTAATATGAACTAGTCACGGGTTGTTGTGGCCTATTAGATATAGATTCGTTAGTTTAGATAGTTCGTTTAAAAGATAATTCATTGGAAGATTTCGCAATCATCAAAAATGTCACATCAAAAAACAAATTCATCGAAGGGTCACGCTTCACGTCAACAAAGTCCAAGTCTTTGTTGACTTGAAATTTTTATAAGTCGGAGACTTTATCAAGGTCATCAAGTCAGCCGTCATCTCCATCACGTCAAAAGTCCAGAAAAATATACGAGAGATGTTTTATCATCATCAACCAGAGTCATGTCCGTCAAGGAATTGGAAATATTACAAGTGTAATATGTAGATCATACGTCACACTTTTGTTCTAGTGCAAAATCAAAATCATCTAACATATGTGAATATAAATGTTTTAAATAAATATGTCCGTGTCTGCAACAGTGAACATTAATTTGTTTATAAATGGTATAAAAATGTCTTTCACGATTGACACGGGAGTTCATCGACCTTAATAAGTAACAAAATGTATATGAAATTTTTTTAAACTTAAAAATTAAGTCAGTTCTATGGTAATTTGTTTGGATAGTCTAGTAGTCCAATAGTCAAAATTTATTTTGTATTGAATTTTTTGTGGAAAAAGTAAGTGTTAAAATTATTTGTAATCTTTTCTTCGATTTGCCAGTGTCGTTTATTAAAAATCTGTCATCTGAAGCTATTATTAATGCATAACCTGACACATAACCTGACGCAATATGATCTGATCGCACCACTCTACCAACATTCCGGAATAAAATAAATTATTATTAATATTTCTCCAATCTATACAAATTCATTTTGTGGCGTCATTTTAAATAAATGAAAACAATTACTTTTTTAAATCTTATCCTGACGAAGAAACCATTAGTTTTGAAACATGTGGATAATTTTGATTAAAAAAGTGGTGTTTTACAAAATGTATTGTTTTATATCTTATTATTATTTTAATTTCTTACTTAACCCTTTCGCTAAAACAGCTTTTGGCAAAAGAAATTTTATATCCCTGCAACAAAACTATGCAATGCACTTCTACTGACCTTTATCGTGCCATTACCAATACCTCTATAAGTTTGATTTATTGGCCCGTTGTCTAGCCATTGTGTTTCTTAATATATGTCTTTATGGAACTTGGCTCTTTGGCGGTATTTTGAATAAGGAATTGGGGGAGCAGTAAATACTGAGGCGAATTACACGCGCGAGATTACTGACGTCAGTATACTGAGATAGTGTAATGGCATCAATATATTACAATGGAAGATGCTCCGAGGAACTAGCGTCATTGATCCCCTCGGCACCGGTGCATAGTCGGGAAACACGCCTAACACGCCAAAACACGCGCCCAACATTTGTGCACGGTTGACATTAGTCACATGAGAACGGGTCATTTCTACAACTCAGCGCGGCTGTGGAAAGATTTGTCGGCCTCAGTGTTTCCTAACTCCTACAACATGGGTCTCTTCAAAACCCATGTTCACTCCTTACTCTCCTCCAGAAGATCCTCCACACAGCATCTTCAAAGATGACATAGGCCCTGAGGGAAATTATTTCCCTCAGGGCCTCCTGTGTGGAGTTAAAATAAAAAAGTACCGAGTTCCTATTTCCTATTTCCTGAGGAAGTTTCAGACTGAAACGAAACTAAATTTTTATATAATTTTATATAATAAAATTGATTAAAATAATTTTCCCTCTAACAATACTCAGATCCATATATTTTGCTCTTTGTCAATCCATTTCCACATATGGAATACTGGCTTGGGGAAGTGCTACAAATATAGCAATTGACCCAATTCAAAAGATACAAAAGGCGATAATTAAACTAATCCTGCAAGTGCCTTTCTACACACATTCAAGCGAAATATACAAAACATTAGAAGTCATGTCAATAAAACAACTTTAAACTTTCTCCAAAACAAACTCCATATTCCAATTCAACCAAAAACAATAATAAAAACCAGGTCCTTATCAAATATAACCCTGAACATACCGATAACACACACCACACACGGACAAAGACATTTTCAGTATTATGCAACCAAACATTTTAATTATATGCCCATTACTCTGAAACAACTCCTAACTGCAAATACATCTACACACATTCACAAAAAACATATCACAGCCTGGATCAAAAATCAAGATATTCATAATAATATAATAAATTTAATATGTAAAATAATAAATTTCAAAATATATTATGTAAAAATGTTTATGATAAGGTAAAAACTTTAATATATAGATATAAATAAAAATAAAAAATACAAAATAAAATCTGCAAATTTTGGTTCAGATTGTTGAATATATTCAAGATCTGTGAAAATGCAACCGAAAGTTTTTTCGAAAGAAAGGTGACTTACTTTTACAGGCAGGTTTTGATGTCCAAGTGTTATTTCCCAGGCACAAGGAGTCCTCTTCGGTAGGGAAGTAACCAGGACTGCATGTGTAGTGCAGCACAGTCGGGCGCCTGACCTCATCTCCTGGTCTCGGCACGCCCGTCCTGCTGCTGATGGTGTAACTTCCGTTAACCGGGAATGCGGGTAGGATGCAACTGCGGATGGGCAAGATAGCAATCATTTTTGAGTTATAACAACTAATAAACGAAGAACGGACGGACACAATCTACTTTTAAAGAGGACCGTTACTAATCATTCCGCCATTACAATTACCGCCTCTGAATCCTCACATCACTGTACTGAACGCGAGGAAGAGATGAAACCACCAGCAACCGTCTAAATCGACCTCTCCCTCAAAAAGTCGGCAATCCAAGAAGACAAGGATGCGGGAAGTCCCTAAGAAGGCAGTTTGTTGATAAGCCTTCAGTGCAAAACCCAGTCAAAGGCCTTGGAAATATCCAGTGCATCTGTTTGACTCTCCCCGAAACGTTCCAAACATCCTTCACATATGCGAGGAGATCACTGCACGAGCAGATGGCCGCTTTTTTCAAACCAGATGGTGCAGGGCCAGACTTCAGGAACATTTTAAAAAACTTCATCAAATTTGGAGCTATTTTTGTAGCGCACTTCTGTTATATCAGGGCAGGTATTCCGTCAGACCACGAAAAGCTGAAACCTAGTTTTTTTGATGTGAACTAATCACTACATTATGGTCAAGCAGATTCCCCCTTGTTGGGTGTGTAATGAAATACTTTATTTTTATTTGGTTTTAACATACTCTGACAGCTGTGTTTTGTTTTCACTAGGTAGAGTTAGTTTTTTAAAACCGTTTGTTCATCCTCTTTCCTAAATAATGCAAGGAACTGAGCCGTGGAGTTTTAACAGTATAGATTTAAATTCGCAAAGCCATCATAAAAATGTGATTTGTGAAAATAAACTAGAATCTTCGTTTGGAACGGAGTGTTTTCCTTGTAAGCTTAAAAAAATAAACATAATGGAAAGGGAAGGCGTTGGAGAAGAGGAAGGTGGTGAAGTACCTGGCTATTCAGATCTGGTCACCAAACACGGCAGAAGCCATTTCAAGCAACGTTTCAATTCTGAATGGTGGTCTTACACCAGGGCGATACTGAGAGTATCTTCCACTCTGGAACGTGCCGCAAATATACTATATATTATTTTTAATGAATAAATTGTGGAATAATACAAATTTTGTGTTAGCAATTTGTACTATTCCACAATTTATTCAAATAAAATTTATTTGCCACGCCGGGATTTGATCCCGCGACCTTCGGAGTGCGAGTCAAGACTCTTACAAATGGACTACGCCGGCCGTCAATACTACTACTACTCCCGTTTTCTTTACTCCCGTCTGGAGCCAGTGAGACTATGGCATCCCCAATTGGGGTATGTTGTACTGGAGAAGGGGGAGGTGGGGAAGTACCTGGCAATTCAGATCTGGCCACAAACACGGATTAAGTCATTTCAAGCAACGTTTCAATTCTGTATTCTGTATGGTGGACTTACACCAGGGTAATACTGAGAACATCTTCCACTCTGGAACGTGCCGCAAACATATTATATATTTTCGTTATTCTTTTGGGGTGTCCATCATCAGGGCAGATCCGGCAGATCGGTCGCTGTCCGAAACGTTGGCTAAAGGAGGTAGCGCAACATGGCATAACACCCCAAAAACCAACAACGAAAATACTTTTGGGCCGTGAAAATCTTAAAACGTATCATGCTATATATTATTTTAAATGTATTAATTGTGAACCAACACAAATTAATCAAATGAAATGTATTAATGTATTACGTTCAAGTTAAGGGTTACCCGTCTGCTTGTTTAGGAATAAATACCTACATCCTAAAACACGTAATCGCGTTATACTTTCATAAGACCAAAAACGTCCCGAGCGACTTTACATTTTAAAAGCTCTATATCTCTCTTCCTCTCATGCAAACATATGTATTTTTCTTTTAACCAGAAAGAGATCGAAATAATGCTTCTTATTGTCTTTGAAATATGAAAGCTATGTTGCATATATATTTAACAATCTCGATCCAAAGTGACGGTTTCAGAATTTTCGCGTTAAATCGAGGCTTCCGAATTGTGACATGCGAATATATTGAACCAAGAGACGGGTTAAGGGTTAGTCTTCAAACTTATCACAACACAGTAAGTTGTTGTCACGTTGTTTATCACGATAAGTTAAGAAAAACAAATTTGAAATTAAAACAAATGAAGAGAACTGACCTTTCTGGAGACGGAGATGTTGCTGACATTGGCGCTGGAGCTGAAATAAATAATACATCATTTCAGTTGAGTCTAAATTAATTGCAAGAAAATGATTTTAGCGCCGCTGAAGAGATAAATCCAAGGATAGAAGTGTGATAGAATCCACTCAGAGATAAATGTGATAGGTACGTATCGGTTTGAAATAAAACTAAGGAAATGTTTGCACAATTTTATCCAAAGTACGGTCAAATCGAACTTATTTCGATCATACGAACACGTCCACAACATTAATTTAACAATAAAATAAAGAATGTAACACTATAGGTAAGTGCACTCCATACAAATTTGTATTGAGGCAAATGTTTCATTTATCCCACAGGTTCTCAACGTAGGCGATAATGCCTCCTTGCGTTTGAGACTTTCAGGAGGGCAGTAGAAGTAGAAGACCCAGAGAAAATTAGGGGGCGTTATGGCATAGTGAGGGCGTGGGCAGGTAAAAAAATATGGTCTAAAAAAATTAAAAAAAACGCCAATAACATAGTAACAATCTTACATGAGTTATTATTATTAAGAATTGACACTTTATCACGAATACAAGAAGGAAGGAGTAGCAACCGGTACTTAAAATGCAAAAGAATAGGCCACTTGCATCACATTTTAATTTTTTTCCGGTATAGGCAAATATTCTAAGACATTCTGTATTTTTTGAAACCCTGGCGATTTTTTGAAAATTTCAATGCGATAAATCAAACCATTTTTTATAAAGCGGAAAGACGGTACAAAATTTTATGGGTGCGAAAAAACGATTAGATAGCCGAAAATCATTTTAAAAAAAATAAAGTTTTCCACACGAATGGCACAGGGGAATAATGAGGCATACCAAAAATATTAAGTACATCTCATAAATATTTTTTTCCTTGATCCATCTTATTGATCATAAATCATTATAATGTTCAACGTCTGTTTTACTAAATTCAATGTAATATACTTGTACTTGTAAATTATTATTATAATAATAAGAATTTTATAAAATTTGATTTCGTTAAAATCAACACCATTACCATTATACCTCTAAAACACATGAAGACAGCATAAATCAAACCAAATGATAAGTTCACAGAGAACAAACAATAAATCTAGTGAACGTTAAATGTCAAATTCAAAAATTCGTATGATATCAAAGTGTTGCCATGTAAAAAAAAATAATCAGTGTGGAATTTTACAAAATTCATAGGAACATTTTCGGAGACGGGACATTTTCATGTAGTGACGTCACGAGCCCACATAATGGATTTATTTATTAAAAAAAAACTGTACATTTCAAAAAAATTTTAACGACATTTTCGTAATCTTAGTAAAAAAATCTATCCACACGATTTTTTCAAAGTCATTATGAAATTCGTGCAAATGCCCTATTACTTTTTTAACTTACTTAACAAAAAGGTATAACAAATAATTAAATATATTTTTAATCGAATTATTGATTCCGTGATAGTTGAGCCCCCCCCCCTCTCCCCTCCTTCACAGCCCTCCCTATCCCCCCATAACAAGTTATGGTAAAAATAATCGAGGCAGTAGCTGTTTCAGATTCGCGACATTTTTCGCGACATTCGCAGATTGGGGGACTTTAAAAAAATATATTCTCAAAGTGGCGGTGGGTAAAATATGATTTATCCCAACCCTCCAGCGTTTCGTCTCACTTGTACTCATCTGAAATCATAGATCTTCATCCCATTTGTATTTCGAAAGCACAGTTTTGTATGAAATGTAGGACCATAATTGGATCACGAAACACGTTCAGCTTGCACTTATTTTGTTATCCTTATTCTAAGCTTTAAAAGTTTACCAGCCAGCGGACGAAAATCCACATTTCGTCGAAAGTTGTTCTTACGATCGTGCAGGGCGGTTATAATGAGAAAGATTAATTATTCTACGTACCAGCTTTTTAAAATTATAACTCAATACCGATTTTATTTCTTTCCAAATTTGTTTTAATTTATATCTAGATACATCCAAAAATGCTGATAGGCGTGATGATAAAACTATTAAATATTATTATTATTATGTCGTTTTACGCATTCCAATCAAATGAAGATATCCGTCGATTCTTTAAAATCCCGAAATTAAATTGTAGGAGAATTATTTCTGATCAATTGTTATTGTATAGAATCCTAAATAATACGATATCTTCCCCGTATCTTTTACAAAAAATAGATATTAGAGTTCCTGGTCGCAATGGCAGAAACGTATCCCTTTTTTATAACAGCCGCTCCAACACCAACTACTTACAAAATGAATTCATACGTCGAGCCTGCCACTATCGTAACACACACCTCACAAATACAGACATCTTCAATATAACTTTCAACAAATTGAAAGCAACACTTTTAGATAAATGTAATGCATCACAACACACCACTTAACATCCATATTTATATATATTTATTGTATTATTTATCAGATTTCTTTTCCTAATTTGCAATATATTTACATATTCCCTAATTACATACACATCATCCTTATACTCCTATAAGATCATAAGTTTACCCTTTATTGTGTTTTTCTATATTCTTATCATGCATATTTAAGTATTTAGCTTCTCGTAACTATTTTTTTTCCGTTTCTTTATGTTTTTTCTTGTCTAAACTAAAAAAAAAAAAAAATTATCAGCGAAAACATGTTTTTAGGCTTACTGTTTATTTTAGCACTCTTTTTCTTATGTATCTTTGTAAAGCTGTTTGTTTTCCAAATAAATATATTATTATTATTATTATTATTAAAATAATGTACTTTTTGTAATAATTTTTTTTATTATAAGAATTTATCCTTTTTCAATAATGTCTAAGTTAAATAAGAAGGTTAAAAAAAATCTGATATATATTGGTTTGTAAGTGCGCAAATAAATACACAAAGGGACCAATTTTCGTCGAGAAACACATTTATTTTTTTATTTATTTTATTTATTTATTTATTGTTTGTATTACATAATACAATATAATGAACTTAAAATGTCCAACTAGGCAATTGCCCGTTTTAGGACATTCTAATATGATAATGTTTTTACATGTAAATTATAGTATGTTATAGTGTTGACTATTCTGTTGGTAAAATAATACATATGTATATTCATATTCTAGAATACTTTCAGTTATACCACGACATTTTTACTATTGTTTAGCTGATATAATAAACTAAAGAAATATTAATAGATAAAACAAGAAAAATGAATTTGAAAATGAAAATGAATGAAGAAATTCTGTTGGTAAAATAATACATATATATATTCATAAACTAGTATACTTTCAGTTATACCACGACATTTTTTTACTATTGTTTAGTTGATACGTATATATCTACGTATATATTTTTTAATGATTTTATTTAAACTAAAATCTAAAACATGCGATACCTTGATAATGTATTGATTTATTTTACTGCATGAGTACATGATTTGAAATGGGTGTGGTATAATACATTTTTTTTTGAAAATTTAACAAATCTGCCAACGACCTATGGTATAACCTTATTATACTAAAATATTTATTTTCAAAATTTAAAACATGCGAATGCTAGACAAAAAAAACAATCTTTCGAAATCCATTTATAATTTTTTGTGGAATAGAGTCAATACGTCTAAAATCTGTTTTGAAAATGACGTATTTCTGGTTTTCTCTGGTAATGCCCTTTTAAATAAAATGATTAAAAAATATATACGTACATGTGTTTCTTGACGAAAATTGGTCCGTTTGTGTTTTTATTTGCGCACTTACAACTAAAATATTTCAGATTTTTTTAACATTCTTATTCAATTTAGATATTATTGAAAAATGTTAAATATAATCAAAAAATTATTACAAAAAGTACGTTATTTTAATAGTTTTTTCATCACGCCTTTCAGCATTTTTGGCTGCAGGTATAAATTAAAGCAAATTTGGAATGAAATAAAATCGATATTGAGTTATAATTTTAAAAAGCTGGTACGGAGAATAATTAATCTTTTTCATTATAACTGCCCTGCACGATCGTAAAAATAACTTTCGGCGAAATGTGGATTTTTCGTCCGCTGGCTGGTTAAACGCTCTTAAGGAAATTGAGGAAATTAAGTTGAGTAGTTAGTTAATTCCTTACCTAGGCCACAAACCAGCACCACTAAAAGCAGGAACATCGTGGAGGGAGGGAACAGACGGAATGTTTTTAAAGAAACTTATTAGTTTGCTGACGTACTTTGCGAGATAATTGCACTACCTCATTTCTATATTGTTTTCTATGTTGCCACTTGCTTTGTCTTTATAGGATATTCACTGTTCTTGTTTGTATCTTTAGACACAACCTCTGCCTTTGCTTCACTAATCTTGAATGCAGCTTTAGGGCACCTTTGCATTTGTTGGATATTATGTTCTCTTGTGTTTGCCTTAAGATAACGCCACCTTTGAACTCTTATACTGTGTTACTAATGGATTTGCGTATAATGCGCTGATGATTTTAAAACAATGATTATCTAATCGTCCATGTAAATGAGAAATAAATAAAACATATCAGTTTCTTTGAAATGTTAAAATAAAACCAGCCACTCCTGGGAATTTTCCATTAACTGATTGAAATCTACTCGCAATTACTGCAACAACAAAGTTAACCCTTTGCAGGCTTTCAGACAATACTTCTCACTCTCAGAAATTCAGGATCAACGGAAGAATACTAACCGCAAAATATGAGAATCCGTTGCCTATGAACATAATATTATTTAGCATACACCCACAAAATCCTACTTTTATATGGCCAAATATACATAAATGGTCTGTCAAACTCTTGTTTCTTGATTTTTTTCTACATAGGAGGCCCTGACGAAAATAATTTCCCTCAGGGCCTATGTCATTTTTGAAGATGCTGTGTGGAGTGTCTTTTTGAGGAAAGAAGGCGTGAACATGGGTCTTGAAGAGACCCATGTTGTACGAGGAACGAAACACAGAGGCCGGCAAATCGTTCCACAGCCGAGCTGTTGAACTCGAGAACCAGTCGTAGAAACGACCCGTTCTCATGTGAATAATGTCAATATGTTGGGTGCGTGTGTGGCGTATTTCCCGACTATGCACCGATGCCGAGGGGATTAGTGACGCTAGTTCCTCGGAGCATCTTCCATTTTAATACCGGTAGAACAAGGACAGCATTCCCACCTGACGCCTGTACTCTAAAGATTGCAATCCATCTGTGCAGATGGGAGAATCTGTCAAACGGACCGCCCATTTCTGCACAGAGTCAAGGGTTTTTTTTTGGGTATTTTGGAGCTCCAGACCAGAGGTGGCTGCCAAATTCAACCGTGGGGCGCATTTGCGATTTGTACAGGGTTAGCAGTTGTGTACTATTAAAGTATCTGCTAGCCGTGTACAGTGCGCCCAGTTTCTGAGAGGCTAATTTAACTGAACCTTCCTCAGGGGTGAATAAAAATATATAGAATACCATGTATATCTGTTTATGTTCAATATTTTTTTATTCACCACTGAGGAAGGTTCAGGATGAACTGAAACCGGTTGGATTAAGAAATGATAAAGCGGAATTGAAAGATAGTTATTTTATTGTGTTTATTATAAAATATTTTTAGCCATTTTAAAATATGAAAGCCAAGTATTTTCCCCGCCTTCCTCTTTCCCATCTCCTTCCCACCCTACTACCTTTAGCCTTACAACATACCCCAATCGGGCATGCCGTAGTCTCTTTGGCTTTTATGCGTAGATGTTGAAATATGAACACCTTTTTCTAATACCTATTAATATCCATATCTAATTCCTCTTTAAAAATGGTAAAAATTCTGTTAGATATCTCAAAGACGTTACATACTTTAGACGCGGGGTAGAAATCTCAAAATAGGAAGCCAACAACAAAACAATTGTAGAGTACTCGATTTCTAGTACTTTAGTACTAAACTGCCACACGTCGAGTAAGGTCGTGTCCTACCAGTAAGTAAATCGCATTAAAAAGAACCAAAATTCCCTCCTGTGTGATGAGAAAATGTTTCCATTACACGGTAAACAGTAGTAAAAGCGAAGGAATAACATTTCATTTGTAAATACATGCAAATTACTTATTATTATCGTTTATAAAATAATACAATTGCTTTCCGCCCAAAGATTTTATGCGTCATTAGAGAACTCAAGGCCTACTAAAGTACAGGTCTGGATGCGCAACAGCCAAATTACAAAGTCGATGCCATGCCGTCGCTAAGTAAAATTTACTTTTTATAATAATAATCTAATGATTCTTTATTTACTTGCCTGCGGTAAAACATCATACAAATCAGCAGAAACAACAAATACAATAACAATCAACGCCATTTGCAAATTACACAGGTATACAAAAAAATAAAAAATGAGAGCTGTTTTGGTTTTTTTGCGTAATTTTTATGTTTTTGGGTGTGCTGAATCCGAAAATGACTTTCATTTTGTCACAGAACGTCACGTTTTCTGACAATGTAGGTATCTATGTTAAACAAGTTATCATCTTAAAATAAAAGATAAAAGACTAAAAAAAATTTTTTTTTATTTATAATTGCGCAACAAAACTTATTTTTTTATCTAAAATACATTGATTAGTAAGCACTAAACACATTTCTTTTTCCCAGTGAGACTTCTTTTGGTACATTTTCGCTTGTAGGAAGCATCTGGAAGGTCTCTCTGAAGCGTCCAACAGTAGTCTGCGATCATTGAGATGCTCCATCTTCCCTGGTATCTTTTTTCCATCTCCTTAATATTTTGGTGAAATCGTTCACCTTGCTCTTCACTCACATATCCTAAATTTTCTCGAAAGTAGTCGAGGTGGGAATGAAGAAAATGTACTTTTAAACTCATTAGGCAACCTAAAGCTTGAAATGCTTTTAACGATTTGTTTGTAGTTAGGGTCCTTGTTATTGCCTAAAAATTCAGGTTACCCTCCCCGATCCCTAGTTCCCCTCCCCCCCTCCCTCGAACCCCCTACCCGAGTTCCCCTCCCCCCTCCTACATTCCATACATTCAGTCCCGGTACATTCAGTCTTCACAGCTCGCGTGCCACCTATTGCAATTTTTTTTATACAAATTTCATAATGCTAGAGCTCACCAGTAGTTTTATACAAAACTTGTCTTGACAATAACGAACACAAAAAAAAGAATTATCCAATTTGGTGCAGTCGTTCAAAAGTTATGCGCGTACATACATTTCTGCGATTCATTTTTATTTAATTAATTAATTTTTCGTAATTTCATGATGCCGGAGCTCACTATTGTATACAGAAACCACCGCAGCATGCACACATCATATCCCCAAAGTTTCATCGCAATCGGATGAATGGTTTAGCAATGAAATGTTTATTGCCAGAGCTCACTATTGTATATACTATCTATATCTGTATATAAATGTATACCGTTTTGCAAAATAACCTGACGTTCTGGAATTTTTTGAGTATTTTTCTAGTTTTCAGAACACCTAAATACATAGAAATCAGTTGAAAACATCCAGACAGCATTTTTGTTGTAGACCTGTGTTATCGTTGTTCATTATAGCTATTTGACACCTCAAAATTCGACTGGTGCCCAGGCCTCCTACTTTAGTCGGCCTTGAGACAGTATTCTACGAACTTTTTAATTTTGAATACGAAAATGCCACCCGCGTTCTATCTTTTGTTTCGTCCATATGCACTATCATGAACGAATAACTTTTGAATTAAGAAATTATTGAAAATCGCTGAAAACAAAAGAGCTTTGATTAATTGCCACATTATATCTTGAGTTTGTGAGACTATGGCAAGTCTATTTATATAACTTCATTGAGATATCTCAGGAAGATTGCGGGTTAAGAAAAACCTTATAATTATTGTTAGTCAATAACATAACATGTTTACAAATACCATGGCTGACGGCTTTTCCGAGAAATAATAACCTTGGTACTAGCCTGGCCGGGTCAAAGCAGATAAACTGGTATAATTATGTACTTAGGTACAAACAATCTCATTATTATTCCAAACACAAGATTGCGGAAAATGTCTCAGAAATGCCATTGAATGCAGATATTTGATATGGGGCTCACATTGGCATCTGCGGTATTAAAAATGACCATCCCTGGACAAATTTGGATTATTTATGCATTAAACCGCTTACTCGTTAATACGGAATATTTTTTATTTAAACAGTTAGATTTAGCTTTATTATTAGGAAAAGTGAGTATTTATGTCGGAGGAGACCAAAAAACATGCAAAAAATATGCATTTAACATTTTAATTTTGTTATTGTTCATTCATCGTTTTTATTTTAACATTTCATCAATGCTGCCAATCATAGAAAAAATATTTTTGCGTAAAACAAAGTGAATGCATTATTGACAAGTTTGTACCTGTATTTATACCAGTAGAACAGGGAAAGAAATGTATTAAAATAATTACACAAACCCGCTAGACAAACCCTGCTTTTGCCAAACAAACCATTCAAAACCTGGGATGTTTTTTATAATATAATGAAATGCGAGTTTATTTTAGAGAATTTATTTTATAAGATTGGTACTTCCGACAAATATATTTGACTATCTATTAGTTAAAAGACGAACATTCCGTATTATACGTGCATCAAACTTCGACAACACGAACGTTCCGTATTATCCGTGCGGTGGACTAACTGCATATTTACCAAATTTGGAAACGCTCGCATAGTTATTAATTATTATTAATTGAATAATTAAGAGTAATATTTTAAATATACAATGCCATAGTGTAGGGGTCACCAAATGGCGGACCGCGGTCCGGATCCGGACCGCCGACCTATTTTGTGCGGACCTTGTGTTAAGTATACAAAATATTTTACACATGTAACTTGAGTATGTAATTTGATAAATTTTTCCGAGCTTTGTCTTTGCAATAAAGAAAATGTAATATCCATTGCTTTTTATCAGATATTTTTACACATCAATGATCCGAACCTTAAACTTCAAAGGAAAGCTTGTATGGGAGCTCCTGACAGAAGTAAAAACCTTTTTGCGAAAACTAGTTTTTTTCGACATGAACGCCTGCACTTACCTAATTTCAAAAAAATAGCAGTAACACCAAGTTGATGTCGGCCAATACAAGACGTTCATTAAGGTTCTTAAATCGGAATTTGAAAACAGATTCACAGATTTTAAGGAAATTGAGAATGTCGTCGACATCCTCTGTAACATTTACCCTCTGCATCCTGGTGATGAATGGAGCAATAAATCTGCAAATATTTCCGGGAGTAATAAAGCTGCTCTCCAGATGGAAATAATCGATTTCCAAGAAAATACGGTTTTAAAAGACCAAAAAGAGGAAGTTTCTTGTCAAGAGTTTTGGATTAAATTTGTTTGTGCTAATAATACCCAGAATTAAAAAAATAGCCTCGAAACTTCTCACTTTGTTTGGGTCAACATATGTTTGTGAAGCAACATTTTCCAAGATGAACTTCATTAAAAATAAATTCCGGAGCAGACTTCTCCAATATCTCCAAGATTTAATGACCATAGCCTGCACAAACTTTGGACGGACAGTCCAAGGCAAAAAATGTATTTTTTCTCATTAATATCACTGATATGTATCTAAACATATATAACTAGTATATTTTATTATTTCAATTATTAAACCGGGAGAGGGGGGGGGGTGGTCTTTTCCCTTGCGGGCCGCGACAGGCATGTTATTTAAAAAAAAAAACGGACCCCTAATGAAAGTAATTGGTGACCCCTGCCAGAGTGGATGATTACTTCTATCATGAACTCATCATCATCATCACTATTGGCTCTACAACCCCTGGTGGGTCTTGGCCTCCTCAAGAGTCTTCCTCCACTCATCTCGGTTTTGTGCCAGCTCTCTCCAGTTTGGAAGCTCCAAGATAGATATGTCTTTGAGGACGTTGTCGCTCCATCTTAGTCTTGGTCTTCTCAGGCTCCTTCGCCCTATTGGTCTTGAGTTCAACAAGGACTTTGGTGCTTGATGCTCGGTCATTCTCTCCATATGACCCAGCCACCGAAGTCTTCCCAATTTTATAAATATTTTGCGACGTTTAGCTACTTAAATAAAGTATAGAGCTCATTGTTATAACGTCTGCGCCAAAATCCATTTTCTAGAACCGGTCCGAAGATGCGCCTCAAAATTTTTCTTTCAAAAGCGTCCAGTGCTCGCTCATTCCTCTTAGTTAGTACCCAAGTCTCAGCTGCGTACGTAAGTACTGGTCTGATATACTGGTGTTTTGTACACTAATATCTTCGTGTTTCTGGACAGCAGTCTGGACTTTAATTGGTTTTATAGGCGGAAATTACAGCGATTTGATCATGTACTCACCTTTCAATAAAGTCCTTTAAGCGTTTTTGTTATTTGTTTTTGGGGTGTTGTGCCGTGTTGCGCTACCTCCTTCTTTAGCCAACGTTTCGGACAGCGTTTCAGTGTCCATCGTGAGGGAGATATGTGTCCGAGAACGCTGTCCGAAACGTTGGCTAGAAACGGAAGAAATTTCCCAATCTAAACCGGAATTCTATACTTAATTCCAGATAAATAAATACTCGTACCTATTAAAGTTTCGAGGTAGTGAAGTCTAACTTGAAATCAGTGTTTTCTTTCTGATACCTACATGTACCTAGCAACTACAATAATAATAATAAAAATAATGATACCATCAATAATACCTTTAGTTATTTCGGCTACTGGCATAATACCTAGGAATCTGATTCAAAATTTAAGCATATTAGATTTGTCAAAGAATTTGTATGTAAAAATCAGTCATTTTAAATACATGTAGGATTAAAAAAGATTTTTTAAATATTTATATTTAGGGATCAGTAGGATTTATGGGAATTCCTAATAGGAATTCCACAGAACCGACCACTCTGATATGAAAATATCTGGAGTCGGTGAATTATTTTCCCATTTGGTCTCTGGTAGGTTGACATGTTGTTCTTGTATTGTTTTGTATTTATAATACTTATATAGTGCAATTGAATAGCGTGGATTGACTAGATGATCATTTGGGGAAGTGTATGAAAGGGTTTAGTTTTTGCTGTGGGAAAAATTTAACCCGGACATTTAAATCTGGTGCGTAAAAAAATTTGTCAATATTTTATTTTCCCAAATTTACACATCTTCAATTTGGAACGCGGGTATGGGTACCGCCACCCCTGAAGCCTTTTATTGAATAACAAACACCCCTCCATAAGTCACCCCAAGTGTTCGCTAAGTTTGGTGACTTAGCCGGGGTGTTGTGGTTCACAGGGTGAGGTTTATTTATTTATTTACGCCCTTGAAGCATTAGAAATAGAAACAATAAAATACCAATTATTTTATTGTATTATCTCTCTTCCTTTACAATTTACACCAATACAAAGGAAGCAGAATTTAAAAGAAATAACAAAAACAATATTATAATAATAATCGACTGGTCAGTGGTTGAGTGGGCATAGTGCTTGGGTCCCACCCGAGCGTCGCGTGTTCGATTCCTCGGCTGGCCAAGTCCTCCATCACAACACAAGCAACATTTTCGGCTTTCTGTGGTGGTAGTAGAAGATTTTCAAACATTGTTGGGTTATTCGTAACCCGGGAATGTTTGTCTTTCTTTTTAAACGAAAAAAAAAATGAAAACATAATAATAAAGTTTGTCCAGGTTTTGGCGGTTTATGCATCTTCCCGCCAGCTGCGTGGCTGATCGAATCGATGCCATTAATCTCTCCAGCAGGACTCTCTCGGAACATCGCCTTGCGCAGCAGGGGAAGGTATAAATTCATATGTCCGTCATTCCTGGAGACACTAACTTCTAGTTTCCTTCCTACTCCTCGTATTTTTTCCTTCTCAGAACTTCGTATCCTTTCTTTACAAAGACCCTCGACACAGCATTCCCAAAGATAACATAGGCCCTGAAGGGGATTATTTTCCTCGAGGCTTCTGTACGGAGATAATAAAAAAAGAAATATTTTATTTATATTTTACGGTAATAAATCAAACAAACGGAAAATTAAAAATAAGAGTGCAATTCACATGCGCTAGAAGTAAAACCTTCAGAAAACTAAAGTAGACAAGAGTGAAATGACTAGAAGTAGGTACTTATTTTTATCAATGTGAAGGACGATTTTTTCCATATTTTTGTAGCCAAATACCAGTGCACCTTTTCCTACACATTCCCTATCTCCTTCCCCTCCCCACTACCTTCAGCCTCAACCCCAATTGGGGATGCCATAGTCTCACTGGCTCCAGATAGAAGCAGCTGAGACTCTTGTGAGGTATAACTATAAAAAATAAATTTGGTCATCTTATTAGTATTTGTGTTTTCTGCTTCTGGGTCGCTAGATATCGCATTATTTTTCCGGTTAATTTTAAAGTGGTTTGAAAATTGGATATTGATTTTGCAAAAATAAATACGCAAAATAATTTTTTTTATTTTTCAATATTATTACTCCAAAATTTGGCTGCCTTTAAAGTGTTCACCACAAGAGTGCAAGGACTTATCCAACCTTTTTTTCCACTGCTCAAAACAATTTTGAAACCCAATAATTGGAACCTGCGTATATTTTGCATTAGTCAGAAGTACACTGGAATATGCCTCGCTAATTTGGAACCCGCAGTACAAAGTATACATAGATAGCTTAGAACATATTCAAATCAAATTTATAAATTATATCACCATCAAATTCAACAATAACATTGAATGCATATTTCAAACATTGCAACAAAGGTGAGCAATAGCTGATGTGACATTTACACACAAAATTTTAAATAATAAAATTGACTGTACTAAAATTTTTTTCCCAGATAATTTTAACATACCCTTAAGACGTACACGCCATACAGAATTATTCCACACGCTTAATTACAAAACAAATGAAGCAAGTAATATGCCAATCAATCGTGCTCTTCAAATGTTCAATAATATTGGTCTAAATTCTAAAATCGACATTTTCTACGATTCATTGCCTAAATTTAAAAAGAGCATCATGTCAATAATATAATTTGTTCAATGCACATATACACACACACACCTTTCCACTACGCACATCACCCGGTAATTACTTAATATACGAGGGGAGGTTTTTAAGTTCGCGGGATGGGTAGGTAGGTGATTAGTGAGGGTGTCGCTGAATTAGATACAAATTACACAACTCATTATTAGTAAACACGTCGGGTTTTATCGAAATTAGGTCATTAGTCTTTGAGCTATCCTCGACTAAACATGTCAATCGGGAAGAAATTGAGAAATATGAAGAAAGTCGAGTTCCGCGCTGTTATAAAGTTCCTTACTAAGTAAGGAAAATCAGTTCAGACCATACTGACAGAGATGTCATCCGTTCACGGGGATTCTTGTCCAAGTAAAAATATGGTTTACAAGTGGCATATCCTCTTCAAACAAGGCAAGGGTTACTCGAAGACGACCCACGGCCAGGTAGGCCGATCGAGGTGACCACTCCGGAAATTATTCAAAAAGTCGAAAAATAAATATCAGAAGATGCCCGACTAAAGAAGAAACAGCAACAAAAATAGTTGGAGTATCAGATACAATCATTTTCGAAATTCTTCATGGTCATCTTGGCATGACTAAAGTCAGCACAAGATGGGTGCCGGGAATGCTCGCCGCCTCAAAAACAACAGCGCGTGGAGTGTTCTCGTGCGTTTTCGGACCTCTGTAGAAAAGACAAAGATGGAGTGTTGGCTCAAATTGTTACTAGTGATGAAATTTGAGTTCATCATTATGAACTTGAGTCTAAACAGGTCTCAATGCAGTGGCACAGAAAAGCACACCACCACCAAGAAGTTTAAGGTGTCACAATCGGCTGGGAAAATCATGGCGACAGTCTTTTGGGACTCAGAAGGAATTCCGCTGGTCGATTACAAAGATAAAGGTGTTTCCATAACCGGAGATTATTACGCTTCAATCTTAGAGCAATTAAAGGAAGCCATCAAGGAGAAAAGAAGTGGAAAATTGACCAAAGGTATCCTCCTTCTGCACGACAACGCGCCTGTTCACAAGAGCCGTGTTGCGATGTCTGCCCTGCAGAAGGTGGGCTTTAAAATTTCGTCACACCCACTTTACAGTCTTAACCTGGCTCTCAGTGATTATTACTCATTTCCAAACTTAAAAAAGAACTTCGTGGGAAAAAGTTTTCAAGTGATGAAGAAGTGAAGGATGCAATTTCGGCGTATTTTTTAGACAAAGACAAATCTTTTTTTCTTTAGGGTATACATCAGTTAATTGAAAGATCCGAAAAATGTATTGGGGTAGCAGGTGAATGTACTGAAAAGGGAAAATAATTTTAGATTTTTATTTCCACTCCTTACCCCCCATTAGGCGAACTGAAAAACCCACCCTCGTACATACCATAAAAATATTCTACAAAGAAGCACATCATAGGTATAGGTCTCGCAAGTTAAGTTGACTTCATCATAGTACTCACACAGATGCAAAACTTTCACACATGGTGTTTCGTTTTAGGCTTTAAAAAAAACAATTAATAATTATTTCACAATTGAGAATTCGAATCCAAAGCGTGTTGAAGTCGGTAACATAAAACTAAAGTTATTTTATAACATTTTTATTGAAATACTAAAGGTTTAGGAAGAAAAATAAAGTTTATTAACTAAATGTGACAATCTTAAGGATTGAATTCCAATGGGTATTCATAAATAACGACAAGGTTAAAAAAATATTGTTGTAACAGACGTATCAAGCCTTTACAAGACTGTAAAATAGAAGCACCGGTTTTGTGCACGCCTTCCACTAGCTCACGCTGATGATGGTGATTGTAGCTGGCTGGCCTCCCTACATCCAGTGGTATGGCCCTGGATGCGCCTCGTTTCTGCCTGAGCGGTGCCTTGCAGTGCCCAGAGTCAGGGCCGACTGCAGCGGTAGGCACCGGGTTCTCGTTCAGGCAGAACTTCGGCAGGAGGCAGCAGCTGGCAGCAGGTCGCAGACTTCCAGAGGTAGGTGTCTGGACCACTTGTGGAGTAAATAACAAGACTTGTTGACTGTTGAAGAATAACTGATTTATTATTGAAAACGGCCGGTCTTATATACCCGATTTCCGGGACAAAACCGGTCACGTGGTACACTTTTAGGGTGGGAGGTTTTACCTAGCCCTTTGTGTATAAAAGGTGTGCCTTGCTGTGGGCCACCTATTTCGGCAACCACTTGCTCGAAAGTGGTCGTCTAAAATTGGTTTCTTAAATTAATTATACAGGTCAGGTTAAAGTATTTACAATGTTTTCCTTAAAATTAAAGTGGTTCTACGGATATTCTCTATCCGTAGAATTTTTGTTTGCTGAGTTTAGAGTTAATTTAAGGATGTTTGACATTTTGTCGGTAGGTATTTACATTTTAAAAGGGAATCTGAAGAGTTACAATGAAGTTAATATTTTTCCCAGGTCCCCCGTAAGCCTGGCTATCGAAACCTTTTGGTTCCGTCGCCTTACGAGGTCCTGGGATTTTTAAAATGGAGAAAAAGTGAATTGATGCAAAGGTCTCGAAAATCTGCGCAAATGCTGATAGCGCTGGCAGTTTAAGAGTTACAATGTTGATTTATGTCTCTTTGGATGCCTCGTAGGGCTCTGCACTGAAACGTCTTAGTTTCAGCATCCTACGGGGTGTGTAAATGAAGTTATGTTATAAAATGATGTATTTTTAAGCAATATGAGGGCCCTCAATGGGGCCGCCAAACTGTTTTTTTGGCTTTGGAGCCGGGAAAATAGCCCTGAAGGCGAAATGATAATGATTCTAGCATGTCTCCCGGTGGCAACTTGGTATACAAGTTTTGTTTGTTGCACCGGGGCATTTGTGAGTAAAGAAAAAGAACATTTTAGAAATGATAAAATGTGTTTGGCAAAAGATCGTTGCTGGCGGCACGGTATTCATGAACCTAGCGGCCAGGACGAAAAAGGCCCTTAAAGGGGCCATAATTAAAAAATGAGAGCAGCCCGCTTGGCGGAGCCGGAGGCAGTCCGCTTGGTGGAGTAGCCGCTCCTTTGGAGCCGGAAAAATGGCCCTTCTCAGGGGTACAAATAAGCATAATGAAAGAAGTATAGGAGTCTAGAATGTCTCCCGGTGCAAACTTGGCACACAAGCTTTATTGGTTGCACCGGGGCATTGTACATAAGCAAGACATATAAATTACAATTAAGAATATACAATGAGGGAGAGCAACACGTCCGTTACAATTGTGTTAATTAAAAAGATTAATTTATTATAATATACATACTGACATAATATTTTATAAAGTAAATAATCCACAAGCCGCCACATGCCGCTACACGTTTAATAGGCATAGATTTTGAAAATAAAACTACTTTTAACCAAAAGAAACATCGGTTTCGGTCGAGATAGATGGAAAAACATGCATTAAAATTCGATTTTCATTCAAAGTTAAAAATTTCCCATATAAAACATCTCCATTGCCGCCATTTTTTTGTACGGATTTGAAATTTGTAAAGTTTTGTTTCAAACTCAATACGCATGAATTACTTAGTTTACCTAAGTCAAGAACCTAATGTTGAAATAATGTGTGATTTCTATAATCTGTGCTTAAAAATTTGGCTGTTTATGGATTATTTAATTTTTATAATATTATGCGTTAGCAATCATCAGCAACAGTAATTATTTAATTATGTATCAGTCATCATCAGCAACTATCTATACGTATATTATCTAAAATATAACAGATTACTAACACAAAGGTATAAAAGATTAACTGTTGAATACTATTCTGTGATACTCCAGTTACCTTAGACGTTAAATCATACAAGTCATTTATGCATAAAAGTTGACCACAGTTTTTTTATATTATGAATAAAAAATTAAACACGCGGAATAAAATTTCACGAGTTTGTCCATTCAGTGATTTGCCACGTCCCGTTTCGTAACAGGACTCCATGATGTCGTAATAAATATTAAACTTGCACACTTTACAAACACTCTGTAAATCTACTAATAAAGATTCGAATTAAAAATAATGAAAACTATTTATTATTTCAAATTTAAAAATTTGTAATTATTTCACCTGCGATATGTAGGTGCACGTATGAATTAGTTCTTAGTCGAAGTATGATACAGTTAAAAGTGACCGAATTTTATATGGGTTCCGTAGCTCAATCGGTAGAGCTCTTGCCATGTAAGCAAAGGTTTCGTGTCCCAGCAGAGCCAATATCTTTTCTGTCTCAGATTTTCGATTGAGTTTCGTTAATATTGTCTTCATTTAATGAAATATTATAATTTGAGATTTTACTCATAAAGTTTAAAAAATTAAAAATAAACAATAAAAAGTATAAAAAAATGATAATTTATTCTAACGAAACCTTTACCTTTACGGAAATAGCTTTATCTTAAACACCTATCATAATGTTTCATTGAAATAATCAAAGAAAACCTGCTCATCTTGTAAAATTTTGTCTGTTAATAAATAAGAACTAAGGCAACGAGATGGCGCCACTTCCGTTAACAGATTGCGTAATTGCAATTACGCCCTGGCAGAGGCGTAAGTACTACTTGATTTGTAACTTCGTGATCTCTCCAGATATGGAGAGATTGACAATAATAATAATAAGAGATTGACAATAAAAAAAATAATAATAATGATATATCGGTTGAATTGTTAGCCAAAATTATAAAAAAATACTCATAATTGGAAAGCCACGGGTTGCGATTGAATACATAATTTTTGGTACAAACGTCTAAATACTTTACATCCTCTTTTTGCAAAAAATCTTTCAAAACTTGTCAAACAACCTCTAAATTTTCCCAATTTTCTAACTAAGGGCATTACTTATATGTTACCTGAAAGCGAAAATATTAATAATCCCTCTCAATATAGACCCATTACATGTTTACCAACAATATACAAAATTTTAACCTCTTGCTTGACAGATTTAATATATACTCATTTGGATGAAAAAAATATTTTATCTGAACAACAAAAAGGTTGTCGCAGAAAACATATGGGATGTAAAGAACAATTAGTTATTGATTCTGTAATTTTAAAATAAATTCAAAATCAAAAACGAAATTTACATACTTGTTATATAGATTATCAAAAAGCTTTTGATTGTGTCCCGCACTCGTGGCTAATCAAAATATTAAAAATATACAAAGTTAACCCAATTATAATAAGCTTTTTGAAAAATATTATATCCTTTTGGAATACAGATTTACTAGTAAATTTAAAAGGTAAGAAAATAGTAGTACCGGGCATTTCAATAAAAAGAGGGATTTTTCAATGAGACTCATTGAGTCCTCTTTGGTTTTGCTTAGCATTGAATCCTCTATCTAAAATGTTAATTAAAAGCAAGTTTGGAATAAAAATCAAAGGTAATACAAGAGAGAGTATTATAGTTTCACATCTATTATATATGGATGATATAAAATTATTTTCAAATTCTCAATCAAATTTAGAGAAAATGATTAAGGTAGTTAAAATTTTTTCAGATGATATTAAAATGACTTTTGGTTTAGATAAATGTAAAACAATCCATATAGAGAAAGGCAAAATTGTAGATGGAGACGAGGGTATATTTAGAAATTTCAAAATTAAAAGTTTGAAAGGGGATGAGGTTTATAAATATTTAGGATACCCGCAATCAAATAGATTGCGTAGAAATAGAAGGATTTATGCTTCCCATTCAAGATAGAGTCATTAATACTAAAAATTATAGGAAGCATATAATAAAAGATATAAATCAAATTGATGATTTATGTAGAAAATGTTTGGCTTTTCCGGAAAGTATAGAACATATTATATCGGGATGTTCTATATTAGCGCCGTCCGAGTACACATTTAGGCACAATCAGGTTTTAAAAATAATTCACCAAAGTTTGGTAATTAAACATAACTTGATTGACTGCCGTAATATAGTAGCATATTATGAATATGAACCAAATTCATTTTTAGAAAATGAATTTTATAAAATATATTATGATAAAACTATACTAACAGACAGAACAATTAGTCATAATAGACCTGACATAGTTTTACATGACAAAATTAAAAAAATAACTTATATCATTGATGTAGCTATTCCAAATTCCAGTAATATTCAAAAAACTGTTTCTGATAAAATAAGAAAATACACAGATTTAGGAAATGAGATTAAAAGAATTTGGCGTTCTCGGACTATAAAAAATATTACCATTTGGTATTTCGGCCACTGGCATAATACCTAGGAATCTGATTCAAAATTTAAGCATATTAGATTTGTCAAAGAATTTGTATATAAAATCAGTAATTTTAAATACATGTAGGATTACAAAAGATTTTTTAAATATTTATATTGAGGGATCAGTGGGATTTAGAGGTTCAATTAGAAATTCCACAGAGCCGAACCCTCTGATATGAAAATATCTGGAGTCGGTGAATTATATTCCCATTTCGTCTCTAGTAGGTTGACATGTTGTTCTTGTATTGTTTTGTATTTATAATACTTATATAGTGCAATTGCATAGCGTGGGTTGACTAGATGATAATTTGGGGAAGTGTGTGAAAGGGTTTAGTTTTTCCTGTGGGGAAAATTTAAACCGGACATTTAAATCTGGTTATTGTGGCTGGCAGTTGTGGTTTCTACGTTGCGTCTACATATTACATATGACGTCACTGCCTTTTGCGTTCACTTTGCCCACTCAATCTAGTCTCCTTCAACGGAAGCAATCTTCCGAACAGGACCTCCATCGATATGCTTGGTGTAACTCTAAGTGACCAGCTCAGGTACGGGGGCTCCATCGAAACCAAAGTTAAGTTAGCCTCTCAGAAACTGGGCGTACTCTACGAGGCCCGCAGAAACTTTAATAGTACACAACTGCTAACCCTGTCAAATCGCAACTGCGCCCCACGGTTGAATTTGGCAGCCACCTCTGGTCTGGAGCTCCAAAATACCTAAACAAAACCCTTGACTCTGTGCAGAAACGGGAGGTCCGTTTGATAGATTCTCCCATCTTAACAGACGGACTGCAATCTTTAGAGCATAAGCGTCAGGTGGGAATGCTATCCTTGTTCTACCGATATTACAATGGAAGATGCTCCGAGGAACTAGTGTCATTGATCCCCTCGGCACCGGTGCATAGTCGGGAAACATGCCAAACACGCGCCAAACATTTGTACTCTGTTCTTCCTTCTTCCTACAACATGGGTCTCTTCAAGACCCATGTTCACTCCTTCCTTTCCTCAAAAAGACCTTCCACACAGCATTTTCAAAGATGACATAGGCCCTGAGGGAAATTATTTTCCTCAGGGCCTCCTGTGAGGAGTTAATGTAAAACAAAAAAAACTGGGCAGAGCCGAACCAAGAGCCAGCCGCAGGGCCTAGCAGCAAAAACCGGCGGGGCAGGTTTTTATCTGCTAGTTGTTATTGATACAGGACGGTTCGCGTAGCTACCTTTAGCTCTAAAGTACTATCTCCCAGGTTTGGCTCATTCTCCTAATATTGTTAGGAGAATATAGTCCTTTAAAGGTTCACCATGGTTGTTATGTACTGGAATATTTTTTTTTTTTTTTTTTTTTTTTTTTTTTTTTTTTTTTTTTTTATTTTATTTAGGAGAAAATACAGATACAGATATTAATTGGCAAGAATATACAAAACATCAACTAGAGAATTCACCTGCATCCAAACTATTTCTCACGAATTGACTTAAACAGCAGTTAAAAACATATACAAATATTATGTCTTATAAATAGGGGAAAAAATATATAAGTACATAAGAATATTATTTTACAAATAGAGATATGAAATAAATGCGCAATATCCTTATAAGAATTTACAAATTATTTTTGAAACAAAAAAATATAAATATAGATAAACAATGTTATACAGAAATTTAAAAAAAAAATATATATATATATAAACGAATGTATGTCTAAGTTGTTTACTTTGAACTTTGTAGGAAAACAGCCTTCATTTTTCTACTAAAAGTACTGCGTGTATCAAAAAATAAGTCAGAATCCTTGAGCTTTTGATTCTGATTAAGTGATTCGCACATTCTTCTGATTGGGTCCCTGACACCAGCATTTGTACGCGTCCGGCTAATGTGGAATAAGTCGTTAAGCCTTGTTACTCTGGGTGGTACTTTAAAGTTTATTAATTTCAGTAAGTCGGGACAGTCAATAACGTTGTTACAGATTTTATATAGAGTCATGAGATCAAGGTACGTTCGTCGGTTAGATAGCGTGGAGACTGGAGAATATATTCGATATGTTTTCTTTCCATCATATATAGGTGAATAGTGAGTTTATTATAGGTGAATAGTGAGTTTATACTGGTTCCTCATTGATTGGTATGTGTTGTAGGTGGACGGTGTGTTGAAGTTGGACAATTGGATCAACCTGGAGATGGATCCGAAGCAGGCGGCCGCCGTGGTGGCCCTGCGCCCCGTCATCGAGATTCTGGTGGACAAGGTTGCCCACGAACCTGAACTATGTCTCGAACCCGATCCCGTCGATGCCAAGGTAATGTTATCTCTTTAAACACTCAAATTTTACCTACACTCAAGTTTTACACTGTAATTGAACACTGGAGTTGAACACTGAAATTGAATACTGAAGTTGAACAACACTGAAATTGAATACTGAAGTTGAACACTGAAGTTGAACACTGAAGTTACAACTGAAATTAAAGTTGAACATTGAAGTTACACACTGAAATTGAAGTTGAACACTGAAGTTGAGGCTGAACACTGAAATTACACCCTGAAGTTGAACAATGAAGTTGTCAATGAAGTTAAATACTGAAGTTGAACACTGAAGTTGAATAATGAAGTTACACACTGAAGTTGAATATTGAAGTTGTGAAGTTGAACACTGAAGTTAACAACTGAGGTTGAACACATTGAGGTTGAAAAAGTTGAACAATGATGTTGAACACTGTTGAAGTTGAACACTAAAGTTGAACACTGAAGTTATACAGTGTCCAAAATGAAATTGAATATAAATGGCAAAAGAAGTCGGGCCATTCTAGGAAGACATTGAGTGATCAAGTGAACCAAATAATTGAGTTGAGCCTTGTCAGGAGTCAGAATAATAGTAATAGAAGTGTATTTAGATGACGATGTGAATGAAGCAAGGAGTGTGTGCAAAGACATAGTTGTTTGACGGTCCTTCCTCATACATTTTTTTCCGCACGTATTTGACGTGCTGAAAAAACTGTGTATCATGAATGCCGGTGACTTTGAAATCCCCCGAGACGTTCCGGCGATGACTCACTTCGATAACAAGAGACCGAGATTCTCCAACCGACGGAGATCGGCGGAGGAAACTCCGGCTTCGGTGGCGACGGCGGCGGATTCCGCGGCAGCCGAGGATTCGGAGGGGGCGGCGGGTTCAGGGGAAACCGCGGCGGTGGTTTCGGTGGAAACAGGGGCGGTTTCGGTGGAAATAGAGGCGGTGGCGGTTACGGAGGTGGCGGCGGCGGTGGTTACCAAGGCAACCGTGGCGGGGGCGGATACAATGGAGGGGGAAGCGGCAACAGAGGAGGCACAGACTACAGTAATTATTAACTCCAAATACCAAATTAGTCAATCTGAATATTTTTAATTTATAACCATGTGATTATGTTAATATGTATACAGACTATTAACCCAACTATGAGGTTCCTCTATCCTATACTTTCTTCTCTTCATAATTCCATCAATTTATTATCCTATTATTATATTATATAATATTCTGGGATAATTTGTTATTAATGTTATTTTAAGTGTTCGACTTGTGAATGAAATAAAAAAATAAATGCATATATGTATTTTTTTAATTTATTGAAGCTCCCAATTTTATTGTGCTCTACCTCTATAGCCTACAATTCCGCGATTAACCCTTAAAGTCTCTTGACGTTCTGGAATGTAGTTCTCTTTGGAGAACTGTCAGAATGCGGAAATGATTCTGCGTGAAAATATTTTCGCATAAAAACCTCGGCTCCTTGGCCAAACTGATTGCTCTCCATTAACATTATTCAAAGAACGTTTATTGTTCTCCAAATGCTTTGTACTTTGGTTTTACTAAGGACAAACACTCTCTAAATCAGGGGAACACAGCTGAAGGAGTGTGCTACGTATGCACCCATGTTACTAAAAATCAGGTTAGACATAAATACATATAGTCCAGTCAATGAATGCTCCAAAAAGAGGTGTAGAGTGCGTGAGCAGGGACCTAAGCGATTCCTTCAGAAACTTGTTTAAGGTGCTTAGGGTATGAACATACTAAAAGTCCTGACGTCTAGGTGGTGAGCTAGGGGGGTGAGGGGGAGGGGGAGGTCCCAATTTTCGATTTTCCGCTTATATCTCAAAAACGGTGCGTCGCAGAGGAAAATTTTCTAGAGATAAGTAAAAGCTCTTAATATTATCTACAACTTTTATTCTATATTTAATTTTCGAAATCCCCGCCATTTTTGAGTTACACGCTCCACAAATGTAGATATTTTCCAAAAACATCATTTTACCTCATATTTTTCATCAAACATTTCTTCATATCGTCTAAAATATTCATCATAGAAAGAAATTTATTTAAAAGAAGTTGTAAATAATTTAATTCCCTTTTTGAATATATATAAACATATGCAAATAAATCTCCAACCAGTAAATATTTACAGCAATTTTAAGGTTTTTCGTAAAATGTCGTCATTTTCAGAAAAAGCTGTTTTTATCTTATTACTGACACACCGACGGGCGACGACGATTATGCGACGCTCTGTTCGCTTTTAGTCAATCGTATGATCAGATATGATCATGGAAACCATATTGATGCGATCATTTAAAAGCCAAGGAGGCAAAACAGGACGCAGAGGTGTTTGGCATAATGTACTCAGCAAGAGGTTAATTGGTATGAGCGCAACTCATGAGATCTACACTTCCCTTGAAGAGTTTTCTGGAGTCTTCTTCACGTCAAGTGAACAGCACAAGGACCTCGGATAAGCCCGCTGAAGTAGAGATACAGCAGACATTGCCAAACTCAGTCGGTGGTTTGATGCACATCCTCCCTTCCCTCAATCCAGTGAAATAATGTCCCAATGTCTTCTGTCAGCTCATCGATAAAAATTCACGATGAAAAGGTTGTAGTTGACCCAACATTGCTGTTACTCCGGATATGTATAAGCAAACGATCAGATGAGGATTTGAAGAACTTCTTTGAGTGTGAGTTGGCCCCATTTCCCTCGGCACTGTTCAATGAAAGTGAGATGCGAAAGACAACTAAATCTGTCCTGTACAGCTACCAAAGCCTACCAAAAAACTGGTCTACTGTCTCAGATGAACATAGTTGTGGACGTAGGATTTCTACTACACAGAGTAATTTGGCAAAAAGATGCCTCCTTTGCCACAATTTGTGATCGTTACATCACCTAATTCAACCACCAATATTCTGGATGACTCGCACTGTGGTATTGGATTGGTACACAAACCCAGCCAACCCAGAAATCACAATCACAATACAGACTGAGAAGGTCAGCTGACATCAATTTGACATGGAACACATCAATGCCCGTTAAACAGGAAGATTTTTTTATCCAATCCTACCAACAAAAGTAACTTCATCTGCTTACTACAGACAAAGCTTCGGGAGATTGGGATACAGACTCATCAGACCACTGATGATGCTGACATCCTTAAGGCGAATACTGCTGTGGAACAATCCTCTTACAATTCTGTGGCTGTCATTAATATTGAGGATGTCCTCACTGTCCTTTTTATTGCTTCCACTCCTCCCACCCAAGATATTCTGCTGCTGAAACCCGGACGAGGGAAAACCAAAACAATGGCACTGTCCACCCAAGAAATGCAGCACCGTGGATTTGAACACATCCTGTTCTTACATTCATTTACCGGCTACGACACAAAATATGCAACATTCAGGAGAAGCAAGGTGGGCTTCTCAAAATTGTACTTGGAGTCAGAAATCATCAAGCAAGCGGCAATGATCTTTATAACCCCATCCTCTACTCACGGCAAGGTTGAAGATGCTGGAAATAAATGTTTCCTGAAATGGTATGCCGTGCCAAAAAGACAGACCTCCCTTAACCAGTACCGCTTCCAGTCGTTCACAAGGTTGTTGGCAAATACGAAGCCTGACATCAGCTCCCTCCCTCCAACATAGAACGCAGTTAAACAGCATTCCCAGTGCACCGATTAAGCTGCCCCCTGAAGAATGGGGGTGGAAACATGAAGGAGAGACCCTGATGCCAATTACAACAGAAGATCCACCAGCGCCGGAGATCCATCTGAATATGATATTTTGCCGCTGCACCAAGGATTGTGCAATTGGCAAATGTGGATGCCGAAAAGCAATGCTGACCTGTTCTGCAGCGTGCCTCCACTGCCAAGGGAGATTTATTTATTTATTTATTTATCTATAAAAGGTATGTTTACATAACATTATTCGATGCCTGTCTCACTAGGGAATACCTGTGTTGAGACAGGCGTAGAGGTACATAAATGAGTATCATACATAATGTAATGTCCACTACTACTGCTGTCTTTACGTGATGGCAGTTACCAGATTGGATATGTGGACCAACAATTATATGGGCGAATATTGGTGTAGGTAGTACACTAAGTAAAGAGTAACTGTTTACTGTAGGTATTTATTAGGAGAGCTGCCAATGCAAAAGAGGACGAATCAAGCATGCATCGCCTTATATAGATTCGCGCAAGCACTCTATCTCGCTTGCACTCATACAATAACATACAGACATTACACCCCCACACTTAAACAATAATTACATGATATTTATATATTTCAACCTAACTTATATAATCTTAAATTTCTACATATTTCATTATATTTTATTAACATATTTTTTCTCTCATGTAATTATACAAACTTATTTTTTTTTTGTTTTTAAACTCTCTTTTTTTTTCATATCACTTTGGATAGCGTGGGCGTGGTTGTGGTCTGGAACGCAGTCTCCCTTCCCATGGTGGCTGCGATCTGCAAAGAACAGGGGAATTAGTATTGGTCCTGTCCACGTCTGAGAGTGGACCAAAGTCCAACACATTATCAGAATAGTCACTCTCCCCCCACCTAACCTTTCTATCAGAAAGCTGATCGTGGTGTCTTTTCCAAACCTGGCCTGTTGAATGTATCTTAACCATATAGGTTCTACTCCCTAATCTTTTGATAATTGTACCCAAAATCCAATTATTCTTTTTATTTCTAAAATCTTTGGTCAAAACTTTTGATCCCAAATCAAAGAATTTTTTAAATTTTTTTCCCCGGTAATATTTTTTTTGACTGTTTTGACTCGCTACCATTTTATTTCTCACTTTATCATCAATTTTTTTAAAATCACTACACTTGTCATTATTCATTTTCGGAACAACCGTGTTAAAAATTGAACGAATTTTTCTACCTAACATCAATACACTAGGTTCAATTCCCGTACATAATGAAGGTGTATTCCTAATATCAATTAAAAATGACAGTAATTTATCGTCCAGATCTCTTGGAAATCTGTTGTTCACTAATATTTTTTTTTTAAATTTTTTAACTGTTTTGACAGCATTTTCTGCCAAGCCATTTGAAGCTGGGTGCTGAACTGCTGACGTCATATGTTCAATATTAAATTCACGACAAAATTCCTGAAATAAAGCTGACGTGAAAGCTGTTCCATTATCACTAACAATTTTTTCCGGTATACCAAAGTTAGAAAACATTTTCTTTAATATTTTGATTGCACTAACTGAGTCTACCGTTGGTACTATTTGACAATCAACCCACTTTGTAGTAGCGTCTACCACCACAAAAAAATTTAAATTACCGAACGGACCTAGATGGTCTATGTGAATACGATTCCAAACTAAATTATTCACTGGCCAACTCGCCAATTGTACTTTGGACGGAGTAGGTAAACATACTGCACACCTAGTACACTGTTTTACCTCCTTCTCAATATCAGCATTTATACCTAACCAGAAAAAATAATTTCTTTCTAAACTTTTCGATTTCACTATACCCAGGTGCGAACGGTGAATAAATTTTAAAACTGATTCTTTTAACTCCACTGGTACTACCAGTTTACTATCATAAAACAAACATGCATCATGAGTTGATAACTTATCTCTAATATGCCAAAATTTTAATAAATCAGAATTTAAGTTTTTTTTTCAGGCCACCCTGTATTCACATAATTTACAATCTCTGAAATAACTAAATCCTTACCCGAACTCCGTTTAAATATTTCCGGATTTATTTCCGTTTCAACAGAAATATTATTTAACCGTTCTATTTCCAAACTATCGATATCGGCATCGTTAATTATATCTAAGAAATAATGATTATCCTCGTATTCCTCTATATTATTATTACTCCGTTGCATCGGTAATCTTGACAAAAAATCCGCTTTATTGTCGTCCGATTTGATATACTCAATCGTATAATCAAACGTCTGCAGGATCAGGGCATAACGTTGCAAACGGTTCACTGCTAGAATAGGTACCTGCTTATTTGTATCTAGAATATGTACAAGCGGTTTATTGTCGCAAGACAGAATGAACCTATTTCCATACAAATATTGAAAGAATCTTTTTAAACCGAATACGATTGCGCACGCTTCTTTATCCAAAATCGAATATTTCCGTTCGGTTCCCGATAAAGTCCTACTTGCAAATGCAATTGGGCGTTCTATCCCGTTATCATACTTGTGACAAAGCATTGCCGATATCCCGATATTGCTGGCGTCCGTGATGAGTTTCAAAGGGATACTGGGATTGAAGTGAACTAGAATTTTTTCTGACATTAATTGTTTTTTTACAAAATTGAAAGCATCACTACATTCTTCTGACCACACAAATACGGTTCCCTTTTTCAATAAATTATAGAGTGGCGACAGAGTGTCTGATATATTCCGTAAAAACATTCTATAATACGAGATTACTCCCAACAAACTTCTTAATTCTGACACATTCCTCGGGACTGCCAAATTCTTAATCGCTTCTACTTTACTCTCTAGCGGCATTATGCCTTCCTGTGAGATTTTAAAACCTAAGTATTCAATTTCCGGTACATAAAAATAACATTTTTGGTCATTTACGGTCAGACCATGATCATTTAATTTCTTAATTACCGCGTCACATACCGAATTTAATTCTTCTTTCGAATTACCAAATAATAATATATCGTCTAAAAATACACGCACATTTTTTAAACCACCGACTATAGTAGCTATGACTTGCATAAAAATCGCCGGGCTCGTCGTAAGCCCAAATGGTAACACTTTATACGCAAATAGACCTATGTGAGTTGAAATAACACATAGTTTTTTTGAACTTTCATTCAAAGCAATCTGGGAAAAAGCATTTTTTAAATCAATTTTTGCGAAATGTTTCGCGCCATTTAACGAAGAAATTAAATCTTCCACTCTAGGTAACGGAAACTTTAAAGGTGCTAACATTGGATTCAAAGTGTTTTTGAAATCTGTACAAATCCTAATCGTACCATCTTTTTTTTTAACAATAACAATTGGACTTGCCATTTCACTAATTTCAACTTTCTCAATAACGTCGTCGTCCACCATTTTTAGCAATTCCTTTTCCACTAGCTCCCGCAAACAATACGGAATGGGTCTCGGGTTAACGAACCTTGGTTTAAAATCTGACTTAACCTCAATATTAGCTTCGTAATTTTTTAATCTACCCGGTTTATCCGAAAACACGTTAGGGTATTTTAATTTTAACAACTCGCGAATATTAATATCTGCAACATTCTTTTTAACCAGATTAATTCCGTGCAAGGTAATATCAAAACACTTAAGAAACTTCCTACCCACAATACACGAACTTCCATTATTGATTATTATAAATTCGGTCGGTACGCATTTATTTTTAAATTCCACGTTACAAATAATTTTACCCAAAACATTTAGAGATTTATTATCATAACCGAATAACTTAATATCACACACCATTAATTTCTTTTCACTAAAATATCTATTAAACATTTCATATGGTAACGCATTTATACTGGCACCCGTATCGACCATAACCTGTAACATAATATTATCTACACATACATTTAAAAGCAATGGATCACAGTTATTATCTCCTTGTGAAACAGTATTTACCACATTACCAGCGCGCTTCGTACAATGCGAGCGGTATTTACTACTTGATTTGTTTTTACAAGTCGAGCTAGCGTGCCCCACCTTCTTACAAAAATGACATTGTAACTTATTGTTGTGCCAACAATCTTTTTGCACATGATTATTTTTACCACAAATGAAACATGACATATTATTATTTATCTTATGGGGTGATTTACTACGCACTTTACCATCCTTATAACGGCTTACCTGCCTAGATTTATCGAAGTTATTAACTGAATTTAAATTCGACTTTGTATTCTCCATATTCAATACATGTTCCCACGTAGAAGCCAAGTTAATGCATTCTACAAAAGATTTGTTCAAGCCCTCCATAAAAAGTTTGTGCCTCATTTTCTCATTGAACACGCCAATAATAAATATATCTTTCAAACACGATTCTAATCTTGCTTCAAAGTTACATGACAAACTAATATTTTTAAGCTTCGCGGCAAACTCTTTAATAGATTCATTAGCCGATTGGTTACATTTATAGAAAATTTCCCGTGATTCAAAAATATTGTGTATAGGTTTACAATGGGAATCTAGAAGTTTACACAAATCCTCAAATGAGGTTTCCGACACTTTTTTTGGAAAACACAAATCGCTTAACAATGAAAAGGTATCTTCGGTGAGATTATTCAGAAGGAACGCTCTTTTACGTTCTGGCGACAAAATTTTTTCATCATATAATATGAGAGCTTGGTCCAGTCTCTCCTTGAACAGGGACCACACTCCTGTCTTATGACAGAATGCCCCCAGACTTTTGCAAACCGCCTCCATCGGGAATAAAAGAGCTGAAACAAATTTTGATTAGCAACTTATCTCAGCGCTTCCGGGTGAATCCGCTCCAGAACCGCCGCTCCAAAGTGACTCCCCACACAGCTTCCGGATCTCCGTCACCAGCCGTCTCTTTCGCCGCTGATCGCCCGTGTCCGTCTCCCTGCAGCTACAGAATCCAGCCCTTTGTCCGGTCCCGCTTGAATAGCTGCAGCGACAGAATCTGAGCCCTTGCCCCAGATTCCGGCTTCTTCCGCAGATGGTTGTCTTGTCTCTTGTCACCGTCTTCTTCTTCCTGCATGCAATGCTAACATGCCAACGCCAAATGCTCCCTCAATATTCTGCGGATGCAGGCTCTAATGCTCGTCTTCTTGATTGTAGACACATGAGGTGGCGTCTTCTTCCATGCAACAATTTTTTTCTATTGTCGCACACTGTGCTCTTCCTTAAATCTTTACTTCCATTAATTTTCGCCTTCAGGTTCTTTAATTTCCGTGGCTGCGCCAGTTGTAATGTCCACTACTACTGCTGTCTTTACGTGATGGCAGTTACCAGATTGGATATGTGGACCAACAATTATATGGGCGAATATTGGTGTAGGTAGTACACTAAGTAAAGAGTAACTGTTTACTGTAGGTATTTATTAGGAGAGCTGCCAATGCAAAAGAGGACGAATCAAGCATGCATCGCCTTATATAGATTCGCGCAAGCACTCTATCTCGCTTGCACTCATACAATAACATACAGACATTACACATAAGAATATTTAATTACAACATGAGAATATTTAAGGTAAGATACATACTGATTTATACAATTCAAACAGAAAGATGATTAAGATTGAGGGTTAATATCATAAAGAGAGCATTATATAGGTGAAGGAAGAGATGAATAAAGTAGTAAATCCTTTCGCGTCTATATAGGAAGTTATATTATACATATAGGATTTTACTATTTTAAGTTCTTTAATAAGGGTAAGGACATACGTGAGATGGTAATTCTGTCTATTTGTACTCTATTTTACAGATGTTAGCAGTAGTGTGGCGTCCAATACTTATAATCCATTTCTTTAAATCTTGTTTGTATTTGGTCTTTGATTCGGTTTGTCTAATCGTGGCTGGAAGTGTATTGTATAGTTTGCAAGCTATGTATTTAAAGTGTTTTTGTCCAAAGGTGGTTTTAGAAAAGGGAGTTTGGAGAAGTTCTTTATTTTTGGCTCGTGTATTGTGTATCATTTGTGTTGGTTTGTATAGGATTTTGTTGTTTTTATGTAAATAAAGTAAGATGGATTTTGCGTAGAGCTGTTTAATGTCCATAACGTTGAAAGTATTGAAGATCGTATCAGTGCTGGTAGTGAGAGGAAGTTTAAGAACTATTTTTATTATTAGTTTTTTTGCTTTAATGGTGGGTTCGAGGGCATTAGAATAAGTGTTACCCCAAGCTAAAATTCCGTATTCGATGTGAGATTGGCACAGTGAGTAATACACTGTTTTTAAAAGTTGTAGGTTAAGGAAATTGCGCGTTTGTTTGAAAAAGTAAATAGATTTGCGGATTTTTTTTGTAGTGTTAAGTATATGTTGCTTCCAATTTAGATGTGTATCAAAGGTTAATCCTAAATATTTGATAGTTGCTACTTGTTCTAGGCATGGGCAGTTGCAATTCCTGTTCTGAGATGAGTTATTACATTCGTGTATTTTTAATTTTGGGTGTAGGTTTGGTTTTGTGATATTGGTAAGACTAGACAGTAAGTATTTTGTTTTCTGTATGTTAAGAGTTAATGTGTTCGAGTCAAGCCAATATTTAACTTTTTGAATTCCTACCTCCGCTTTAGAATATACGGTAGGCCAATCTTTTGCTTGAAATAGTAGTACAGTGTCGTCGGCGAAACTGACAATAGTGGCATCGATATCTAGGTTACACAACTCGTTAATGTATATTAGGAAGAGCGTTGGACCTATAACACTGCCTTGTGGGACACCGTAACTAATAGGTAAATCTGACTCTTTGTAGCTCTGAGTTTAACGCATTGGGATCTGTCAGATAGAAAACTAGAGAGGAGGCTTAGGAGGCTAGATGCCTCAATAGCGTGCCTGTTGCCGAGGTCGACGATGAAGACAACATAGAGCCCATTCAGCAAGAACTATCCACTACTGAGGATGAAGATGCCATGGATGAACAACGCTTGCCAGGACCCCCACGTCCAAGGAGGAGGATGATAGTGTAACATGATGTTATTGAGAACAGTGATAACAATGAGGTCTATAATTTTATGTGCTTAATGTAACGAAATAGAATAAAATTATAGTAACTATGATTAAAAAATGCAATTATAAATTTTTCAAGTAATATGATTTTTATCTATTTTATTTAATAACGGGCTTTAAAGTGTGGTCACACATATTATTAGGCGAACGAATAAGAGTTGTGTGTCAGTAATAAGATAAAAACAGCTCTATCTGAAAATGACAACATTTTACGAAAAAACTTAAAATTGCTGTAAATGTTGACTGGTTGGAGATAAATTTGCTTATGTCTTATATTCTAAAAGGGAATTAAATTATTTACAACTTCTTTCAAATAAATTTCTTTCTTTGATGAATATTTTAGACGATATGAAGGAATGTTTAAAGAAAAATGTGAGGTAAGATGATTTTTTTCGAAAATATCTACATTTGTGGAGCGTATAACTCAAAAATGGCTGGGATTTCGAATATTACGTATAGAATAAAAGTTGTAGATAATTTTATGAGCTTTTACTTATCCTCAACAAACTTTCCTCTGCGATGCACCGTTTTTGAGATATAAGCGGAAACCCGAAAACTGGTACCTCCCCCTCCCCCTCCTCCCCCCCTAGCTCACCACCTAGACGTCAGGACTTTTAGTATGTTTACACCCTAAGGACCCTAAACAAGTTTCTGAAGGAATCGGTTAGGTCCCTGCTCACGCACTCTATACCTCCTTCCTTGACTGGACTAATACGCGATCCAACTTTCTTTTTTAGTTTTATTTTAATTTTTTTGTTATTATTCGATAGGGAAATTAATATCGAAAAAATATGTCAGCAATGATGACAATTCTATTTAGGATGGAAAAATATGATCTACTTTCTATATATATTGCTACTAGGGATGCATGGTTTTTAAAAATATCGATATACATATATCGAATTTGATATATTTCGATATTGATATATCGGTCTAGTAGGCCGATATATCGATATTTCTTCTTTTTTTTTAAAGCTTTACCCGATTTTGTGGGTATTTTAATTTGGGCGGGTTTTTCGATATTCCGATACGATATATTGTGTTTTTCGATATTGATATATCGTATTGGTGTATCGTCGATATCAATAAATATCGATATTTTTAGGGGTTGATATATCTATATTTATTGGTTTTCCGATATATCGTTGCGTACCTAATTGCTACACTTCTGTTATAAAAAAATAGTTAAATAAATGTAAAATTATAAAAAAATATTGCAGTCAATAAATTTGCTGCAAAATGCAGGAAAACCATTCACATGTTCTGAGTACAATATAATTTAAGCTGGTGGACCCTACGCAGACCCATCCCTAAATTAAAATCATTATTGTGTTCATAATGCAAATTCTTGATGTGGATTTGTCTGCTAACGTAATTCGAAGGAAATCATCCATGCCATGTGTTTCTAGTGCGAAAATCGGATTAAAACCATTTCCATGTTCTGGGTGTAGTAACTGTAGTATCAATTAAAAATGGGGACTCGCATATAAATTCACTCTAAAGTTAAAACCATTTCCATGTTCTGGGTGTAGTAACTGTAGTATCAATTAAAACTGGGGACTCGCATATAAATTCACTCTAAAGTTAAAACCATTTCCATGTTCTGGGTGTAGTAACTGTAGTATCAATTAAAAATGGGGACTCGCATATAAATTCACTCTAAAGTTAAAACCATTTCCATGTTCTGGGTGTAGTAACTGTAGTATCAATTAAAACTGGGGACTCGCATATAAATTCACTCTAAAGTTAAAACCATTTCCATGTTCTGGGTGTAGTAACTGTAGTATCAATTAAAAATGGGGACTCGCATATAAATTCACTCTAAAGTTAAAACCATTTCCATGTTCTGGGTGTAGTAACTGTAGTATCAATTAAAACTGGGGACTCGCATATAAATTCACTCTAAAGTTAAAACGATTTCCATGTTCTGGGTGTAGTAACTGTATTATCAATTAAAACTGGGGACTCGCATATAAATTCACTCTAAAGTTAAAACCAGTTTTATGTTCCGAATGATCTGTCAAAATTTCAGTAGCGGATTAATTCGCTGGCAAATTTCGAAGAAAACCGTTTCGAGTGGAGTTAAAATTTTTGTTTTAAACGTGATACCAGAATCAAAGAAAAAACATTTTCATGTTCTGAGTGTAGTTTTCATTCACTGCTAACAGATTTAATTTAAACCAATTTTGTATTCAGGATACGAAGACAAATTAAATAATTGGTTGCAAATTCATTTACCCATATATGCCCAATGAGTCGTTTTTGTCCCGAAAAACAGGCTCTAGAAAAGTAGCAAATTTTTTAACCAAATTTTTATATATATATATATATATATATATATATATATATATATACGCCTTTGAAGGGTTTGAATTACGCGCGCCTTGCGGCAATGCCGTGTACGTTGCCTAACCCGTTCTACGCAGGCGCGGGTAGGTCGCCCCTGCGCAGTCGCGAGTTTTGTTCACGACCGGTCGGGGTAAATACCAACAGCCTTCCATTCGATTTTAGATCTCCGCTTGGACAAGCACGCTGTGCCGCGGCATTCTCAGCGGCACAAATTCCCCGGTGCGTTAGTACGCCGGTGGGAAGTCTGCTAAATCCCGACAAGTATATAGTTATACGGCCTTTTGTAATGGCTAAGTGTGTGCGCAACTATGTGAGAAGGTCTCCGGGGTGAGCCCTGTGGAGTGACCAAACACCAGATGACGCCGAGTGGGCAAACTGCCGCCTTAGCGATTCCTGCCACCACCAAATGCGTGTAAACCTCTATTTTTGTGCTGATAACTTCCTTATTGTAAAGTCGCGTTGAACCTAGAGCCAGAAAGAGAGTAATTAAAGTCGAATCTAGGTCGAGGATTCCACCTCATAGGTACTGTTGCTATTTGTATGTTGTCCATGTGCTATTAGAGGAATAAACTGTGTATTCATATGCTCTGTTTCACTAACTATTGATCCGAAATACCCTTCCACACCAACCCTAGGGAGATGAGGCCGCAGCCGATCCATAGTCCACGAGCAGGGGCTCAATCTCTGCCAACTTTGAGCTGGTCACGGCAAGGAGAAGGAAGCTTAGGCTCCCTCGCGTCTCCACTGGAGACCACTGTACCTTAATTATTTCTCATTGTAAAGTATGTACAACCTCCGTCCGGTGGGCATTTACCCGGAACGGAGCCCCCTTTGTTAGGGCCCAGCCCATAGCAGGGTCGCCATAACACTGTCGCCATAACAATATATATATTTTATTTCGAGTTTATTACGAAAAATTACTTAAGAGTGTGTTATAGGGGCAGAATGGTTATTTTCTGAAAAACGGCTCTCTAAAACGGCTTAATACTACCTTTCATGTGTCATTCTCGGACTTGATATTTTTTGTTACCAAATAATGGACTTTTATTTTTCAATCTGCTTATTTTTTTTGTAATTGATGTGGGCATTCGACCATGAAAAATAAAAACATTTATACACCATACAACCCATTTTTTAAACTTAAATCTATGATTGTCGCATTAATAATGATTTTACATAATATTTTTAATTTAAAATATGTACATAATACATACATCTGTAGAAGTACGGCCTCTTATTATCGTTGTGATATCTGTAAATATTAACAATTAAATAAATACTTCATTTTACACCAAATTCTAACACACTCCAGAGCTTTGGGTTATAGGGGCATAATCTATGATTGTCGCATTAATAATGATTTTACACAATATTTTTAATTTAAAATATATACATAATACATGCATCTGTAGAAGTACGGCCTCTTATTATCGTTATGATATCTGCAAATATTAACAATTAAATAAATACTTTTTTTTTTTTTTGTTTAAGGCAATTCACCCTAAAGAGAGTGCTATGTGCCGTTAAGATTAAGAGAGATGATTATATTTTATGAAAAATCTATGAGGGCATGGAAAATCTCAAATATTGAATTCATTTAAGTCTATGAACTTATATAGGACGGAAAAAACTCTAGAATTATTAAGAGAAAGCAAATATGGAATACTAAGGGGGGATTGGTGGGTGATTTTAATGAGTAAACGATAAATGCCTTTGAAGGACGAATGATTTTTACAATTAAAGAATACATGGTCAAGAGTCTCATTTTCCACGCCGCACTGACAAAGTGGACTATCTAGTACTCGGATTTTAAATAAGTGGGATGCAACAGAGCAGTGACCGATTCTCATTCTCGAGATACAGGAAATAAATCTTTTGGATTTTTTCTTGCCGTGGAACCAAGGTTTACTTGGAATATGGTTTTGGATTCCAGCATAAAAAGCTCCAGTTCGGGTTTTCGTATCAGCCCAATTTTCTTCCCAGGAGTGAATCATGTTGAATTTAAGAATACGGATGACGTCAGAGAACGGAATTCTAAAATCTAAAGGAATAGAGCCAGATATTGTTCCAAATTTAGCGAGGGAGTCGGCTTTCTCGTTACCTTCAATTCCTATATGTCCAGGGATCCAAACCAATATTGTCTCGAAATTTAATTCATTCAATGATTTGAGGGTATTTTTGATATTACAGATAATGTAATCTTCTGGATAATGAATGATATTTGAAGAAATTTTCAGTACTGCGCTTAGAGAATCAGTGCACAGTAAGGCTCGACGAATGTTGAGAAGCTGGATTTGAATTAAAGCTTGTTCAATTGCGAAGCATTCTGCAGTAAATATAGAAGATTCTTTAGGCAATTTATAAGACAGATCTAAATTGAATTCGGGAATATGCACCGCAGCTCCACAATCTTTGTTTTCAGACTTAGAACCAT
Source organism: Limnephilus marmoratus (assembly GCA_917880885.1). Taxonomy (NCBI): domain Eukaryota; kingdom Metazoa; phylum Arthropoda; class Insecta; order Trichoptera; family Limnephilidae; genus Limnephilus; species Limnephilus marmoratus. The sequence goes on along the minus strand of OU862928.1, from coordinate 11,151,878 downwards.
CTGTAAAAATGAGTGAAAAGCCAGGATACTTGGATGAAATAATGTTTTTAAAATTTTCCTCGACATTTTGATTAGATGAGGTTAAAATGTTTGTCCGAAAATCAGAAGTTATTATGTTGGGGATAAAATTGATAGAATCAAATGGGATAGTGAAAATAGGAAGAATAGGATCTTTCTGTAGATTTTGTAGGGAAGAAGACAGAGATTTGAATGAAAGGAAACTTTTTAGAAGGAGAGGAAATCGATTTTTATCTGTCAATCTTTTGTCGTTGTTTAAATTGTTGAACAAATGATCAAGGCTTTGTTCTAAAGGATGACAAGATATAGAAAAAGATTTCAGAATATATTTATCAGCCAGAAATTGTCTTCTCAAAATTAAGGGAGGCTCAACACATTCTACCTGAAGAGAATTAATTGGAGAAGATTTCATCGCTCCAATAATCATTCTGAGAGCTTTGGATTGAATTCTTTCAAGTTTTTTATCCAAATATTTAGGAAGAGGATCGAAAAGAAAAGTACCATAATCCAAATGGCTTCGCACTAGGGCACTATACATTAATTTAAGAGTAGTAGGATGAGATCCCCACCACACTCTCGAAACAGCACGCATCATATTAAGACCCTTTTCACACTTAGACGAAATGTATTGAATATGCGGGAGCCAGGAAAGTTTATGATCCAAAAGTAGCCCAAGAAATTTAATTTGCTTAACGATTTGGAGAGGGACATTATCAAAAGAGACAGAAAATGGGGGTATTTTTCTTTTGCGTGTAAAAGCCACGACCTTGGTTTTAGAAGTAGCTAAATTCATCCCATTTGTCAACAACCACTCTTTAATATTATGTAAAGCCAGATTTAATTCCTTCGCAGCGTGGGATAGATTTTTGTGAGATAAGTATATAAGGAAATCATCAGCAAAATAAAGTCTCTTGATATATGAAGGAATTGCAATATCTAAGTCACTTATATAAATATTAAACAACAACGGACTGATTACGGACCCCTGGGGTAGCCCTTTCCATAGTTTGCGATTTATCGTTTTTGAGGAAAAGTGCAAAATAATGGATCTGTCTGTAAGCAAATTAATAATAAATTGAACTAATTTTAAGGGTATTTTTAATTTTATTAATTTTTCTTTCAATACGTTAATTAGTACATCGTCGTAAGCTGACGAAAGATCAAGAAATGCGGCCAATGTTGAAGAATTAAGGGACTGAGAGATACGGATGTCCGTTGTCAACACACTTAAATTATCCATGGTTGATTTCTTTTTCCGAAAGCCATACTGATTTGGAGAGATAATTCTGTGATTTTCAACAAACCATTCCAATCTGTTCTTTATCAAATGTTCTGATACTTTCATTAAACATGACGAAAGAGCAATAGGACGATAGGAAGAGATATCAGATGGGTTTTTCCCTGGTTTTAAAATCGGAAGGATTTTTTGAACTTTCCAGACTTCCGGGATAAATCCTGTTTCGAACATGTAATTAATTAGGGATAAGAAATATTCAACCGACATGTCCGAGAATGCTTTAATGAAACTATATAATATCCCATCGGGGCCTGGAGAAGAGTCTGGTAGGGAATTAATTACTCGTTTCAATTCACTAACTGAAAAAGGAGAGTCCATCCAGTTGGAATGAGTTGGATAAGAAATAAAGGAAGGCATTTCTTCTAATCTGGCAACTGATGGCGGCGCTATCTTATCCGCAAAACCTATAATAATTTCTTCTGGAATATGTTTGGAACGCTGCGGAGCATAAGAAGAACCGAATTTTTTTAAATTGGACCAAACAGAAGACTGAGGAGATTCCGGAGACAGGCTTTCACAGAATTTTCGCCATCCAGACCGCTTTTTATTTTTCAAAATACGTTTAGCTTCTGCCTGAGCGCGTTTCACAGAAAGGTAATTTTCAAATGACATACATTTTCGGAAAATAGAAATTGCATTTTTTCTCGAGTTAACGGCATCAGTGCATTCTTTATCCCACCATGGAGTGGAATGTTTTATTTTAATGTTAACATTACGTTTTTGAAGAGTTTTTTCTGCGGCTTTTATTACCATATTAGGAAATAATTCACATTGAGATCTGATGTTCACCAGAGAAGAATTAGTTGAGAGAATAATGGAGTCCAATTCCAAAGAAAAAGTTCTCCAATTCGCATCTTTAGTTTTAAATTTAAAATTATTGTTTGTCGAAAAGGAATGAGAGGATGTTAGATGATGGAAGGAGATTATTATAGGAAAATGGTCACTGGAAAGGGGATCTGTAAGAATGTCCCAAGAACATATAGGTATCAACGAAGATGAGCAAAGAGACAAATCAACTGCACTTTTTCTATGTTGAGGAGCAGTGAAACGAGTTGGGGATCCGTTATTTAATATACATAGATTATATGTATCCATAAAATCTAACAGATTACGGCCAGAACGGTTTGTTAATTCACTACCCCAAGAGGGAGAATGAGCATTGAAGTCACCGAGAAACATATACGGGGGACGAATCTGAGATATAAACGAAGCCCATTCGTTTTCAACAAAAATAGTAGAGGGTGGAATGTATATTGATAATATTGTAATATCAGATATAATAGCTGCTACTATCTGAAAACTATTGGGGAGGGAGTGAAAAAATATTTCTTTAAAAGGAATAGAGTTATGAATGATAAGAGCAGAGCCACCCTTACCATCAGGTCTATCATGTCTAAGACAATGATAACCAGGGATCTTAAAATGGTACGAGGTTTTTAACCATGTTTCAGAAATGGCAGCAACTGAAATGTTATGTTCATCAAGTAATTTTACAAGTTCAATTTTGTTAGAGAATAGACTTCTACTATTCCATTGAAGAATTTTGCTCAATTTCGGATACATTGGGGAGACAGGAAAGTAATGATTTAATATACTCAGCAGCGTTGGACGGTACAGTATTGTTATTTGAAAGAATCGAAATTAAGAGGGTAATTAAAGTTTGGATGAAAGAGGAATTTTCTGTCATGACTTTAGGGAAAATATCGGTAGAGGGACAACTTTTTAAGGCATTACCATTGGGAGCCTGAGATTTATTATTCCCATTCGGGTTAAGCAAAAGATCATTATGTTGTTTTTTATCAAAGGAAGGAATAAATTTAGGTTTAGATTTTAACGGCTTGAAAATGGTTTCTCTGTGGGAAGATGACTGAGGAGATTTAGGGGAAGAAAAATGAAAGATAGATGGATTAGATGATATCTCTGCAAAAGATTTTTTTGCAGGAGGGAATAATTTAGACGCCTGGAAGTATGAAATATTTTCTGAAGCCATTGATTGCTTGATGTTCCTCTGTCTAGACAACTCTGGACAGGCCACACTAACAGCAGTATGGTTACCCTTACAATTAATGCAAATTGGGCTTTTGGTTGAGTTTTGACACTGTTCAAATTGATGATCCTCTCCGCAATGGAAACAACGCGGAGGGGAACGACAAATGGGTTTAGAATGCCCAAATCTACAACAGTTAAAACACTGGATTGTGGGGAATCTATATATTTCGACGGGAAGAGAGTTATAATAAATGAACACCCGGGATGGTAAGATTTGGCCTTCAAAAGTTATAACTACGGATTGAGAGGGTTTCCAAATGGTGGTTCCAGAAGAAGAATCCTTGAAATTTAAACGACGAGCTTTCAAAACTTTAGGAGTAACTTGGGAGTCATTAAGAGCATCTACAATTTCAGATTCAGAGAGATCGGTAGGTATACCTTTCACTCTGCCCATCCTGGTTAAGTTGAAAGTAGGTATAAATGCTTTAAATTTATTATTTGACAACGAGCCAATTTTTTTAACAAAGTCATTAGCAAAGGTGGAGGATTTAAATTCTAAGGACAATTTATATCTGCCTTCCGGCTTGATTGAACCATTTATTATTCCTAGGTTATTATTTTTAGAGCTAAAAATGAATTTTCCGAAATCCAGAGGATGAATTATTTTCCCCTGTTCAGTCTTTTGCACATTAACAATAAATGGAGCTGAAGAGGAACTAGAATACATCAATTCAATAGTTTTAGCTTCTGTAGGAATGGAATCATTGTGAAGGATTGGGTCTTGCTTGGATTGAGAAATAGATTTAATTTTGAGAGGAACATCAGGAATAAGCGAAGGTCGTCGTTTTCGGGAAGGAATAGTTATAGATACTTGACTGCCGTCAGTATCATAACCATCAGAAATATTAAATATGGACTCAGGGTCTGGAGGCCGATTCTCATCCTCCTCCATATTACAAATTAATTAACAAAAACAAAAAAAAACAAAAAAAATTAATTACAAGATAAAAAATTAATAATTAAAAATAAATTGAGTCTATTAGACTGACTGTAGGCACTCAACCGTATATCAAATAATACAATGGATTAGTAACGAAAACGTAAAGGTAACAATAAATTCTTATCTGATTGTAGACAGCAACACAGCAAGTAACCACAACACACGTCTATACTGCTTCGCGGTGCGATCCGAACTCCAAATAAATACTTCATTTTACATCAAATTCTAACAGATATTCTTGCTTATTCCGGGAGAGAAGCCCCCGGCGGTAAGAAGTGAAACTCTACGCTTCTGGTTTATAAGCCTATATATTTTGAAAATGCCGTCAAAATGCTTCATTAATAGCTCTAAACATACAATACCGACACACTTGAAGCGTTGCAATAATCTCAGAAAGCTACAAAAACAGGAAGTACTCGAAAATTCTCTTTTTCGGTGTAAATTTGTCAAAATGTTTCTTTTCAACCACCATTTTACTCCGATCGTTTAAAAATTAACATTACATGTGCGTTCCAGGATCGAGTTCCGAAAACGGTTAGTGCGTTCTTCATGCATGTGGACATGCAGAAAAGTCTCATAGAGAATAGCGCTGTAAACCTATCGGTTTTTACTTAATGGCGCGGGACTCGGTCGCTCCGAAGTGTGCGTGTGGGAGGCGCTATTGGCGCGCGTACACACATACAGATATAATAAACGTATCGTGGCGTACTTCGGAATATGGGTATTAGTTCAATTGGGCATTTCGCTCGCCAAACGTTTGTCCGTGGGTACATTATGTACGCGGTGTGTGGTAATGAATACAACCTGGAAGATTTAGAGCACGAGGATATTATTATTGGTTCATCAGCCACTACTGTCGAAAAGGTACTTTTATATTTATTGGACTTCAAATATCTGTTATGTTACCGTCATGGACCGTCATGTTAATTACGACGATGAAATATGCATTTTTAAAAGAAAAAAATCACTTTCTGTCAGTTAGACAATAATAAGTACGAATTGCAATCTTCGGAAATGATAAATAATGCTTATTAATCATTATTTTGTTCGGTTTCATAAACACGAAAAATCACGCGAGAAGGTTGCCGTTGTAATTAAGGGCCCGCAACCAAGATTTGTACCGATTTATTACATATTTCCCTTAAACACGGTAAGTTTTAAAGCTATTAAATATATATATATATATATATGTTATTCTTGAAGATAATATCTAGACTTTGCCCGCGCCGAAACACAAATTATACAAAAAAAAATATACAACAATACTTCAAAGTGACAGCTGTTTGTTTTTGTTTTGCTCCCGCAAAATTAATAAAAAAAACAAAGATTACAAACTATTACCTCTCTAAACTAGTTACTATTTGTACAGGGACAAAGATCCTACACCTTTTGCCATTTTCTCTTTGAGAAAAAACAGAGTGAAAGTGTTTTTCTCAGTGTTCTGATTGCAAAGTTTACAAGAGTGCACAAGTCTTATCTTGAGTTTGAAGTGATAAAACTAGTGACTTTCAAAACATTTGGATGCCACAACAGTTCATAAACAATCTTCTTAATCATCTGTTTATAAAAAAACTCAATTTTGACTAACCGGTTAAAACAAGTGAACCAATTTAACAACATATATTTAAAAGAATAGCTACATTAAATTACAAACAACAACATGAAGCCGTGCACGCGAAATGCAGCCCGCAGTGGGTCTCCAGCTGCAACTCCTGCGGCGTCGTCGCAGATGGTACCAGCTGGTTCTCTGGCCGAGATAATGGAGAAGCTTAGTAAAATTGATGTCGAGCTCACTCGCATTAGGCCAATGTGGGGTGAGATATCTGACATAAAGAAAAGCCTCGAGTTCGCACTAGCAGCCATGTCCGATACAGAAAAGAGGGTGGAGGCGGTTGAGAAGAGACTGGAGACTGTCGACCAGATAGTTTCGGAGGTGGCATCTATAAAGAAGAGCATGGATATCTTCAGGTACGAACTCGACGAGCGGGATCAGCTCTCCCGTATGAAAAACCTTGAAATTAAGAACGTACCATTAACGAAAGGAGAGAACTTACTCTGCATAGCCCAGAAAATTGGCGAGCAGATTGGTTTCGCACTACAGCCAGAAGATGTAGACATCGTGACGCGAGTGGCTACTAAGACGACCCAGGTTAAGCCGATAATCATCCGATTTGCAAGCAGACGGAGGAAAGAAGAATTTCTTGCCTTATCCAAAAAGGCCAGAAAGATAAGCACCACTGACCTAAAATATTCTGGACCAGAATCTACAATTTTTGTCAACAACCACCTAACCATAAATAATAAGATTCTGCTTTCAAAGGTTAAAACCAAAGCACGGGAAGCAGGTTTTAAATTTGTTTGGGTTAAGGACTGCAAGATCTTGGTGAGAAAAAATGAAAATTCACCAGCTTTTTTAGTCAGGAGGGAAGAAGACATCCAGAAAATAACATAAGAAAATACCTACTGCTCATCCGATTATTATTGCATACTCCTCCCTCTCCCTCCACACGCTGTCCTAACCTGCATCACATATTGCCATTGAATTACCATTATATTTATCATATTCGCACAATCTTACCTTATATTTTCCTTCTTATTATGTTCTCAACTTCTGTCAACTGCGAGATATTCTCTATTTTTGTGCTCAACCATTATAATGTACTTGTCATATTTCAAGTATCTATACATATTACACCTCACATTGTATCAACACATTCTCTGCATATTTTTGTTATTGACACTAAACTGAAAAAGAGTCCCTGCCTCTAAGTGTTTTTTATCAGAACGTACGTGGACTGAGAACAAAAACTGATACATTTCTTCGCAGTGTTACGAGCGGTGATTATGACGTGATTGGCATAACAGAGACCTGGCTTACAGATTCTATTTCAGATGGGGAGCTTTTTGACTCAAGATACAATGTATTCCGACGCGACAGAAGTATCCAAGGTGTAACAATGGGTGGTGGGGTGCTCTTGGCTGTCAAAAAGGAACTCAATTCAATTTGTAATAACTCTTGGTGTTCTACAGATGAAGACATTTGGGTGACTCTTCGCATCCCACGTGCAAATGGATTTATTAGCGTTCATCTTTGTTGTATCTACCTGTCCAAAAGCTTCAACTTCAATGCTCGAATCTCCACCTTCTCGAATGATCTAGGTATAAAGCTTTCGAATCAACCTGATGACAAATTTCTTATCATGGGAGACTTTAACCTTTCCGACATTACCTGGACTCTTCCTGTGGGTGAGGTAAACATGATTCCTTGCAACTATACCTCTACAATAAGCGCAACATTTATCGACAATATTAATTACTGTAACTTCCACCAATATAATGGTGTTCATAATACGTTAGGAAGAATTCTTGATCTCGTTCTCTGTAATTTCTCGGTATGCGTTGCTCCCGCGAACGATCCGTTGGTTCCTGAGGATACTCACCATAAATCCATAATTATCACTGCTGAGTTCGTTGAATCACCGGTCGTAAAGGAAAAATCAATTAAAAGGCCCTCATTCCACAAGGCTAATTATGATGAAATAAGAGACAGCCTGGCACAAGTAGATTGGAACGTACTTAACTCAACCGATTCCGTCAATCCTGCAGTATCACATTTTTACAATATTATTAATAATTTGATCTCGGATAAGGTTCCATTGAGGCGTACTGGTAAACATTCCTACCCCCCGTGGTATAGCTCATCATTAATAAAACTTATTCGCGAAAAGCAGAAATCTCACAGATTATATACTACGTATAAGAACCCTTCCGATTACATTACTTTTTCAAGGCTACGCACCAGACAGAAAAAAATGGCAAAGAAGTGTCACGAAGACTTTATTAATAATGCTGAAGAGAATATCGCCAAGGATCCCAAGGCATTCTGGTCATATGTTAAATCAAAAAAACTATCAGCATCTATTCCTAGCGTTTTAAATCTTAAGGATTTAACAGCCGAGTGGGGCTAGGCAGTCTGTGATTTATTTGCTGAATATTTTCATTCGGTCTACGAACCGGCTGACCCTCTGGGGACTTCCTGCGATGACTCCGTAGTTAAGCAGGTCTGTGCGATAGGGTCAGTTTTTATCGATGCTGACCTTGTATATAAATATTTAAAACGGCTTGATTCCAACAAGGGAGCTGGGCCAGATGGTATCCCACCACTGTTCATTACCGAGTGCGCAAATCATTTGTCGATTCCGCTATCAATACTGTTTAATATGTCGCTTAAGACTGGTACATTTCCAGATATATGGAAAAGAGCCTACATCACGCCAATTCATAAATCGGGAAATAAGTGTGAAGCAGATAATTATAGACCCATTTCAAAGCTCTGCATTTTTTCAAAGGTGTTTGAAAACATAGTCTATGACCAGTTATTCCCTGTGGTAAAGAATTCGATCAATGAATTTCAGCACGGATTCTTTGCAGGTCGCTCTGTTGCTACAAATCTTATAACATTTATAAATTTCTTGTCTGCCTCTATGGATAAACGTGTGCAAGTTGATACAATCTACACCGACTATAGCAAAGCCTTTGATAAGATCAACCACAGCGTCCTGCTTAGAAAACTTGCTAATCATGGTATTCATGGAGATCTCCTTCGTTGGTTATCTTCATACGTAACAAACAGGTCTCAGGCTGTGACAGTGGGTGGATTTTCCTCCATCTGGAAAATTATCACTTCCGGTGTGCCTCAGGGGTCCATTTTGGGTCCTTTGCTTTTCTCTATCTATATAAATGATATTACCACATGTTTTCACAACGCTCAAATTTTACTATTTGCCGACGACATGAAGATATACCTTCCTATTAGCTCCCCAAACTGTTCTGTGCGTTTACAAGAAGATCTTGACCGACTGACGGATTACTGTCTTAGAAATAAGCTTTTTATCAATATTTCTAAATGTTGCAAAGTCACATTCACACGTAACCGTGTGAAAATACTGCATGATTACACCATTTCTGGATTGCTGTTAACAAATAAAGATTATATACGTGACCTCGGGGTTCTTTTGGACTCTAAACTTACCTTTGATAAACACGTCGATAACATTGTCACCAAAGCAACAAAGAGTCTAGGCTTTGTACTAAGAACATGCAAATTTTTCAAAAATACTAAGACTTATCTGATTCTCTACAATTCACATGTTCGTCCTCACCTGGAATACTGTTCACAGGTTTGGAACCCGCGCTATATCGTTTATGTCAACAGGTTAGAAAGAGTTCAGGAGCGATTTCTCAAATTCCTCAATTTTAAATCATTCAATGTATACAATTCTTACGATGAAATCGAGAACCATTTTCGAATTACGAAACTGCTCGACAGGAGGCTTGTCGCTGATCAGATGCTCCTGTACAAAATTATTAACTCGAAAGTTGACTGCCCGGAGTTGCTAAATAAAATAAATTTCCACGCGCCGACTCGATATAGCAGACAAAATACCCTTTTCTACATTAATAGATGCAACACGAATTCCAACCAAAATGAATTTATGCAAAGGACATGTAACTACTATAACGTCAAATTTGCACGTTTAGAAACACTTGCTGACATATTCACTGCTAGTTACTTTCGCTACAGAATTTCATTGTATAACATTCTACGTGCGAATAATACATAACACATATTCATGATGATTAAATTAATGGTACCTAATATTTTTAAATTACCTGCGGCGTGGCAACTTTCCTTTATCCCTGTCCTCCCCTTACCCGTCCCAATCCAAATACCTGTTTCGCACCCTATTTTCTTTACAGTTATAATCGCATTTATTTTATTGCTGTGTTTTTATATTTAGGTTTATCACTTGCTGAATCTACACCTGTATTATATATATATATTTTTTAATCGCTGGTTTGTCCTGTTTTTTTTTTCTTTTCTTAAATATTCTAGTTTTCATTCAGTTACTTTTATGTTTCTAAATACCTATCTGTGAACATTAATAATTGGTCTTTTTTTGTTATCCTCTTATGTATATTATGTTATTAAGACTGTTTATGTTCCTTAAATAAATAAATAAAAAAATTTCCTCGATAGAAAAAAATCGCAAAGTATGCTCCAAAAATTATTATTACCACATTTGTTTCAGTTATTTTACAAGTTATATGTATGCAAAAATCCACAGTGTTTCTTTAAATGCTGTTTAAGATAATGCCCGCAGATTTTTGCTCTATTTTAAACGAGTCGTGTTTTATTAAACATTTTCGCAATTTTCGCATCGATTTTGTCGCTGTAAATGTTAGCGCTCTCCTCTAACATTCGTAATTTTGTATCTCTCCATCTTCTTCTTTTCGGGCCGGGTTGCAGAGCCTTAACAACATGGCGTTCCTTGAGAAATGCAATATTTGTTTTAATTTTTTAAAGTGTGTTTTGAGCGTGGACTCACGAGAATTTTTTTGACTTTTTATGATTTTAATGACACGTGTTCCCAACATCGTGATCATAGGTTCGTACTTTACTAAAATTTACACTAATAATCTCAAAATCAGATTGAATAGCATGGTAATCAGTAAGGAAGGGAACGGGACGAATGGGAAATAATTTGACTGCTTACATTGTTTCAAAGTCCGACAACCCCCGCCCCCCCCGACTCGGGTTTTGATTTGCCAAGGTACTGGCTAGTAGCTGATGTGTGTTGGTCGAATACGGGAGGGGGGAAGGGAACTCGGGAGGGGGGTTCGCGGGACGGGGGAAGAGGGGGTAGAGTGAGGAGAGGGAAGGTGGAGGAGGAGGATGAGCGGGAACGTGAGAGGGGAAGGGGACGCGGGAGAGGAAGGGGAGGAGGAAGGTGAACGGGACGAATGGGAAAGAATGCGAAGGGAGAAACGATTTCTTTATTAAATGGCATAGCAATGCATGCCGGGTACCAGCTAGTATATATAAATAAAAAAGAAACTTTATTTTATTTCTCTAAGTCAATATTATTAATGATGTTATTAATATGTATAGATATTCTATCAAATATACGTTTCCAATTTGGGGATAGTAATAATAATGATAAATTCTAGAAAATATAGTTTAAAATCAATTAACGACTGAATATTTAAAAGTTAAATTTAAAAAAAAAACTTCATTTAATCGACTCCAAATGTTAACCACGAGATTCCAAACGTTGTTTATTATGGAACCGATGAAAGGACCATTTGAAAGGACCATGAACAAGCAAATTATGAAACATTTATAAAAAGGATCATACTAAATATTCTACCAACAAAATAAGTTCCATAAACAAACCACACTTTGTTATTAGTTTGTTTTTTTTTTACTTCGATATTTAAAAATACTGTGCTTGGATGTTCATAACAATCATAACGCAAGTATAATGTTGACATTTTGAAATCTGGGAAGACACCCCTACTGCCATCTAGCGATGTAAAAATAAACACATTTTGACAGATTACGAAATGTTACGAGGGTATCATATACGCTTAAGATTAAAATAGGTGTTAACAAACATAAATCGTACAAATAATTTTTTTAAAGTAAATAATTTTTATATATAATAAATATTTGAATAAAAATTTATTCACATCTATTTGTATAAATTCCCATTGTTTGTCATTTTACGCAATAATAATAAAAAATAACAAAACACAGTAATTTAATTATTCAAAGGAAATGCAGACATTTTATGATTAAAATTGTTCTGTACTCGTCCTGCTTTATAATATGTAGACAAGTTTTTAAAAAATGCGCTAAAAATGTCCAGTTTTTAAAAAGATTAAAAAAATATAGAATTTAACTAAACTAACCAACGAGCAACCATCGGAGCATTCCTTTCTTAATCTTACTCATTACGCTTACATCAGCCTTACATTCTTTGCAGATCTCCACGTTTCTCACACGATCGTACTTGGTTTATCACTCATACTCCTCAGGGATCTCATTTCTACAGCATATAGAATTTAACGACCTAAAACTAGTCCTCTACTTGTGAAGCCAGTACGAAAGGTCAGCCTATTGTAGTGGGGAACATTTTATTCATAGACGAATGGATGAATGACTTGTAGCTGGCTAGTTGCGGATGGAACCGGACGCGGTGCAATCCGAAAGCTTTGGATTGAGCTGTTCAAAAAGGACTTTGAACGCTGAATCAATTAAAAAATACTTACAGATCTTCAATAAACACTCTACATTCTCTTTACACTTCATATATTCGCCCGCACTTGGAACACTGTCACTGTCCACCGATCTGGACTCCTTTTTACCAAGCCCATATTGAAAGAATAGAAAGAATTGAAACAATTTTTTTTAAACACATTTTTTTAATTTTTTTATTTAATAAATTTTACAAAAATTTCATGTTTTTGTGTATAATATAAAGTTTTTTGAAAAAAAAAAACATTATTTAATACGTCTTCACCTTTTTTTTGAGCAAAGCTCGTGTTAAAAAGGCGGAGACAACGAATGTAGATATTAATTTTTATATAAGTTTAAATAATATATATATATTTTTTTTTTATATACACATAGATCAACTGATGGATAATTAACAGTATACAAAGAAAAAAAAACATCGTATATATCATATAATATGCATCTATAGTTTTATATAATATATAAAACATAAGCAGAATGAAGAGGATATAAAAAAGAAAGGTGAAAAATAAAGAAAGAAAAAGGATATCAGATATTACAATTGTGTTCATAAATAAAATATTATAAGATGTAGTGATTGTGATAAGTTATATGTAAAGAGCTTTAATTGATTTTTTGAATTTTTTATAATTTGTTTCCAATCTTAAATTAACTGGTAATTGGTTAAACCATTTAACTCCAATATATTTATAGTATTGTTGAGCTGTGGTGGTATTACAACGCGGGACAGTCATAGAGCCCAGGATATTTGTTCTAATGCTGTTTGAAAAAGGAGTGAAGCTCTCATTATTGAAGCAATCTTTGTGTATTTGTAGAATTGTAATTTTTTTATAAATAACATGAAGTGAAGGTACTTTAAAATCTTGAAATAATTTGATAGTGGGGTAATCATATGGCTTTTTTAAAATAATTTTTATAATTAATTTTTGAATGATTTCCAATGGTAAAAGAGAAGTTTTGAATGCACCGCCCCAACCAACAATTCCATACTGTAGCACTGATTGGATTAAGGAAAAGTAAATAGTTCTTAACATACTAATATTTAAAATGTTTCGAATTCTAATGAAAATGTACACTAATTTTCTTAGTCTCTCAACTGTTGTGCTGATTTGCATCTTCCACTTTATGTTACTGTCTATAGTTACCCCAAGGTATTTAACATTGGTTTTAATAGTGAGTACAGAGCAATCAGGTTTACATATATATGAATTTGAATTACAATTATATGAGTGCATACATAATATATCTAGATTTTCAGGGGTAGCATTTTTAGTCAGAGTGAAAGGAATTACAAAAGTTTTATCTGTATTTAGAGATAGTAAATTTTGATCAAACCATTTTTTAATTAAATTTATATCTGATTCCGCCGTTCTCTGAGTTTCATTCCACGTTGATCCCTCAGCTAAAATTGCTGTGTCATCAGCGTAAGATATTATTTTGGATTTTATGGTGAGTTTAAAAATATCATTAACATAAATGATAAAGAGAATTGATCCCAATACTGTTCCCTGCGGGATTCCAAATTTACTGATTTGAGAATCGCTGAGAAAACCATTTAATTTGACAAATTGCTCTCTATGAAATAGGTAATTTTCGATCCACGTTAGGGCATTATTGGTTATACCAATTTTCTTTAGTTTAGAGATAAGATTCGAATGTGATATACTGTCAAAAGCTTTTCGTAAGTCGACAAATATTCCAATACATTTTTTTTTGTTATCTAAAGATTTATATATTTCAGATGTTAGGTCTACGATAGCATCTTGAGTGCTCAAATTTTCTCTAAAACCATATTGATGTGAATTTAATATATTATTTTCTTTTATAAATTTGAACATCTGTTTTTTTACAATTTTTTCAAATATTTTTGCAATATTTGAGGTAAGAGAAATTGGCCTATAATTATTACTAAGAAAGTGGTCACCGGATTTAAAAATAGGAGTAATAATAGTTTTTTTGTAATTTACTGGGAAGTTGCCATTTTCGAAACTTGTATTTATGATGTGTGCCAATGGTTTACAAAGTGAATCAGAATTTTTTTTAAGAATTTCTACCGAAATATTGTCATAACCGGGGGAAGAATTACTTTTTAATTGATTAATAGTGTGTTTGATTTCATCAGCGTCAGTTCGTTGGAATTGTGTTAAGGTATTTAAAGGATTTGAAGGCGATGTATATAGTTCATTATTTTCGATGTTTTTAATTTTAAGTGCTAATTTTTCACCAACTGATCCAAAATAATTGTTGAAAATATTTGCACATTTCATTGGATCCGTGTTTACATCATAAATTTTGTTATCAATATCTGTAATTTTGTTTATGTTAGATTTTTTATTGATAATTTCATTGATAGTTAGCCATACCTTTTTATTATTGTTGCCAGCAATATTGATTTTTTCTTTATAGAAATCTTCTTTGGTTTTCCGGATAATGTAACACAGTTTATTTCTGAATTTTTAAAAATATTCGTATAGTTTATAGTTTTCTGGAAATTTTTTATGTTCCTTATAAATTTTTTCTTTATGTCTAATTGAGATTATGATTCCTTGGGTGATCCACGGTTTTAATTTTTTAAATTTAGTATTTGGAGAGTATTTTATAATGGAAGAGGAGGATTTTATATGCCTATTTAAGATTGATTCAAAATTAAGTGAACATAAATCGGTGTTATTAGAGGATAGAACAGTTTTCCAATTTTCAGTGTTAAGGTTTTGTTCCTAAAGTTTAAAATTCTAAATAATGGCCTTGACTCACCAGAGCTTAAACAAACAAAAAAACAAACCGATTTATTTTATTTGCCCTCGTGTAGAACAAATATTAGAAAGAATTCCCCAATTTCCCGTGTATGAGCACAATATAATACAAAATTTCACAGAATTGACATTTTCAGTAATAACTTAAAGAAATACCGATGTGAAGTAACGCGTGCGATTGATTATTATTAATATGAGAGTATGGAATGTATCAGGAGCATCTCCTATCCTTTTCCTATATTCCTCTTCCTCTATCCTATAACCCAAAATTAATTTTAAGATAAAACTTCTTTGCCAATTAACTTTAACATAAGAAACTTCTGTGGCTTGACTTCAGTTCACTTTATATGGTATATTATCAATGTAATTATGTAAAAGCTGTTTGTTTCTTACAAACAAATAAATAAATAAAAATATGATTTACTTGAAATTAAAAAAATAATAATAATTAAATGGATTACTATGAAAATCAAAATAAAATAAACAAGAAGAGTTAATTGACCAAAAATTTATTAATGCTAAATATTGTTTACCCAAAATAATGCTTAGGTTTATAGAAAATGCTGCCAGGCTGTAAGCCCAGCTACAACATTATGATATAATATATGTAACTTTTATAAAATATTATCATTAATACATTAAATGCTTTCAATAATTATTACGTACGTACATTAGGTAATAAGTATGAAGGAGTCAGATTATATTTTATTAAAGCTTTACAAAAAGAGGTACCAGGGCCCCTAACATGTCAACATCGTGGAAGAAATAATGACCACTAATGCGTCAAAACCACTGAAAAAGGACCACTAATGTGTTGACATCATGGAAAAACATAATTTATACATTTATATTATCAGTATCCGGCCACACTATGGACTCGATCCACGGGATATATGCAGACACCCGCGTGTAGACTGCTGGGAGGCCGGGTTCACCACATGATTTTCCAAAGGAGGTCAAACCAACGATAAGATAGGTGCAGTCTACTTCCTTGCCATTGTATATTTGCACTGGACCTCCGCTGTCTCCCTGCCAACAAAAACACATTAATAAACAAAGATGAACATTACATTGTTATTATCTTAGTTGATTATTTCCTGACAACTCTCGAGTGCAGGTCCCGGGTTCGAGTTCTTTTGCGGGTTCCGGCTCCGGTCGAACCCGTGCGTCTCGGTCCGAGCCATTCGCGAGTCGGGAGTGGCTCCCGGGACCTGCTCTAAGAACTCGAATACTTTTAAAAGGAAGCACGCCTCGGAGACTCCAGATACTAATATCTACAGCCTGTATGTCGGACGAATATCTACAGCTCATATGTTGAACTAATATCTACGAACTTCAGAGTGTTGACTAATATCTACAGAGCTAAGGTCAGACGAATATCTATGACGGTCCCAGTGTTGACTAATATCTACAGAGCGTAGGTTGAACTAATATCTACAGAGCGTAGGTTGGACTAATCATCTAAATGTGTCCAATAGTCCGATATTAGGGATTTTTACATACATACTTACATAAATTAAGTTTTTTAAACTGCATACGCAATATTACGTTATTCCAATATGCTATACATAATTGCAAATCCAACCTCTGCCAGTGCTGTAGATATTCGTCAACACTTTGGTTCTCATAGATATTAGTCAACAGTTTGAGCTGTAGATATTCGTCAACACTTTGATTCTCATAGATATTAGTTTGATTTTTTCAGTTTATGGAATTCCTGTAGATATTAGTAGACGCCTCCCGTCTCGGAGGCCTCTGGCAGAGTGCAGAACTTACCCATCTCTAATTCTAAAATCGGAAATATTAACCCACATTAGAAGTGAGTGATTTTACTATTTGTCTCTTGAAATAATGGCATACAGAGCTCAGGGCCAAAAAGGCGCCTTTCTCTTTTATCATGAGTTAAACATTAATTTGGTTGTTGGAAATAAATGATATGATTACATATATATTATTGGTTGTCTTTTCTTCACACTGCTAAAAATTCCATAACACTAAATTTGTTAAGAGTGCATTTTTCAAGATATTGGACAAATAGTTCGATACACGGATAATAATGAGCGTTCCTTTTTTAATTTGGACAATCGAATGTGACATTTGTCAAAAGTACCAACCTTATAAAATAAATTCTCGTCAAAATAAAAATAAAAAACTACCTACTTCGAATTATTACTAGTACCATATGGGTTGAGGTTCAAGCTACGAAATCTGCAAGTCATCATAATTTAGATTTACGTCCCCCAGGTTTTGAATGGTTTGTTTGGCAAAGCAGGGTTTGTTTAGCGGGTATGTGTAATTATTCTAATGCCTTTTTTTCCATGTTCTTCTGTTATAAATACAAGTACAAACTTGTCAATAATGCTCAACTTATCAACGTCATGTAAATTCACCTCAGAACATGAATAAATACTGTTTAATATGGCAATAATATTTTTTCTATGATTGGCAGCATTGATTTTTTTTTTTTTTTTTTTTTTATTAGCAAAATTTTTTGATACATGGGAATAGGTACAAACATAATAACATAAAATATAAGAGAGTAACAAAAAAGATCCCACAAAGGCGAAGCCTGTGCGTGGGTATTATATTATGTGGATATTAAACAGTGGTGGTTAAAATAGAATTTAAAAATATTATTATAGTGTCTTTAGAGATCGACATGATCGATTTTACAGGATATTTCTTAAGATTAAAGATATAGGTATGCACATATTATAACATATGTTTACACCCAATAAGTACATACACTCATTCATAAATATGAGTACATAAAATACACATATATTTACTTTTTTAATCTAAAATACAGAAAGACATGGATATTTTAGGAATTTAGAAACAGATAATACAATTTAAAGAAAAAAATTTCTCACTTCCAAATTATTTTTTACCCAGTTTTTAGCATTTTTTTTATATACGTTCAGATTTTGACACATATTGATTGAATTGGGTAGGGAATTGAACAGTTTTGGGGCAATACAGTTAATGTGCCTTTGGGCCAGCCTGGTTTTGCAGTGAGGCACTGTGTACACGCACGTGGTAAGTCTCTGGCTAGAACGATTTGTGTTTTTAGTAAAATTGTTAGGACGAGAAAATATAAATTTGAGACATTGGATACAGTAGATCTGCCTTAGTTCCATAATTTCAGTTTCCTGGAATAACTGATTAGTGGGATACGTCTTGGCCTTCTGGTACATTACCTTAATGATGGACTTCTGTGCAGTTTCTAATGGTTTTACATGGTTATTGTATGTTCCTCCCCACACGATTATTCCATAGGAAATGGATGAAAGCACCAATGCGTTATAGACAAGTTTCATGGTTCTTATATTGACAATGTTGCTCATGCGTTTGAATATGTAATTTAGGTATCTCAGTTTATTAACAATTTTTTCGATATGGTAAGTCCATTTGAGTCGGCAGTCTATAGTTACACCTAAGTATTTGATATTATTTCCTAATTTCACATTTTCGCAGTTTGAGCATGTCGCAAAGTTACAATTAACGTTATGGAACTTCAAGTTAAGATTGTTTTTAGGGGATGACTTTTGGGAATTATAGAAGGGAATAAAGATGGTTTTATCAAGATTTAGACTGAGAAGATTTCTATCTAGCCAATCTTTGACTATTGCAATGCATTTGTTAGCCTTAATGGTTGTATCTTCCCACGTTTTACCATGTACTGTTATTGCAGTGTCATCGGCAAAGGAGATAATTTCACCTGGTATTACAATATTGCATAGGTCATTGATGTAGATTAGAAAGAGTAGTGGCCCTAAGACTGATGATAATGATAATGATTGATGATAATGATGATTGATTGTCTGTGAAATAATACAAAAATGGCATAGCGAAGTTCGTATACCGCGCAAGTGAAATAATTTTAACATAATTTAAATGTAACATGCATATTTTTTGTAAAATTTTGCATCTCTACCGACATAAATATTTACTTTTCGTGATAATAAAGCAAACTGTTTGAATAAGAAATATTCCATATTAACCAGTGAGCGGAGTAACTCATAAATAATAAAATAATTAATTGTAAGAATGCTTTGGATAGTTTTTAAGCGTCACGCAGACACAGTGGCAGTCAGACCGCGCCGGTCAGTGTGAACGCTTGCGTTCTTGTGTTCTATTGTCAGAATTACAAAGAACTCGTGGAACGCCTCGCTCGCAAGATGACTGACACCGAAAAATTAATTGATTTTGTAAGAGAAATGCAGTTTTTATATAATCTTAGTGACATACACTATATAATTATAAAATATAATAATATAATTATTATTTTATAATTATATAATTATATTTTTTTATATACATATGCAATTCATTAAAGCTACTTATTGACATTCGGAAGTAAAGCACTCGAAGTGAAATGACACAAAATTGCTCTGTATAAATATAACTTTATTATTATTATTATTAAATAAAAAAATGTTCTTCATCTTTAAGTAATTCATGAAAAAGAATACTGAAATCTCGTTTTTCATTTCGCTCAGTGTTAATCGGATGCTCCCAGTGTCTTCTTTTCTTTTTAGACTCTTCCTAAGTCAACAAAAGCAATGCTTCGTCTTCTGAAGACGAACTATCAAAATACATGTTTCACGTACATTTTGGGAAAATGGAACGCAGAATATTTGACCATGTGCTGTGTGTGTTAGAACTCGCGTAGAACGCAACCGGACGAACGCTAGGTGAACACCAGTGAACGCTGAACGCTTAGCTGTCTGCACGAGCTCTTAATGTCATAAGGCCCGCGTACACAGAGAGCGGTCAGAGTTCTGCGTTCTAGTGACCATTGACCGCTCAAGAGTTCCAACACACAAGCGGCGTGAATTCTCGCGTTCTAGTTTCGTTTGGGTCTTTGCACATAAAAATACTCTAATGTCTTTTCTTATCCTTAATAAATAAAAATATAATTAAAAACACAGCCAGCCTTTCTTTTGAAGAACGCCGCTTGTGTGCGTTGGAACTCTTGAGCGGTCAACGGTCACTAGAACGCAGAACTCTGACCGCTTTCTGTGTGCGCGGGCCTTTAAATTGTATAATAAACTCCTTTCCCTAACCAATTTTTAAAATTTACGATTTTATAATATGTTTTTTTATAAATTCTACGAATATCTGATAATCGACAAAAGATGTGTGAATTCATTTGCTTTACAGAACTATAATCAGTGTGTATGTCTCCATATTAAAATTCGGAGGCATGATTTTTTGCTAAATATTTCCCTATCGAGTCCACGCTCAAAACACACTTTAAAAAATTAAAACAAATTGTTCTAGGTAGATTACAGTTAGTAATAAGTAATTCAGTAACCGGAATTGAAAAATATTGCATTTTAACGGTTATTTTTTTATCTTTAAAAACGCGAGATGTTATTTCTCAAGGAACGCCATGTTATTAATTACGACGGCAAACGTCTCGCGTGATTTTTCGTGTTTATGAAACCGAATAAAATAATGATTCATAATTAATACCTATGCATTATTTATCGTTTCCGAAGATTGCAATTCGTACTAATATTGTCTAACTGAAAGAAAGTGTTTTTTTCTTTTAACCGTTTCCCCGCGGCGGCTGACCTAAGTCATTTCATCAAGTGACTCAAACCGCGCGGCGGCTGACTTTAGTCATGAAAATAATAATATTAGAAACAAAATATGCCGCGTGGGGGCGACTGCTTAGGAATATTTTTTTAGCGGTTAAAGGGTTAAAAATGCGTATTTCATCGTCGTAATTAACATGGCGGTCCTTGAAAAATGACATTTCGCATTTTTTAAATAAAAATAAATAAATTAAAACGCAATATTTTTCAATTCCGGTTACTGAATTACTTATTACTAACATTATCTACCTAATACAATTTGTTTTAATTTTTTAAAGTGTGTTTTGAGCGTGGACTGGATAGGGAAATATTTACCGATTTTTTTTTAATGTGGGCGGAAAATATTCAAAATGATACCAAAAAATCTCGAGCAATCAGAAAAAAGGTTTTAAAATGCCCTGTCGCTCCAGTGGCTACATGGCAGACATGCACGTTTCACAGGTCGATCATCTGAGATTGAAAATAAAACATTTTTCTTCCTCTTCTTCTGTTAAACTATTTTGGAAGAATATATTTTCCCCACCATAATGTAAATTGTAAATAATAAACTAGCCCAACCTGAGACCATTTTTAGACGCTGCATGCTATAGCTAGGTTTGATAATTCTCAAAAATGGGAATAATCAATAACAATAATTAATGGTAATCATATCATTTATTTCCAACAACCAAATTAGTGTTTAACTCACGATGTAAGAGAAAGGCGCCTTTTTGGTCCTGAGCTCTGTATGCCATTATTTCAAGAGACAAATAGTAAAAACATTCATCATGTGGTGGATATATTATTACCCTTGTTTATTATCATAACATTAGCGCCTCGCGCTATCCCGCGCCACTTCAGGCCGCCGCGCAGAAAAGTCTCACAGTGAACTGCGCTGTAAACCTATCGGTTTTTTCTTTTTTGCGCGGCGGCCTGAAGTGGCGCGGGACTCGGTCGCTCCGAAGTGTGCGTGTGGGAGATGCTATTAGTATTATTATCATAACATACCTGGCAAGTGTCTTTGATTTCAGAGTGATGACCAAAACAGACTTGAGTAGAATTATCTAGACCATTACTGAGTCTGGGTGATTCGGGTGGGTACACTTCCGAACATCCATCGAATGGGAATTTTTCCAAGGTAACCTAGAAATTTAAAAAAATAATTAGTACTTCTTACTCCAAATATGTTGGAGCTAATTTGTAACCAGACACAACCGGAAATATGTCATTTTTAAATAAAATTCTAGACCTATTGACTTTTTTCCTCAAAAAAGGATAAATCGATTTTGAAAGATTATTATTTTATCTAGTAAAGGTATGTTTTTAATTTTGAGAAAAATGTTTATTTTTAGTACAATAAGGTTTTACCGTAAGTCGTTGGCAGATTTGTTAAAATTTCAAACAAAATGTTGTATTATACAACAAACATTTCAAATCACATAATCAATTATTCAGTAAAATAAATCAATAAATTATCTAGGAAAACTTCTTTTCAAATAAAATCTTTAAAAATAAGATCCGAGCTCCTGTTTTGTGACGAAAATACTTTGTCTATGTCTATTTATTTACGGTCTTACAAACTAATAAACATATATCATCAGTTTTTTTTTACATTCTTATTTCGCTTAGACGTTATGGAAAAATTATTAAATACTTATGATCAAAAAATAATTTAAAAAAATACATAATTTTAATAGTTTTATCATCTCACGTTTGAGCATTTTTGAACATAAGTATATGCATATCAAAGCAAATTTTGATTTAAATAAAATCGATATTGAGTTGTTATTTAAAAATGCTGGTATGGTGAATAATTATTTTTCTCATCGGAACCGCCCTGTACAGTTGCAAGGGTACACCCGCAAGACCGTCTTTTGACGAAATTTGAATTCTCGGCCGCTGGTTAATCGCCTTTAATGTACCTGCTAGGCAAACTCGGAGCAGAAACCTTTGCACGTAACAATAACCTCAATACCACTTATCATACTTTTTGTACATCAGATACAGGAGGCCCTGAGGAAAATAAGATCCCTCAGGAACGGGCTGTGTGGACTTTTTAAGGAAAGGAAGGAGAAGAAATTCTGGGAAGGAAAAAATATGAGGTGTGGTAGGAATCTAATGGTCGGTGAATACAGGATCGGATTACTAGGTAACAACTTGTATGTATTTGAAACGATGAATGAATGTGTAAATAATGACAAAATATGTATTGCTAGTTTTAATTACGTATAAATTTATTTATTTATTATTAGTTTCAATAGCAAGGTTTGTACATGTATGTATAATGTATAGTATAAGTATACTCGTATATTCTTTTTTTTTTTCACAGACCTCCTCACTAGGATTTCCTGTTCTGAGGTGGCCTGTAGTTTTTTAAAATATTTGTATTTGGTTATGGATTGTCTTTATATCGTCTTCATGATGTTTGTAATTTTATTATCACTTTGATCTCTCAGCCATGTTTTTACTTTTGTTTTAAATATATTAATTTCCTTTATATTTTTGACTAGCTGACCCGGCCACGCGTTGCTGTGGCTAATAAAACACTTTTTAAAATCCAACCTTTTTAACCACACCGCCGTCTTAGAGTTTATCGCGAAGAGACCGACAGATGCCGCGGAGGACTAATACGTAGAGATGGTATGAAAGATTATAATAATGTTTATGAAATGCTTGGTTTAACTAAATTAATAAGGATTAATACTGTATCCGTCTAAATAACTTTTCAATTAGTGCAATGTACGTGACCATTTTTTTAGAAGATAGAATGGGTATAGTAAGCTATCCGTAAAAGATAGATATATGCCCTCGCGGACTTTTTTGTAGATCTATAAAAGAGGAATATCCCACAATGAATTGTTTTGTTATATCCCGAAAGGATTAGGCAGCGTTTTCGATGAAAGCTACCAGGCGGCTTGACTTTTTCCGACACTTCTAACAATTATCGTTATGTTTCAACCAATTTACACAAATCCTTGACAAATTACATACCTAAACCTTCCTCACAAAACACTCTACTTATTGGTGAAAACCGCATGAAAATCCGTTCAGTAGTTTTCGAGTTTATCGCGAACAGACAGACAGACAGACTGACAGACAGACGGCGCGGGGGACTTTACTTTATAATATGTAGAGATTTGATCTGGCAGAGCATTGTATAATTTCATAGCATAAATGTACTGTTATTGTACGGTATATGATCCCTCAATGAGTTTCTTAACTTTTGGGAATATAATGTGAGTTACGAATTGTACATGTTTTTATTAATATAAAAAATATCACAAGTAAATGCACAAACAACAGCTACTCGATAACTAGTTGTCACCGTCACTGACACAGAATAGGCAGAGTAGATGATTTAGCGCAACAAAGCGCGTTGGCGACTGAAACGGTAGAGGGTTGGTAGTACCAAAGTGTAGGTTCAGCTGGAGTGGGCTCTTGAACCCGGGTTCCTCGCGGGAAGCGAATCCTACTCCTTTTTCAAATCGACTACTCCCAGAGATCCTGGTCCAGTACTCGCACCCAAATCCGGAACACGGCGGTCCGAGCAACTAAACGCCGCGGCGCCGGCTGTCCTAGCAACTCGCACTAGTTAACTTTTTATGGTTTTCTTTAAACACCAGACATGTAAATGAATATTCGATGAACTTAATTTATTTATTTAAATAATAAACAGTACAGTGAGTGACTACAGTTTCAATTTGGAGAATCTAGCAACAAGGGACGTGTAGTCCCTTTAATGATAAGTTGAAGATAAGCTCTCGTTAGCAGTCGGTGATCTCTTTTATGAGAGCAGACGGCCGGGGTCCATTGTAGCTGATAACTCGTACGTTGTCAGATTAGGTGCTGCACCGGATGCGTGGCTCGATCAGTATTATCTTTGGGTCGGTCGGCTTCTTGATTAGGTGACACACTCGAGTCCCGGGTTTGCGGCTACGCTCAGACCCATGCGTCTTGGTCCGAGCTACGGTCGGGAGCAGGTCACGCGTTCGAGTTCTTTCGCGGGCTGCGGCTCCGGTAGAACCCCTCTTCTCAGTCCAGCCGCTCGCGAGGCGGAAGCGGGTCGCGCGTTCGAGGTCTTTTGCGCGCTCTGGCACCAAGGTAAGGCTCCGTTTCAACTCGTGCGTGTCGGTCCGAGCCACTGGCGAGTCGAGAGCAGTAATCTCGCGTTCGAGTTCTTTTGCGCAGTCTGGCACCGAGGTACCGCACCGTTTGAACTCGTGCGTCCCGGTCCGAGCCATTTGCGAGTCGGGAGTGACTCCCGGGACCTGCTCCAAGAACTCAAGTACTTTTAAAAGGAAGCTCGGAGGCCTCCGGCAAAATGCAGAACTTACCCATCTCAAGTTTGTATACAATTTAGCACAACAAAACCTGTAATGTCTTCACTTGGTAGTAATAATTACACAAATAATTACACAAATAATTACACCATGACTTACAAGCACTTTTATATTTAATAATATTTAGAATCCAAATTCACAACCATCCTCTGGTCTCCATTATACAAGCCTAAAGCAAACAAAAGAACCTCTGACAACGATCATTAATTATTTAAATAAAGATCATTAGCTATGAAACAGTTCTTACTTATTTTAGCCATATTAAATATATTACAAAACCTATCCCATATCGGTCACCACCGTGATAAACCGCGAACCGGTGTACGATGTGTAAATACGTGACTAGGCTAGCTCGGGGTTGGGAGGTTGATATTTGATATTTATTTCGTATATACGTGGGTGGTTTGGTATATTTATGGTATATATCAGGGGTGGCCAACTTCATTAGACCCAAAATCTATCGTTCACTGATGAAACCCTATGCCCGGGGCTGAGGAAAATTTCGCCGCCCCCTTATTTGGGTACTTCAACCGCAGATTTTCAAGCGCCGGGGGAAAGGGGGGGGGGGGGGTACATGGAAATTCTTTTTTTTATTACCACCTCATTTTTTTAACATTAACTCCACACTAATCCAATTCTAGTGGCAGACTCTATGTATGTGCTGCCAGAATGAGGAAAAACAATTTTCATCCAAGTGTAGTTTTTATTTGCTGCATACAGATTTAACTTAAACTCGTTTTGGGTTCAGAAAATTAAATAACAATTCTGCGATTCATCTGCCAACACATGTCGAAAGAAAACATTCTTTTATTCGAAGTGCAGTTATAAAATTCTATTTGCAGACTATGTATGTGCCGCCGGAACCAACGAAAAACCATTTTATGTTCAGAGGCTAGTTTTAAATCGCCACTAACAGATTTAATTTAAACCTGTTTTCCGTTGTAACTATTATTTGGGGGACGCAGAATCAATCTTAAGCTAAAACCTGCCTTGTGTTCTCAACTCAGTGTTAAAATTCGAGATGCGAAATCCTATAACATGGATACAATTCTCGATTTCCGAGACAAGTTATAAATTTGTACCTCCCTCCTACAACATGTATCTCTTCAAGACCTATGTTTAATCCTTCCTCTCCTCAAAACGACCTTCCACACAGCATCTTCAAAGATGACATAGGCCCTGGGGGAATGGGCCTAAGAGAGGCCCTGAGGAAAAAATTTCCTCAAAAAACCGGGCGGCGCTTTTAAGGGGTGGCAAAATTCCAAAATAAATAGTAGGTAATAATATCTTGTAAAAAATGTATCCATTTCAAATTTTTGTCGCACCTACGATTCGGACCGATTTTTTTTTGCATGAGCTCCACACAGGAGGCCCTGAGGAAAATAATTTCCCTCAGGGCCTATGTGATCTTTAGGGATGCTGTGTGGAGGGTTTTTTTAGGAAGAAGGAGAGGAGAGTTCTGGGAAGGAAAAGGGTTTAAGGGGTGGGTAGGAACCTGGGGTTCAGTGTGTCCTGGTCATCCGCCTCAAAGACCTAGACAAACCTCACCCCATGAACCCGGGCACCCCTGCTAAATCACCAAACGTAGCGAACCACTTGGGGTTCGAAATTAGCACGGAATTTTTCATAACTTATTCTGTCACAAAATCAGGGAATCCCTTTTCTTTAAACGAATGTATAATATTGTCATCTTGATCACTGAAGCGACTGGCAATACCGTCTGTGGTGAATAGCAAGAATTCCCGTATTTTGTTTTGCGCTTGGATTGTTTATTCACACCCAGATCACGAAAGTGGTTTTCATCCTATTTTTGTACTTTGAACACATAGATGGTTTTATGATGCATCGAAACACATGATGATCCAGAAACTTTCTTAGAATTGTCAAAGCATCGCCCACGGACCTCCCTCAATCATTCTCACTGAATAAAGTGTCTATTTTGATGATTTTTTTTTGTTCGTCTCGGCTTAAAGAAATTTCCTCGTTCATTTGAAAAGTAAAAAAAATCATAACAAATATAAATACAACTCGATATACCATATACAACTCCATCTGTGATACATGCCAGAAACAAAACACGGACAAAAATGAACAAGTGGTTCTGTAATGCCAGAGATGGCGTTGTGTGCATTATCCTTTGACAGCTGATTCAGTTGTGCATCGATAATTGCTTCATTAAGTAATTTTGAACTATAATTGCTTCGTTAAATAATTTACAATGCAATGAACTTAATTCAGCTGATAAGTTAACACAACATTTATTGATTCTATAGCGGCACGAGGTTTGCCGAGTCAGCTAGTGTGATAAAAAAATCGGCATAAAATGAGGTTGTAATAAAAAAAAGGATTTCTACTCCCACCCGGCGCTTGAAAATCTGCTGTTGAAGAACCTAAATAGGGGGGCGGCGAAATTTTCCTCCGCCTCGGGTGGCTGATACCCACTCTACGCCACTGAAAATCAAGTGTTCTATTTGAAATGTATCTGCAATTTTTTTAGCCATTTCATAAATATCTTGGACAATTACAATATCAATCAATGGAATTTGGAATATGGTCAATGGAATTTAAGGCGTGCTCAGGATCATACCTGAAGGGAACGACAAATATAAGACTGATGTAAAAGCCTATCGTCCAATAACCCTACTTCCAGTTTTAGGCAAAATTCTTGAAAAATGAATTCAGAATCGTCTCCGAACAACAGTTACACCAGCTTACGAACATCAATATGGATTCGTCCCTGGTATGTCCACGGAGCACGCCATTAAGACTGCACTTGACTGGGTGAAGGTCTGCACAAAGAGGTACGTAATCGGTATCTTCTTAGATATTACTGGTGTTTTCGATCATGAATGGTGGGAGATGATTTTGACTAAATTAAAAAATTGTAATTGTCCAAGAAAAGACTCCTCCAGATTACCCTTATCTGAAGGCAGTCTGGGGACTCTCTGGAGACAGTAGAAAAGAAGTTGAAAATAAAGCTGAAGAAGATTTGAATATGATTCTTAACTGGGGAAGGAAAATAGACTGACTTTTACTCCCCATAAGACCGTGGGTCTCCTTATGAAAGGCTCCCTCGGTAGAGGTAGAAACCCTTTTCTTAAAAATGGGAGATACTGCAATCCATTTTGTTGAGAGTACTAAATATTTAGGTGTTTTATTAGACAGATCGTCCTCGTTCTTGACTCACGTTAAAAGCGTTTCTGGTAAGGCCCAGGCTCTCTTCTTAAAACTGAGAAGAATCTCAACTGCTGAAAGGGGTTTACGTTTCCCTGCGCTACGTCTATTATACAGATGCATATATGTGTCACAAGTTTCATGTGGTGCCTGTGTATGGGAACATCGACTAGGTAATTCACTTATTCATTCAGCGCTTAAGAGGGGCCAGCGAATCCCCTTACTGGCGCTTTCAGGAGCCTACAGAACAGTATCATTGGATGCCTTGCCAATTTTGGCCGCATTTTGCCAATTGATATAAAAATTAGGGAAGTTTTAACAAATAAGTGTCTGAAAAGAGGAAGACCTGTAAACCACCTTGGTATTGAATTAATACCTGGTGGAGCAGTGCCTCTCCCTGAACTTCTAAAGATGATGAGAAAAAAATCTCTGAGTGAATGGCAGATGAGATGGGATAGATCGAACATGAGAAGATGGACCTTCTCCTTCTTTCCATCAGTTAAAATCAGAATGGAAGGGGCATATATTTTAATGGACCACCATATCACCCAATTGCTTTCTGGGCATGGGGAGTTTAGAGGTAGACTTCACAGACTTACTCTATCATCCCATCCCAATTGCGGTTGTGGTGATACCGACCAAATAGCCGAGCACATTTTGTTGCACTGTGAGATTTTGACGGATGCTCGAGACGAAATGATTGATGGTTTACAAGTTATTACGAGACCTCTTTGGAACACAGATCTCGTCTCGAATAAGGTGAACTTTGAGTGCTTGAGGAAATTCCCGAAAGTCTGGGTTGAGAGATGGCCTGTGACTCTTGGTCGTAGTAATATATATCTATGTTTTCTTATTTGTCCAGAACTATTTATGTGTATCAATTAAAAGACAATCGTTTGATGTGAGAACTGTGACCAGCTGTGGACCATCAGAAGGCCATGAGAAGCAACCATATGCTCTACACTCTACAGGTTTTTGAATCCTACCTTTTCCTTTCTTCAATCAAGTATTTAGGCAATTCAGTATAATTGTTTTTGTTTTTTATAGTTGTCAAATGAACGGAAGTATAACGAACCAGTGTAACCAGTAATTAAAAAAATATAAAAATTAGGTTGGTACAATGTAAGATCTTTCTACCTGAATACCTAAAGGAAATACATGATTTTTTTTTTGAAGTTAATTTTCTTTATGCACACTTTACTTGGGCAGTAAACGTGACGAGAGCGTTACCAAAAGGGAGGCGAACGGTAGCAGGCGCAGGCCTATTGTCTGTATCACACTGTAGGAGCAAGAGAGAGCAGTGCGCGCACACATTTTCTTTCTCTCTTCCTATTATATAGATGGAGCAGAAGTTTTACTTCAGTTGTGTGGTCTAAAGCACACTCGTTTTTTTTACATTAGCTCCACACAGAAGGCCCTGAGGAAAATAATTTCCCTCAGAGCCTATGTCATCTTATTGTCTTTTTAAGGAAGGGAAGGAAAGGAAGTTCTGGGAAGGAAAAATGTATGAGGGGTAGGTAATAATCTGTGGGTCAGTGTGTCCAGGAGTGACGGATGTATGAATCAATCCCACCGGGGTACAAGGCGATGGGTTGAGAGAGTTCGACTAGAGAGGTCAAAAGGTCTCCTAAACCAGTCTCTCCCGATCCGGCCTGCTACGCAGTAGGCGGGCATGCACGCGCCGCTAAGACATAGACAAACCTCACCCCCATGAACCCGGGCACCCTTGCTAAGTCACCAAACGTAGTGAACCTCTTGGGGTGACCTACGGCAGAGGTGTTGGTTATCCAATAAATGGTTCCCGGGGCGGCAGTACCCATACCCGCCTCCCAATGACATATATGTACGAGAAAATGTCACAATAAAATAATATAAGGATACTAGCTTAACTAATTTATTTTATCGAACCGTTGTATACTCGTATTAATTGGCAGTTAAAATCAGCACGACTACTGTCATTTCCATGTAGTTAAAAATATATATTAGTTACCTTTAGCAGCTGTTTAGATGGTTTATCACCAATCACGGTGTATCCCCAACCAGTGGCGGTGACTCTATCATCATCCACAGAACCACCGGTATGGAGACAGGCCGGGCGAACCAACTTTGTGAATTTAACGCTGAAAGCATAACACACGGTTAACAACTCTACCAGAAAAAATATATTGTGACACTAGAAAATGACTAAAGAAATATTTGACAGGTAAATTCGAGTTGCCAGCCTACAAATTTTTAGTTCCATTTTTTATATTTTCTACTCTTATTTGACAGACTCTAAGTATGGTATGCAATCGATTGGTTACTACGGGGGCAATTTATATAAATGCCTTCCAGATTACATTAAAAATGAAAATATGTGTGGGTAGATTTAACAAAAATATATTAATTTTTATTCTTAATCAAGAAAAAACGGAAGTGAAATCTAAATCATTCTCATTATTATTCAACCATCTCTTGATCCTTGGACACTTTCCAGACCGCTGGAAATCTAGCTTCATTACACCTATCTACAGGAACAAAAAAAAGAGATGACGCTAATATAGCCAATTATCGCCCCATTTGTGTAGAGTCAGTACTACCTAAGCTTTTTGAATCACTGGTACTTGATGAAATCTATCCCAAATTAATAAAATTAATTGACCAAAAACAGCATGGTTTTATCAAAAGTAGATCTACCGCAACTTCTTCTTCTTCTTCTTCGATGGCGCTACAGCCCATATCGAGCTTTGGTATCCTGCAACAGTCGCCTCCAACTCCTCCTGTCCTCAGCAGCTGACTTCCAATTTGGTACCTAGAGAAGCTGTGCTGCATCCCCTCTTACTTTGTCTTCCCACCTCAGTCTGGGCCTTCCCACTTTTCTCTTTCCACCTGGGTGTTCAGTCAAAATTCTTTTTGGGACGCGTGTATCCGGCATTCTTTGTACATGCCCAGCCCATCTCAGCCTGAGGAGTCTCATATGTGTTGAGATGCTAGGTGCCTTATATATATTATACAATTCTGTATTGTGCCGGATGCGCTACTGTTCACCCTCTTTAACGGGTCCACATATTCTTCTCAGCACTTTTCTTTCTTTCTTAGATCTACTGCAACTAATTTAACAATATTTCAAAACTTCATAATACAATCTTTTGCAGAAAATAAACAAGTCGACTGCATATATACAGACTTTTCGAAGGCATTTGACAAAGTTTCCCATAAACTACTAATCCAAAAACTATTTGCTCTAGGAATAAGGGATAACATGCTAAAGTGGTTTACTAGCTATTTATTAAATCGTAAACTGTTCGTCAAAATAAAATCATGGATGTCGAAAGCTTACTGGGCTACTAGTGGCCTACCGCAAGGTAGTAGTCACCTTGGCCCGGTTTTGTTCCTCATTTTCATCAATGATATAACCAATTGCTTCAACGATGTCGAGGTATTGCTCTTTGCTGATGAAATCAAGCTATACAAGAAAATAACTGATATAAATCATTGTCATATACTTCAGTCAAATATTAGTAAGTTTAAAGATTGGTGCGTTCAAAATAATTTATTCTTAAAAGTAGAAAAGTGCAAAACCTTGACTTTCTTCAGAAATAAAAATCCTGTTTTATTCGAATATTCCATCAATAACACAGCTTTAGAAAGAGTCACGTAAATGAGAGATCTTGGAATTATTTTGGATGAAAAACTAAGTTTCGCCAATCATATCCACCAAATTGTAAACAAAGGTATGAAAACACCAGGCTTCGTATTAAGAACAACCAAAAACTTTAATTCCATACCAGCCATTAAATTATTATATGTATCTTTAGTTAGAAGCCTAATGGAATATAACTCGGTAGTTTGGTCTCCATCTTACAAAATTCACATTAATAACATTGAGCGAATACAAAAAAATTCTGCGTTTTATAAATTTTAAATTAAATATCCCACTAGAAGACTTAAAATGTAATTTATTATTAAATATTCTAAAAATACACACACTAGAAGACAGACGTAAAATAAACGACTTGACATTTTTATTAAAAATACTTAACTCTAAATTTGAAGGATGCGAACTACTGCAAC
This sequence comes from Limnephilus marmoratus, assembly GCA_917880885.1. Taxonomy (NCBI): domain Eukaryota; kingdom Metazoa; phylum Arthropoda; class Insecta; order Trichoptera; family Limnephilidae; genus Limnephilus; species Limnephilus marmoratus. The sequence continues at coordinate 11,119,568 of OU862928.1, read as the reverse complement.
TCATAAACTTACGAATACCGACAGTACGACAAAATACACTATTCTACTGTAGCATTCATAAGCAGAACTACATTGCCCACTCTCCGATACAACGATTTCACACCATGGGAAATCAGTACTTAGGTGATATTGACATAAATATTTAACATAAACTTGGCGAATTTTGTTGATCTTGTAAAGAAACTTATTCCAAGACTATTCCTAAACACATTTGTATTTTTGTAAACCTACGAAATTGCTGTATTTTTGTATTTTTATGATTTGCGTGCTTTTTTATCTAATTTTATTTTTATTATTTCTTTATCTGTTTTATTCCTAAACATATCTGTTTTTCTGTAAACCTGTGAAATCGCTGTATTTTGTATTTTTATGACTTGTGTGCTTTTGTATCTAATTTTATTTTTATTATTTCACTACCAAACATGTAAAAAGCCTTTGGGTGTTAAATAAATAAAAAATACTATATTGTAATGTTAAATGTATGTACGAGTAGTTCAGATTTCTGGTTAAATAAATGAAAATGTAATTTTCTTTTTTCTGGAATAAAAAGGAACAATAATTTATAAAAATAAAATTTTGCATGAAACAAGATACAACGAAAATTGACACAGCCTATGTACAGCAGACCGCACAAAACATAACTACATTGCAGAATTGTTTTCGGTTGCAGAAGCTCGACCTTAACTAACATTCTTTTTAGACTTATTTTTAGATGGGTTTATTAATTGAATGGACTTACTCTCGGTCTAGCTTCGCTAAAGCAATATCGTTGTATTTAATGCGCGGCGTGTAACCGGGATATATAACGATCTCGATAATTCTATAGGTGTCTTCCGTTGATGTTGATTTCCGTTGTCTTCGGTTGATGTCAGTTCCGCTCAGTCTCACGTAGCATTCAAGTCCTCTGCAAAGTAATGAGTTGGTGGTCAGGAAGTTGGGAGTTTTTTTCAATATGTTGGATACATGGATGATATGGTCATATTGAACTATTTATCCTTTGTCAGAAAGTGGCTTATCGCTTTGAAGACATTTCAACATTAGGGTTGACTTACATTGCAAGGTTAATCCAGGAATTAAAGAATTGCATTATTTAAAAGATCAGGAAAAAATATTTTTAGTACATATTACGATATTTTAGTACATATCCTGATATCCTCACTATTTTTCGACACAGTCTCCGTTATAATTTATGCGACGAGCTATGGCACTAGGTCCTTAATTTCTTTGTCATAGAACTCCGCAGCTAAAAATGCTCTCACGTCTTACTCTATCACGGTCTCCAAATATTTTCTTTCCGCACGATTTTGATGATCAAGATTTTGGCCACCCAACGAGCACACACTTTGCATATGCCAATTTTTGCCTCAAAATCATTTGTGTAGTAGACTTACTACATCTGGGATAAAAATTACGAGCTCACGGACTTCAACAGGACGCTCTCTCTCCTGGTTCGAGAAAGCGAATAATTGAACATACCTCGCTGGTAGTAGGATTCAACGGCGGAGCGCTCATATCAAACGGACATCACACTGAAGCAGCTACCAAGCCGGATCACCGCTGGTTTGTAGAGGAAAGTTGGAGCATATTATATAAAATCACACCCTCGTCGCTAAAGATGAGTAAAGGTCTTTGGTTCTTGGACAACTCTTGTATCCATTGTTAAGCACACCTACCTGAGGTGCCTACCTTCTGCCGACAGACCAGCTCAGAATGGTCAGCAGAGCGGAGGAGACTATCATCACCAGGGTTGTAGGATCTCTGAGGCGTTTGTGTGGCATCCCTGAAATAAGCTCAAATCCTACGGGCCGGGAAGCAATGAAACAAGTTCGGCTACAGTAAATTTCAGTTGTATTGGGTAGAATCCTTTCATAAAACAACAATGGTACATAATACAGTCAAAGTTAGAACAAGGTAGCTTCAATAATCCTATCTAATTCAGGGGTAATTGGACCTAAAATCTCTCTGGGGCGGTCATCTATTTACGCGTTGAATTTAAAAAGGGACACACGCAAAAAGAGGAGTTAAATGGATCAGGTACTCACTGCTGCAGGCTGGTGGCTTGGAGATCGGTGAGGTGAGAGGAATTCGGTCGAAACTGGCGTTCCCGCAGGTCACTACATGCGGACACCGCCATAGCGGTCCCATGGAATATTCCGGAACAAAACGGAACGGTTCACGCTGCGCGTGCACTCGAAGCGCTGCCGGGGAAGGAATGCCGGCCGGGGCTGGCGTTCAACCGCCGTTAGCGCGCGGCACGCTTGCGGAGAGAAGGGGAAACCGTTTGTAAACACAGTGGCGTGGCGTTCTAATTTGAGAGGAGGCATTTCGTGTATCGTAACACCATATTTGCTGTTCATATCCGTATCCTGGCCTATTTTGCTATTCCGCCCATTCAGCGGAGCCAAACTTGTGTTTCGTTAAAAATATCAATTTTTCACAGATATTGATTACTGGAATGAACAGAAGGACACACGTAGAACGCATACCAGTTTGGATGGTATCGATAGCCATCCATATTAAGGTCTCCTCGCTCTAGGCCTTGAGCGATGGCTGCCTATATTTAGGTAAACGGTTTAATTCCCGCAAGAACTCAGTCATAAAACCTAAAAAATGGGATAAATGATGAAATACTGTTGGATTAATTGATTTCAAACCACAAGCGACATGAGGGTGCAAAATAACAATGCGTAATAAGTGTCGTTTAATCTCTCTTGGGCTATTCAGCATCCCGCGAGAGATTGCGGTTTCGCAGCCATAATGAGACGCAGAGCAGCCGGAACTAGAGATGGGTAAGTTCTGCATTTTGTCGGAAGCCTCAGAGACGTGCTTCATTTTAAAATTTGTTCTGGGAACAAGTTCTTGAGTACGCACTGGGCACTGTTGCGGCAACCGGAACGCACGAGTTTGGTCGGAGCCGGAACCCAAATGCTTCGGGTTTGGGTCCGAGTCCTGGACTGGGTTCTCTGAGAGTAAGGCTACGGACACACTTGCTCATTAGCAGCCAAAGAGCATGCTACCTAGTAGCATGTGAGTCAGTGACGTTGCTAGTAATGAGCATGCTCATTTGAAGCCGAATGAGCACGCTCACAAATCAACAGCCATTTGACTAATGAGCATGCTCATTGGATTATCGGATGGAAGGGGAAGCTTCTATAAGCATGTGTAAACAGGCTAGCTTATGAGCTTGCTCATTTCAATCCGATCTCAGTGTGCATCCGCGCATTCTTTGCAAAAATGTCAAAATACCCCTGCTGGGCAGACGAAATAACCTAGTTTTTCGTGATTTATTATGGGAATCACGAATATATTTGGAACACAAGGTCACTAAAATACCCACAATAGATTTCGGAATTCCCCAAAAGCTCCTTTTCCTCCAAAATAAAACCACATTCTATTGAAATTAGCATTTATTTTTTAATTTTTGGCCACTTTCGGATTTCTTGACATCTTAGACCAAATCAAAAGTCTTATTTTTTTACGTCAGAAGAATCTCAAATAATTGCATTGCAAGCAGTCATATTATTTTGTTTACTTCTGAGCGAATGAAACTGACTCTATTTGACATTTATTTGACATGAGCATGCTCATTCAATAGCATGTGTGTTCAAATGTTGGTGTAGCGACACATCATTATCCTTAGGTACTTATCTACTACCTACAGTATGTCAGTACCTCTACAGTATGAGTAGCCGTGCCGTCACTAGTACATACGCAGAGTACATTGGCCGCCTACGGTATTGCCACTTACTGGAAAGATCCAGCGCTAGAACAGGAAGCTAACTGTATAGCGCCGAAGGTTGGTGAATCATCGAGTGGCACGTTTTGCCTACCTACCAGTGTTTTGGCTGCTACCTGAGCGGTCGACTATTTAAACGAGAACGGGCCCGCTGTCCGGCAGTAATTAACTAACCCGCGAATGTACGTAGTATTCAGTGCATCGCTGTATCGGTATCATTCATAGCGATTAGAGTTGATAATGATCAACAATAACCTATTAGACATAAATAAACTATACATAAAGAAGATCATCCACAAAAACTGCATAAAAATATCACCACACTTCATAACTCACTCGCAATACACAAGAGCAAACACACACAATCAATTACAAGTACCATATATCAAATCAAATTTTGCAAAAAAACATGAATCTTACTTGGCACCATATATATTCAATAAGTTTGTAGCCCAAACAAAGACCTACGTCGCATCTAATAATTTGAATTGGGTTTTCAAAAGACTTTTAAACTGGTTGAACGTCAAAGAAAGAAGAGAGATAAGTAATATTCTTAATATCTAATATTATATATTTTCTATTTTCTACTCTGTTTTTAAATTCTGATTTTCCTCTTATTTTATTATTATTATTTTTACTATAATATATATTTTTCTTTTTTTTATGTTTTTACCACTTATTTGTTTTTATGTAATTAGAAATTGTTAGTTACCAGCCTCAGAACAGACTCTTTGTCTAGTGAGGAGGGTAAGGAAAAAAAAATCATGTTGTACATAACTAATAATAAATAAACGCCCGGGTTGCCGGCACTGAAATTGAAATTGAATTGATTACGACCTATTGGGCATTCCTGTATCGACCATATCTCGATACAGGAATGCCCTAGTGAGATATGCAGCTTATGTTTCTCATGTACTTCTTATTTTTTTCAATAAATAAATAAAATAAAAAAATTGGACTCTCTATTGTTTACATCACTATTGTTTAAATAAATAAACCAGTGGTGAATAATTAAATAGTGTATTATTTTTGAACACGTATTAAGGTATGGTTTTTCCATACCACCAAATTGGCTTTGAGCACGTTCATTCACGAGAAAGCTCAAACCAAGCCTGCTCATTGTTGAGCAAATGTGTGCAGTTTACTATTTTGGACATGAGCGTACTCATTAATGAGCATGCTCATAAGCCGGCCTGTGTGAGTAAGTGTGTCAGTACCTTAATCGATTTGAAAAATGAGTAAGAGTAGGATCCGCGTCCCGTGAAGAACCCGAGTTCAAGAGCCCACTCCGAACAAGACATCGCCTCCCAATGTCGGAAAACACTCATGTCTAAGATGACCGCCAGTGCAACTACTCACCCTAAATCCCTGGGGTTGTCGTTATGAGCTTTATTTATAGTGAAATGAGTTTGAATTGTTATACATATATAATCATTTTTAAATTAAAAACTTACACATAATTTATTTTATATTAAAAACTTACAGGTCTTTTATAGGAAAGACGCATTGAGCCGCGGTTAGAACCCAGCGTTCACTGACCAAAGTTCCCCCGCATCTCCAACTGATCAAACGACCCAGTTCAGAACCAATATGAGCCTGAAATTAAAACACGGAAAAGTAGTAAATCATGAATGAATTATAACCAGCTTTCTTTCAGGTGAGAAGTTATTGATTATTATTATTCAGGATACCATTTACATTTAGAAACATCTACCAAACATGGAAACTATCTTCATTTATAATGAAGTTACTGAACGCAAAGACATATATTAGTTTTTCATATTGGTTGAGTAGATAGACCTTATTTTTTATTTATTTGCAAAAAACAGTTTAAAAAACTGATACGTTGCAAAAGCGGCAAAGAAAATAATAGGTAGCTTAAAAAACAGAAAGCTTTATCTTTTTTTGTTACATTAGCTCCATATAGTAGGCCCCGAAGAAAATAATTTCCTTCAGGGCCTATGTCATCTTTGGGGATGCTGTGTAAAGGGTCTTTTTAGTAAACGAAGGAGAGGAATTTCTGGGAAGGATAAAGGTATGAAGGGCGGTTAGGAATCTGGGAAGAATTCTTAATTTTGGTTAGGAATTGTCCGGGAGTGACGGACGTATGAACCCATTCCTCCCACTGCGGTGCAAGACGGTGTTTCGAGAGAAATGTGATGATGTGCTTTCATTATAGATACAAATATAACCGGATGGACGACTCGCGTAAATTGGCCGGTCTTCCTGTTTCGACGGCCGCCATCTTTAAAATTGGCAAAAGATACGAGAACTCAGGGAACTTCTTAGAGGGAACTGGCAAATTTCAAGTTTTTTGTTACTAAAAATGTTATTAATCATTTTTCCTTTCTGTTTTCAGTTGTGTTGCATAACCAATTAAATTAAAGTAAAACTGTGACTTTTTATATTTTGCATAAATTAATCGCAAAATTGTTAAAAAAGGATTCTTGGGACAACTTTATTAATGTAAGATTAAATTCGAAGTAAACTTCAATAATGAAACTTCATTCAGGGCATCACAAGTCACAAGTCTACGGTTGTACTTTGTTTTATAACTATTGTGATAATCTTACCACTGCCTTAGATCAGTAACACTAGTGTGGGTAGGGTAGGCAACACAATATGTTGAGAAACAGAAACAAAACTACAAGATTTAATAGGTGTATCATTTTTATTTCTAAAAAAATACAATGTTTAGTATGGGAACATCATTGCCATTAACTTACAAGCAGTAAATGTATTGACAAACAAAAGAAAAAATAACAGTCATACATAATATAGGATAAAAATAATAATAAATAAAGATTTAACATTTATAAAATAAAAAATTGCCCATTTAATTTATACAACAACAAATACAACAAGATCAGGAGTATTTTCTACGTTTTTCTAAAGAAATGTTTTAATATTATTAATGTTATATGAAGCTATTTACTCACCGGTGAAAAGATATCCCATTTCCTTTGCTGTTCCAATTCGTACAATTATAAAGCGCGCCTTCCACTGCGAGCGGAGCGGACTCATTACGGAATCCGCTCGACTAGCAAACGTAAGCGCGCCTTCCACTGCAAGCGGAGCGGACTCATTACGGAATCCGCTCGACTAGCAAACGTTAACTGCATACAAGTGCTTCCACCAAGAACGAGGCCAGCGAAGCGGACTAAACGAGTTAAATAGTTTCAAACGAGTCCGCTCCGCTAATGCGAGCGGAGTGGACTCCGTACGATCTCCGCTCGACTCGCACAAGTTAACTGCATACAAGTGCTTCCATCAGGAACGAGGAGAGCGGAGCGGACCGAACTTGTTAAAATAGGTCCGAAAGAGACCGCTCGCGCACACCATCGCCGACTATGTTTCTAGCGGACTCCGCTCAAGAACTGTAGCCAATTCAATTGCCTCGCTGCGTTTTTGTCGAGATGGAGGTGTTTATTGAAGCCGTTTGCCAATTTCGTTTATAGGATACGACTAGCAAAGATTGTCAACATAAAGGATTCGGCTTAGAAAACCATTATTGAGATGATATTACCGGAAATAAGAAAGTAAATAATTTTTTTCAAGTTTTTACCTTTTTTATAGGAGATTCTTTTTATAAATGTATATTTAATTCATACGTAACATTTTTTTCATTGCATACATGCTGTCAGAATCATATTCACTAGAATCAGTACTTGACATCACAAAAATCACTCCGTTCACTTCGAAACAAAGCGATACTGAAGCGCGCCTTCCACTGCGAGCGGAGCGGACTCATTACGGAATCCGCTCGACTAGCAAACGTTAACTGCATACAAGTGCTTCCATCAAGAACGAGGCCAGCGAAGCGGACTAAACGAGTTAAATAGTTTCGAACGAGTCCGCTCCGCTAATGCGAGCGGAGCGGACTCCGTACGATCTCCGCTCGACTCGCACACGTTAACTGCATACAAGTGCTTCCATCAGGAACGAGGAAAGCGGAGCGGACCGAACTTGTTAAAATAGGTCCGAAAGAGACCGCTCGCGCACACCATCGCCGACTAGTTTCTAGCGGACTCCGCTCAAGAACTGTAGCCAATTCAATTGCCTCGCTGCGTTTTTGTCGAGATGGAGGTGTTTATTGAAGCCGTTTGCCAATTTCGTTTACAGGATACGACTAGCAAAGATTGTCAACATAAAGGATTCGGCTTAGAAAACCATTATTGAGATGATATTGGCGGAAATAAGAAAGTAAATTTTTTTTTTTAAGTTTTTACATATTTGAGATGAGATTCTTTTTATAAATGTACATTTAATTCATACGTAACATTTTTTTTCATTGCATACATGCTGTCAGAATCATATTCACTAGAATCAGTACTTGACATCACAAAAATCACTCCGTTCACTTCGAAACAAAGCGATACTGACTCGTTTTCAATGGAAGGGCAAAATTATTTCTCATTTTTCATTGACCTCGCTCCGCTCGCCCCGCTCATTTCTCTCGCACAGGCAGTGGAAGGCAAACACCTATCTTCTAAGTGACTCTTTTTTGATGGAAGGTCAAAACTATTTCGCTCAGCTCCCACTCCGCTCCGCTCTACTCTTTTCCGCTCGCAATGGAAGGCGCCCTTGACTCGTATTCAATGGAACGGCAAAACTATTTCTCATTTTTCATTGACCTCGCTCCGCTCGCCCCGCTCATTTCTCTCGCACAGGCAGTGGAAGGCAAACACCTATCTTCTAAGTGACTCTTTTTGATGGAAGGTCAAAACTATTTCGCTCAGCTCCCACTCCGCTCCGCTCTACTCTTTTCCGCTCGCAATGGAAGGCGCCCTTAAGACGAGGAAGATAAAAACACTTTGTCAATATTAATATAACGCCGAACAGAGTTAAACTTCAAACTAGACGGCTGCTGGCATAGAAATGGCCTACTGGGCACTTGTTTTGCACCATTCAAAGATGGCGGACGTCGATTTCCGGCGGACCGCTCAAAATTCGCCACGGCAAAGAGAGTCATCCATTCGTTATATATATATAAAATATAGACTTACGGATAGATAAATAACTTAATTACTAATAGGTGAGTGGAGACAAACCATGTGCGGAAACTCCCCAGGAACCGCCTCTATTCCTCCGATAATGAGGGGAGTAGCTACGTGGGCACATGAATAGCTGCGCAGCCCAGTGGACTTGTCGCAAGGATATACCGACTCCGCCAGCTCTATGCATTCTGAAACGATTCAAATATTTGTGAACGAACATCACGAGTCATCATCCTGCATAGGAATGGGAAAACATTATCTTTTGAAACCGTTTTAATAATATTTAAACAAAAAAAAACAGAAACGCAAAAACGAGTACCGAGAATTGACCTCGGAATCTTCCGCTTGTGCTTACAACATATTTATTAAAATTATAATTTTTTTTATCTTATTTCCTGTCTTTATAATATATTATAATAAAACACTTTTTTCACTTAATTTTATTAACCGTAACCGATTTCAACTCGTTAAAGCCATCTTCAGACTGGTATAAATTATTCTTAGACCACGGTTTATATACATTACACATGGGGAGGGGTGGTCTATAAGGATATTAATCAATTATATTAATTACATTTGTTGCGTCGTTTTAGACTGTCGAATTTCTTGTTATTTTGGTAATTCCAGTAGGCTAATTACCATGGGTTTGTAGCTCACTTCAATATTATTCAGGGAAAAACCTTACAAGTAATACCCATTATTAGTGACCTAATTTTATTGTATATGCATGCATGGGATTTTTTATTTCTTTATTACTTTTTGAAGGAATACATGTTTACACTGGAGTAGGAATCGTTATTGTGTAAACTAAATACGTATTTTAATTTCGAAATTATTATGAAAATTGCAATGGATACAAAAGCGAAGACTTAGCAAATGATTCAAATTGCTTATTCATTACAAAGTTACGGTCTATTTTTTAGTTAAGTGGGTAATTTCTAAAGATAAGATAAAGATTTTCCTGTCTTTATGTTCGCCATGGAAGATTAGAATCCTCGAACCATGAAAGCGAGAAACACGGAAAGGAAAAGTTTTTACAGACGTTTGACGTGTGTCAAGTACATCGCCAATATTACACACGTTTGACGTATATCAAGTACATCGCTAATATTACACGCGTTTGACGTGTATCAAGTACATCGCCAATATTACACACGTTTGACGTGTATCAAGTACATCGCCAATATTACACACGTTTAACGTATGTCGAGTATATCGCCAATATTACCTACACACGTTTGACGTGAGTCAAGTACATCGCCAATATTACACACATTTGACGTGTATCAAATACGTCGCCATTATTACAAACGTTTGACGTGTGTCAAGTACACCGCCAATATTACACACGTTTGAGGTGTGTCAAGTACGTCGCCAATATTACAACACCAAGTTAAATAATTCCGTGTTTTTTTTATACTTATCCATGGTTTTGTTCTCATTTTTTGTGCGGTCAGAACTGTATTTAATGAACTTCCGAGACGATCAAGTGGCTTGAAGACAAGCGCGTAGATTTTGCTTGAGACAAGCATTTGGATCGTTAAAGAGACACTACAATGAGTGGAGATTATTTAGTTATTAATTATCGTATAAAACAATTACATAACGTAATTAAAAAGGTAAAGGACACGGGTTCAAGTCCCGTTGGCGTCATGTATCTTTTCTCGGAAGATTTTTCAATGTGGATGAGTGTTTTCAGGCTGATAATTATTGCTTATAATAATTGTTACCCTTTGTGCTATGCATAAAAAATCTTGTCTTAAAAACGTTAGTTTTACAATTAAAAATAATAATTAAAAAGGTAATTATTACATTTATGCGTGCATTAAAAACTTCTGCAAATCAGCAAAAATAATCACAAGATGTTCATATAATAAAAAGCAAAATAGGTATTTATGAGAAAACCAATTTAAGAGATGGGTATTTATAAAAAAAAAATTGGTTAACTATAATATTTAAATGACACTTTTTCTAATTTCTAAATAGTATGTGCAGGTACTTGTGTTTATGAATTTGTATGATGAAGATGTGCAGTGCAATGTACAACTTACACAATGCATATAAAATATGTAAATATCTACTTTAAACTAAGTATAATAATATTTAATTGAATGAAGACAATATTAGCGAAACTCAATCGAAAATCTGGAGACAGAAAAATCAGAAAAAGATATTAGTAGAGCCAATATTTTTTTCTGATTTTTATATCTCCAGATTTTCCCTAATATTGTCTTCATTTAATTAAATATTATAATTTGAGATTTTACTCATAAGTAAAAAAAATAAAAATAAATGGTAATTATCGGTTGGGACTGGCCACGCTTATTACGAATAATTTTTAGAAAAAAACTTTAGATTCGCCTTAATTACTATAAAAGGAAACTTTTTGGCTTTGGTATGTCATGTAGGTATCCCACGAAGTCAACTACAGTCCATAACAGTGACAGCTACGACCGCGGATTTTCGCTGGGTCGGTTCGCGAAGTGAATTTTGGTTTTATGCAATTGAAAATTAAAATGCATTATTTTCCGCCGCCCCAAAGCCAAAAAGTTTCCTTTTATAGTAATTAAGGCGAAGCTAAAGTTTTTTTCTAAAAATTATTCGTAATAAGCGTGGCCAGTCCGAACCGATATTTACCAAATAAATACGTATAGTAAGTTTTTTTTCAGCGTTAAAAGCACCCATTGACAAATTACTAACAAATAGTTTATTGGGACTTTTGTCTTTTGTTATCACTTCTTTCTTATTATTATATTTTACATTTATTTTTAAATTAAATATATTAAAAAAAATAACGGAATAAAGAATTTTTACTTATATTAATAGAGAGGTAAAAAGAGTTATCCATAGTAGAAGGGTATACCTACTGCCGTCAAGCAAAAAGGCAGCTAGGACTTTGCAAAATTCACTTCCTGATACAAGAGTTGTTTAACCTATTATAATGAATACTTGTATATCAAAATGTGAATTTTGAAATTTCTGAGCTGCTTTTTTGCCAATGACGGCAGTGTGTTATAATATATATTTAGACTTACTATCCCAAGCTTTCTGTCCAGTCTTCTGAGCGGTGACTGCATCTTTTGACAGCGGTAGGCAAGTACTGCCTGGAGCTTTAAAGAAAATTAAACTATTAGAAGAGAGCAGACCTAACACAGTAATTTTGAGACATCTGAGGTACCACTTATCTCCTCTCGTCTCGAGCATATTTCGTCAAATTATTTCTGCTTCGCAATAAAATCCAAACAAATAGAATATTTATGAACGCTCTGAAAACTAGAATTGTTTTTGAAAAGGTGATAAAATACGCTTTTTAAATTTTACAATTCGAAATAAACACATGATTTTTGTTTGAAATATAATTCTTTTATTTAATAATCCATTTTAAGCACGGATTATGGAAATCACCCTTCATTTCAACAATTACTACAATAAACAACTATTTACATATACAAAATAGGTTATTAGGTTCTTAGTTTAGGTAAACTAAGTTTAGTAATTCATGCGTATTTAGTTGGAAACGAAACTTCGCAAATGACAAATCCATACAAAAAATGGCACAAACTTTTAACTTTGATTGAATGAAAATCGAATTTTAATGCATATTTTCCGTCTGTCCTGATGTTTCTTTCGGTAATTGAGTTTGACAGTTTTTTTTGTAATGATTAAAAAACTTTTTAGATGCATTATCATGCGGTTGTAATAATCCAGAAACCTTCGCGGAGGCTTAAAGCAGGTATTTTGTAATGATTAAAAAACTTTTCAGATGCATTATCATGCGGTTGTAATAATCCAGAAACCTTCGCGGGGGCTTAAAGCAGGTATTTTGATATTCTCAAACATTTCCTATGCTTAATATAGCAATACATAAACATCTCATTTAAATCACCAAGCACATTTTTATTTATGTAAAGGAAATATATTCCCTTTAAATTTGAATCCTATAATGTCAATTAGAATGAAATCATCGATTGTCATTTGTTTTGTTATTCTATTATTTGATTGTTAGAAAAAACCATTCAAAGTGATATACCTAAATAAACATAAATGTCATTTTATTTATATCACTTTGAATGGTTTTTTCTAACAATCAAATAATAGAATAACAAAACAAATGACAATCGATGATTTCATTCTAATTGACATTATAGGATTCAAATTTAGGGAATATATTTCCTTTACATATATTTAAAATGTCTTGGCTGCAAAATGTACGAGAGCGGACTGGCATTAGAAGTGTGGAGGAGCTATTCCGGGCAGCTCAAGACAGAGAGACATTTTCCAGAGTGATCGCCAACGTCGCGTCGGGGGGACCTGATAGGACACACCAAGAAGAAGATATGTAATGCAGTTTGTAATAAGAGGTAGCGGATCTATTTGACTGCACTGACGTTTTCGTTGCACTTCAAAAATCTCCGTGAATGTGCACCAATTCATTGGTACACTGAAAAAGCACGGTTCACGTGGATTATCTTGACAGGCCCCCTTCCACTTATGATGACCCAAAAGCTCGGAAAGTTATGAGACAAAAAGTTGTAAACACGAACCTTCTTGAGGTGGTCAAGAAGGTTCATGCCTGGGGTAATGCCGACAAGGTCAGTTTCAACTTCCAACAAAGTTGGTCTCAAAAACCCATGTGAGTTTGATGTCGCTGAAGAGGGAGATCAGTGACGGTCTGGTCGGTACGGTCTGACGGTATGGGATCACGCTCGTTAATAAAGACTAAAGCTGGCTTCCAAGAAACTGGGCGTATTGTTTACGGCTAGCGAATTCTTCAATAGTGACCAGGTACTAACCATGCACATTTCTCAAAAATGCCCAACAATTGAATTTGGGAGTCATCTCTGGGTTGGAGTCCAAAATAAACTTACTTGATTCTGTACAAAGGAAGCGGTCCGTCTGATTGATAAATCCATTATTAACAGATTGATTGTCATCTCTAATTCACAGATGCAAATTAGGCATGCTGAGTGTGTTCTGCAGGTGTTTTATTGGAGCTTGCTCTAAGAAGTTAACAGTATTGATCCCCGGTGCACCAAACTCGATGCACAAGAGCGGAACACCCGTTCACAGTAGATGGGGGCTTCTTGAGAAAGGGTCGTTTCTTTGAGTCATTTTTGTGTAATGCGGCTCATATGTGAAACGAGTTATTGCTATCCGGTTGTCCTCCTTCGTTTAATCCGGGGCACAACTGAGTGAGACGGACTGCTAACAGTTGCTGAAGTTCATCAAATAATTTACTTTACTTTTTGTTTTTAACTAGAAAACTAGAGATAAAAACATATCTTACTTCTGCAAACCGGAGGCGGACTGTTCCAATTACCCCTCACGCAAGAGGAGTGTGCTTTTGTTGCGGAAGTATCATTGTCCGTGTCGCAAGAGTAGGTGATGAAGGTATACTGTTCCACGACGGTTCCAGGCAGCAAGTTCTTGTTAGGACCCCCCACTTTGAACTTGCCGTGGGCTGGGTAGCTTGGCAATTCACATTTAAAGCTGAGGAAGAATGAAAACAAATACATTTTAGGCTATGTCAACCATTATCAATTACGATTTACACAATCCAATCAATATCTTAATTATTATTTATACCTATTAATTTCCTAAAAAACTTTAACCCATTTGGAACAACACGTCTAAGATCTTAACAATCCATTGCCAAGATCAGATCAACTCAGTACAAACAGTCTCGCTACCATGAAATGAACAAGAATAAAATCAAGTGCTTTTTGGTCAATGGCCACACAAGTGCTCGATCGGTAGTCTCTACTCCATAAATCAAAATTATCAAATGGAGTGGATCAAATCTTTTGTCATGCGAATACCGCCCAAGTTAGCCAGCGAGACTATGGCATCCCCAATTGGGATAAGTTGTGAGCCTTAAGGTATTGTGAAGGTGAAGAAGATGGAAAGACGAAGGTGAGATGTGACTGGCTGTTTATTCTGGCCACCACCCAGGTCAAAACCATTTGAAGCAACGTTTGAATTCTGAATGGATACTGAGAAGATCTGCCACTCTGGAAACTTCTTGTGAATACACATAAGCTTGTCACTTATCACTATTATTACGGGATCTACGCGTATTCCTCGTTGCCCATAATACGAATGGATAGAAATGCTGTGGACTTACTAAAAACGATTATGCATTCCTCATTGCCCATAATACGAATGGATTGAAATTCTGGGACTAACTAAAAACCATTATGTATTCCTCATTGCCCATAATTTCAATAAATAGAAATTCTGGGACTAACTAAAAACCATTATATATTCCACATTGCCCATAATACGAATGAATAGAAATTCTGGGACTAACTGAAAACCATTATGTATTCCTTATTGCCCATAATACGAATAGATAATATAAATAATAACGCAGAGTCAATGGACATCTTTCAAAAGATTGCTTCTGAGGCAGTTCAGTTTAGGTAACCTGTTGTATGCTTTTCACTATTCCTGTGTAAAACTTCCAAAAAGGGAGTAAATCACTTGTATTATCTAGAATCTAGACCTATTATCTAGGCGTGTGTATTATCCTCGTTTTATCAAAGCGAGTGAGTAGTACCTAATGTGTAGACCCACCCGTACCAAAAATATTTTTTGAGATAACATTTATCACAAAGAAAGTGCATTATTTCACAGCCAAAAGATCAGTAGAAGCATTCCTTTTTATCTCTAATGAACAATTTAATAACCTATAAAATACTACCTAAAGATGCATTACAGAAAGCTTCAAGGCGGCGTGGCGGCGGCATATCGATAAGAGCAACAATTATTATTGATGAAGATATTTATTGTGTTATGAGATACTTTCTTGAGTTATAACTTCCAACCAATAATTGGCGCCAGGTACCCGATATCTCTTGTTATTTGTTAAAAGTTGGCAACATTGGCTAGACGTTTTGATTGGCCCGGATTTCGGTTGGGGAGGGGGAGCCGAGCATCCCTTCCCACTGCGCCGGCAGCCCTCGGGAGCTTCTTCTGGTTTTAACTTCGCTATGGGTCGGTCCTCGCATCTTGGCGGGTCGCCTAGCTTTTGGTTCCAGCGGTTTTTTGGAACAAGTATTTTAAAATATAGTTAAATTTTATATATCTACATCAACTCAGTGGTGTTTCCTGACGAGGTCGTCTGCCCAGATGTAACCCGTGATGGGGTCAATGTACGTAAACCTTATATAATTATACATTATCTAATCATGCCTTTCATTATATTTTAGTATCATTAACTTGGAGTTCACAAAGAAATTAAAGCTTTTCCTGGTAGCGTCGAGTCATAAATAAATTCAATCAATAAAGCGATGATCGTATTGAATCAAGCGTGAACGAACTGAGAACACGATTTCCCTGAAGAGCTAGTGTGAGTATATAATTTGGTTTTGATAAGTATTTAAATTGAACATCGTGTTGTTATTTATTATTAATTTGCCTACAAGTCCGTAATCAGGTGGTTCGATCCCGTAATTACGTAACAACTTATAGCAAAACATATTACACCAGACAACAAAATTATGACAGATTTTTGCCACAAAATGACAGTGGCGGATACAGGGGGGGGCGCAGGGGGCGCGCGCCCCCCCCCCCTTGGCCACCCTAAATACAAGAAAATCTTTCTTCAATCATTCGCTCTACATGTCTAAACCATCTAAGCGTCCCATTCTTAATCTTACTTATTACGCTTGTATCAGCCTTGCATTATTTTCATATTTTTTTCACACTATCATACATGACTTTCTATAGCATTTAGTCCTTCCTCTGCCAATTTCATGCTTCACTGGCATACATCAGGGTTGGTACCCCGGTGCGTAGTCGGGAAACACGCTAAACGCATGCCCAACATTTGTACACGGTTGACATTTGTCACATGAGAACGGGTCGTTTCTTCGACTCGTTCTTGTGTTCAACAGCTCGGCTGTGGAATGATTTGCCGGCCTCTGTGTTTCCTCCTTCCTGCAACATGGGTCTCTTCAAGACCAATGTTCATTCCGTCCTCTCCTCAAAAAGACCCTCCACACAGCATCCCAGATGACATAGGCCCTGAGGGAAATCATTTTCCTCAGGGCCTCCTGTGTGGAGTTAATGTAAAAAAAGCACTCCATTGTGGACTGCTAGCTTCGCTTCTTTCGACAATTTTTTGTTAGCGCCAACGGCGTTCAGTCCTCCATAAATGCGGAGTTACCTGCATTTACCCTTCTATCAATATCTCTATCAGACTCCCCATCTCTCGTAAATATACTTCCCGAATACATAAACTTATCCACTGTCATTTTTGGGTAACTATTACAAAATATACCTATTATTATTTTATTATTAAAAAAAATGTCTTTGGAGATGCTACGTGAAGGGTCATTTTAGAGAAAGGAAATAGTGGAAGGAAAAAGGTATGATAGGTGGTTAGGACTCTCTGGGTTAGTGTGTCCAGGAGAGATGGACGGATGAAACTTCTGCGTTTCGACCTCCCACTGCGATGCGAGGAAATGGGTCGAGGGATTCCTGCTGGAGAGGTTAAATGGTCTCCTTCAACCAGTCTTTTCCAGCTCGCCACGCAGTACGTGGGCAAATGCTTTCGCCGCTAGTTTGAAAAATCACATCCCACAAACTCAGGCATCCCTGCTAAGTCACCAAACTTAGCGATCCACTTGGGATGACTTATAGCAGAGGTGTTGTTTATCCAATAAATAATTCCCGTGGTGGCGGTACCCACACTCGCCTCCTAAATTGAAACTTTTGCTTCATTCACATTCGTACGTCGTTTCATGTAAAGGTACCCTTAACACGGCCCGACTCAAGTATTTGATTCCCTTGATCGTGTATTCCCTTGAATGCAGCCCTACTGCTCCCTGTGGCCAGCCAAGTTTTAAATGTGCGGTCCGTCAATCTTTTATTTATTTATTGAAGTAGAAACTTCTTTAGCACCGTTGTGATTTGACAAACACATCCATCTGTATGTTTTAGCCTGCGAGAGAATGAGATAGTATTTTTTTTACATTTACTCCACACAGGAGGCCCTGAGGAAAATAATTTCCCTCGGGGCCTATGTCATCTGGGATGCTGTGTGGAGAGTCTTTTTGAGGAGAGGAAGGAATGAACATTGGTCTTGAAGAGACACATGTTGTAGGAAGGGGGAAATACAGAGGCCGGCAAATCATTCCACAGCCGAGCAGTTGAACACAAGAACGAGTCGAAGAAACGACCAATTCTCATGTGACAAATGTCAACCGTGTACAAATATTGGGCACGCGTTTGGCGTGTTTCCCGACTATGCACCGGTGCCGATGGGATCAATGACGCTAGTTCCTCGGAGCATCTGCCATTGTAATACCGGTAAAACAAGGATAACATTCCCACCCGACGCCTGTGTTCGAAAGATTGCAATCCGTCTGTTAAGATGGGAGAATCTATTAAACGGATCGCCCGTTTCTGCACAGAGTCGAGGGTATTTTTCAGGTATTTTGGAGCTCCAGACCAGAGGTGGCTGCCAAAATCATATAGTCGGTCTCCTCTTTGTGCGGTTCGTCGTATTCTCCCCGTTGTCTACTTTTTAGTTTTCTTATATCTTTAGCGCCCCCCCAGCGCCCGGATCTGCCATACGTTCAAAAACGTGCAAAAAACCTGACGCCAACTCCGAAGGGGCGCCGTGAGAAAATAAATATTGTATTAAAATTTTTCTTATAATATTCCCTGAATCGTTTCAAAATTACCCATAGTACGAAATAATTATTACGCTCTAGCAACACTTTCCAAAGAAACAATGCGCACGCATAAATAAACCAGTCATGCGCACGCATCAGGTTGGTTTACGGCTTACGAATTTATAGTCAGTTACAGAATTTTTTTACAAATTCCATATATTTAGTTTAAACGTAAGTTTTTTTTTCCATATATCTTTTACCGTCTTTTACGACGAATGGGTGCGATCCAAATTCAATAACCAATCACAGTGCGATGTTTTTGTTCAGGAGAACAAACAAACCGATCGCCTTTCAAAATGCTGACAATTTAATTAGCGTACGCTCGCTATTGTTTTGTTTTGTACGATTTAAGTCTCTAGGAGAAGGTAGTTAAAGACCATTTTCTTATGAAATCTTCACTAAATTCCATTAACAAAAACATCGCACGTTTGATCATTGCAGATCATTGATTTGACATATTATTTAAAGTTCGTTAAATGTATAATTAATATCTATTAGATTTGTTGGATCTGTTATTTTGCGGTGTCAGTGTAAGCGTCTTTCGTAAGCCGTTGATAACATACGTCAGTGTTTAGTGTTTGTTCGCTCAATTTGGTGTTTGTTCGCTCAACACGGGAAATGCAAGGTACAAATTTGAGGTTATATTCTTATTAGTCAGAAGCTTTAGATGCTATTCTTGTGTTGTACGTTGCCATGAGAACGTATTTGTATTTGCTTTTTCTATTAATATTCACGTTAAGTATATACATAAACGCAGTAAATCTCAAAAATGTCTAATAGATCTAGCTCATCTAAACCACCCGCATTGTCTCGTAACCTATATTTTAAATCATGGTACGGGCACAAACAAACAATTCGTTGTTTATTTTAAAGCATAACTTGCAAAAAGAGTTTTTCCTAAAATAATTAAAACAGCACCATAATTTTATGTTTACCCAATAGATTCAGAGAGTATAGGGCTCCTGGCGATTCTCTCTTAAAAAAAAACCAGTGTGAGAGCTACCGCCAGGTCACTTGGAAAAGTTACACCCTTTATATGTCTTGATTTTATTTGATAAATTAGTGTAAAAAAATAAAATTAAATGAAAAAAATAAAAAATTGGGGTGAACGAATTTTTAATCAAAATAAAAATGTAGGGGGGGGGGGGAGGCGCCATCGGTACCTACTACACAGGGCGCCCGATTTCGTAGATCCGGCCCTGCGCCCCCCCCTTGAGTTTTTTCTGTATCCGCCACTGCAAAATGAACTATCTTCGCTGGTTTCGCGTACGCTTTTAGACTCTTGTACAACAAGTTTACTTCAAGTTAGGTTTTTAAATTGGCTGATAGGTAAACAAATTAAATCTTGGGATTTGTTATAAATCGTTGTTCTCTGTTTTATATTTTAAGGAACTGCAATTATTTCTGTTGGAATTCTATTCTACTGGATCGAGGCATCAGAATTATACGGGGAGTTGTATTAAGAAATTACTTTTAGGTGGTCTTATTTATAGATTCAAATTAGATATTGGTATGGTAATTATAATATATTGATGTTTCTTCCCAAGTCGGTTCCTCATTGTTAAGGATCGTGAAGCCTACTCCAATTTCCATGGTGGACAAGGCTCCTCTACTCCTCGGGGTCCTACGCTGGGGAAAACTGCGAATACCGACATACCAGTCGCCAGTGATACTCCTGCTTCTCCTGCCTTTTAATTTGCCAGTGACTATGAGTTTCTCCAAGTTGGACTCCTCAGTTTGGTGAGCAACGTGTCCAAAGTATCTTAGAATACGTTATAGGCAGATGGTTAAAAGCTTGTTGTGAATGCTTAATTCTGTTTTTTTTTGAGAATGGACACATTTGTGCGTCTGGCTGTCTATGGAGTCCTGAGCAACACTAAATTTCGAAGGTCTGGATGAGTCTCATCTTGATGTAGTAAATCAATAAATAATACTGTGTCCTGACAATGGGCCAAAATAACCTTAGTCACGGGGCCCGGGGGTCAGAATAACCTTGCGGCCACTCTTTGGTATTTAAAACGCTTGTGGATTTCGATACGAGCTATGCCCGACCACCAAACAATATACGGTTATTCACAATTAAGTGTTACACACTGCTATTGTGTCTTCTGGCTTGGTTTCCATTCGGGGACGTAGACACTTGTTAAAATCACAGATATATCCATAAGCGTGCGATAGCATTTTGGGTTATTTTATAATCCACGATAGAAATCTGAGTCACGAGTCGATTCACATGAGAAGTTTACACAAAGCATACGATACAATACGATAGGGTTTATACCTTATGTTACGATAAGATAAATAACACTTCAACGTAGAGTGAAATGTCAACGCACGATGGTTGTTAGCGATGGACTGCCAATAATGCGGCACTTGACTCCTATCTACAGTGTAGGTAGGTACCATTGATGTGTGGAATTCCTCCGATCCTATTGACCGATTGGAACACAAACATGAATGAAACCCATCAGCGTTATGAAACAAATGCAATGGGAAAAAAAGGAAGCAACCTAATGCCATCAGGTACGCAGCCATGGGTAGACGATTAAACCTCCTATAACCTAAAAACATCACCCTGCAGCCTTGTAACTAATAAAAAATAATTAATATACAACGTTCTTACCCATCTAAGCCAGGCCCCGTAGAGGTGTTCCTAGGAGCTGCAAATAAAAACATTTTATAAACGAAATCATCAAAAAGGCGTTTGAAATTATTCGATTAACCGTTGAAAGAAAAAGTGCTCATATATATAGGGGTGTATCCGCATGTAGGTACCCAAAGGATTTTAATCAGAGATATCTGATTATATTTGAAGTTAAAAATGAAAAAGTCGTTTTGATATGCGATGAGATTTTGTTAGTAAAAAAAATTAAAAATAAATATTACACATGACGCTACTGGATATAGCCTAGCGGGTCACGTTTTACGCAGTCCGTCTCTTTTTTTTACTGGAAAGGTTCCCTAATTGCTGGTTAAAATTCTTTGGGTACGTGCTGATAACATATTATTCACTCTTCTAAGAACAAATAAATTGACAGTATTTAGTTGAACACTTGACTCACACGGGATGCAATTAGGAATGGCTTTGTCCCACCCGTCATGTTGGCAAGAAATCGCTACTAAACTTCCTATGGCGACGTGTCCTTCCTTGCACGAAGGATAAATCCATGTCCCAACGACGATCTTCGTTGAGCAGGTGGTTTGTAAGTAATCAGAATCGAAGCAAACGAAGTTCACAGTGTTGGATGGCTGAAGGTTGCATGTTACTGGAAACAAATATTGTTTTAACAAACAGGGCAAGTTTCTCTTACAAACTCATTTCTTAAGCAATGTTTATTATAATAATAAGTAAATTAAAATCGATTTGAATTTATTAATTCCGGTTACTGAATAACTTATTACTAAGCATTATCTACCAAGTACAAATTTTTAAAGTGTGTATTGAGCGTGGACTCAATAGGATATCTACAATTTTTTTGTGGAAAAGAGTCAATACGTGTAAAATTTGATTTAAAAATGACATATTTCCGGTTTTGTCTGGTTATTCCCTCTTAACCGTAGAAGCCCAATCTAGGTCATTTTTACCTATACGCAAACAAATATCTGCTTTCTCTTTCGCACACTTCTTTCGATTGCCCTGATTGATGGAACCAACTTAGTACCCGCATGGTACCCGCCGATTGTCCACAAGAGACGGCGGTGTTGCCTTGGTAAGTCCCTTCATATTAGAGTTATCGTACTGTTGTAGGTCAATTGGACCTATGTTTAGGCTTTTTGTAATTTGATGATATGTGTGAAAAGTGTTTATAAACAAAAAATAATTATATAAAACTATCTAATTGTTATAAAACATTTATTGGTTGGTAGAAAAATGAAGATTTTTTTTTTGTAATATTTTTAATTTAAAAGAAGCAAACCGAAAAGATCTCATGTTGTACCAAATTTATGTATTAATTAGTAATAGTTGTTTTTTTCAAAGTCTAATAAATAAATATTATCGAATAAATAATGATAAAAAATAATAAATTACACAGATAATATATGACGATATTAGTTTTTTAGATCTTCATACTATCACTCGTAAATTACGTCTGCAAATTAACGTCCTCTGATAATAGATCATATAGTTATAGTAAACCAGAATAGCAGGTTAGATTAGAAAATGATGTAGTATTTTTAAGAAGTAACATAGCTAGAGTAATTGAATATAAAAATGGAAAAAGAAGTAGGAATATTTTAAGACATGTAGATGAAATTGGGAAAAAAGTTGGTAATAGCATTGGTGGAATAATAATGAAAATATAATCAATGATTTATTAGATTTATTAAAACAAAAATTAGGTGTAAAAGCTAGTAGATTAAAAAGATATAATTATACGTATAATAAAAAAATAGATTATTTCAGAAAAATGAGAAAACATTTTATTCCAAACTTGACGATAAACGAAATATTATTAGGATCATTAAGATCATTTGTGGAAAAGTGCGTGAAAGGGTTAAGTTTTTCCTGCGGGAACGAGTTAAACTGGACATAAAATCTGAAACGTGTAATATTTTTGAAGAAAAACACTGTAAAACAAATTCAAACTAAAATGCTTGCCTTATAAGACTCTGTTCAACACATAAAAAAACATTTTCTCTGATGTAGATATCTTCAATTATGACGAAATATATTTTTTTATGAAAAGTGTATTAAAATGTATTAAATGCATAAATGTAAATGTAATGATATATTATGTACTACCTACAACCTGTTATAGGTAATGTAATATCTTTTAGTTATTGTAAGATTTCAGTTTGAGTTAATTATTAATTCCTAGAAATTAATAATTAACTCAAACTAGATACTCAATCTAGAAACACAATGTAATAGTATGAGCAAATTTCTAGAAATTAATAATTAACTCAAACTACATACTCAATCTAGATACACAATGTAATAGTATAATGAGGAAATCTATAATTGGTTTTTCACTTAGGTAAATTATACACGAATAAATTGATCAAATTGTAAATTGTTGATTTCCCTAAAATAAATAAATAATTACCCTCCTGTGTACCAATGTGTACTCTCATGTCTCATTTGATTGTAAAAGCCATTTTTTGGCGTTCAAATAAATACATATGTAAGTCAGCTTGTGTGATGGATCAACAAAAACAAATGGATCAACAAAAACAAACGGATTAACAAAAAACCGATATACCGTCGCGCGAGATCAACAATGTATGAGAGTGGAGTATACAAATATATTTTGAATTAATTAGTTGTGAAATACCAAAAATTAATCAAATAAAATTTATTTGCGCACGCTGGGTTCCAACCCTCGATCAAGGAGGCCGTCGTACGTCTTCCTTCCGGATAAGGTTTTTCCATGGGTTTCCTTATTCCCAAAAGGCAAATTTGGAGGAATTCCAAACAAAAGGACATGGGTACTTCCACCCCCAACATAACATAACAGACACCTTTGTATACAGGGACTTCCCACTCCCAACATAACATAACAGATACCTTTGTATATAGGGACTTCCCACCCCCAACATAATATTAACAGACACCTTTGTATACAGGGACTTCCCACCCCCAACATAACATAACAGAGACCTTTGTATACAGGGATTTCCCACCCCCAACATAACATAACAGACACTTTTGTATACAGGGATTTCCCACCCTCGACATAACATAACAGACATATTTGTGTGCAGGTTGTAACAGCATGTACCCGAAGGATTTTAACCAGCGATTCCTGAGCATATTTGGAGTAAAAAATGTACATTTAATTTTGCTCTCCCATTTTTTTCAATCACACGTTGCCAATTATCCCATCCCTATACATCGCGATGGTATTGAGCGAAACGCGAGCTCTTTCGTGTGTAACCGTGTAGCTGTTAGAATGAGACGGGGTGCTTAACATCTTATTGCTATGCAATACCTCAGCGGTCCCCAACCCCTGGTCTGCCGGGCCGTGGACCAAATGGTAATGAGCCGCGCAAGGCCTGCTTAAAAATCAAAATTACGTAAAACAAAATCGATCACTCACAATAAATAAAATAAATAATTATAAAAAAAATACAATGGAACCTTTCATGACGAGCACCTCCCATAACGAGTAATTCGCATAACGAGCAAAACAGATTCTGAAAAAAAAACGCTCCCTCAGAGAGCGACTTCTCGCATAACGAGCGACATTTCGCATAAAGCAAGGATAAGTCCAATCTTCACGTCACTCACCAGTTTCGAGAAAAGCTTTAAATTCGAGGTGCACACCAGAGAAAAATCATCTGCTTGATCTGTGTGTAACTATTCTTTAAGCTTGTGGAGTCGTGATGAGTGAACACCCCCCCCTCTAGGGCCACGTTTAAATTATCAAACGTTGTCCGTTCCGCGGTGATAAAAAGGTTGGGGACCACTGCAATACCGGACTACCCAACCACTCTGTTGCTGCTGGAAAAATATTTTTATTGTGTTTAATTGGAGAAATACATATATCATGGGCAGCAAAATTAAATGTAAATTTTTTACTTCAAGTATGCTCAAGAATCGCTGGTTAAAATCTTTCTGGAATGTGCTTTTACACCCTGTATACAGAGATGTTTGTGTTATGTTGGGGGTGGGAAGGAGTACCTGCTGTTACACCCTGTATATGGACGCAGTAGGCTGTCGCTGATGATGATGATGACATTTGTAATTTTACTAGGGTTTTTAGGTAACAAATTCAAGAACAATCTACCGAAAAAATACAAGGCCTCTTAAGTATACAACAATCAGGGCTGGGCAAAATACATGCTTTGCTGAAATTAAAATACTTTTTCGCATGTATTTAAAATACGAAATACAAAATACTTTCAAGTCGTGTATTTGAAATACAAAATACAGTATTTTAACCATTTTTTAATTTCAAATACAAAATACAAATTACAAAATACAATTGATTTTGGTAGAACCTTTGGTTGTAATAAATTGTCGTAAGTGCCCATATCTAAGGGTGCGTTTCCATAGAAGCAAAGCTGAGCAGAGTGAAACAAAGACGTGCTAAAATTGACTTATCATATTGCTCAGGAGACACATCTCGTCTCCGCTCCACTTGTAAAGTTTTGTGGTATGGGACTGATGTTAGATTATAATAATTATTATAATAACACTCAGAGGCGGCTCTAGGGGCCCAGAAGTGGAAGGTCATTTAAAAAAATGATATTACCTAGGATACAATGTCATATTAAATATAACAATATTCATTTGTAGGAACCTCAAAGAGTCAAATTCACCCACAGACGTCAAATTAAATTTAATATAGTAAATTATTTCATGCGACAAGCGTAAAATATGCGAAATCAACCTACGTTTATCAAACCATCTCTTTCAGACGAATGATATTCAGGATGCTCTCTCTCCCTCACGGCTCTGACCCAAACCGTCTTCAGAATCCGAAAACTTTTTAAAAAGGGACATAGTGTCATCTCATTTATTGTGTAGTGCGTAAAGAGACAGAAGATATGATACCAGGGCATTTCATAATTTGACCCAGCCAATCGCAATGCGTGGGAAAGGAAGCTTCCATTTAAGATGTTAGATGTCACTGCTTGCCGCTGTCGGCTTTCTCTCGCGGTGCATTTCAAATACATTCGAATAATACCAGTTGTTTTGATTTCCTTATTATTTCATAATAATATTGTTTTACTGTCATCTTATAATTTTGGGAGGTTTTTGACCAATTGTCCTGAGGGAAGGACCGCCACTGATAACACTAGCTGGTTCCCGGCATGCGTTGCAATGGCATTGTTTCGATAGCTGATTGGAAGCCTGTTACTTTCTTCCGCGGAGTTCGGAATCTCCACCTATCACTGTGGGAATGGAAAAAGAGATGAAGGGGAAAAAATGGGATGTCCACCGAAAACAAGATGAAACCCTACCTTGCTGATGACGTCCTGGGTCCCACACTTCATGCACTCAAGATAACTCGCGGTTGAAAGTACGTATTTTGCGCGGATCCGGGTTTTGACTATAAGCGACGAGACCAAAATATTTGTGCTGCCAGTGCCGCGCAGTGTTGAAATTGTACTGATTTCACGGTTAGGAATCAATCTTGAACCGGTGACAATAGCAAGATGGATATATCAGGATAGGTAGGTAAGACGGGAGGGATACATGGGAGTAGGTATAGATTTGCCCGAACATATACCGCCCGCCAAAAATACCATTTTTCCAACACCCATCGAAACTGGCCAAGAAACCTACTCCTAACATTTAAAAGAATATGAAAAGAAACCTACTCCTAACATTTAATCTATTCCTTAAAAACTAGGTGCACGTGAAACTAAAGACTATACGTGCAGAATGTAATGAAAAAATAATAACTCGAAAAACATAACTAAAACAAAAGATAGCTGAATCGCAATCAATGCGAAACCATTGAAGGCATAAAAACTAAACAAAAAATATATGAACCTATTCCAATATTCATATAAAAAAAGAAAAAAAAAACGTTGCTATCTTATTCTACAGGTAAAAGACAAAGCTTTGCCACAGGCCGTAGATATATACCATCGCTGGTTTGTACTGAGGCTAATCTTACGACCCCGTCAGAGCCCGGTTTCACCTCCCTTATCCTGCCGAGCGGCCATTTCAATGGAGGACTCCTAGTATCTTTGATGACCACTAGGTCATTTACTTGAAGGTTACGGGTAGCCTTATACCATTTGACTCGATTTTGTAACGCTTGTAAATATTCTGTATTCCAGCGCTGCCAAAAATGTTGAGTCATTTTCTTTAAATGTTCCCACCGATTGAGACGATTTATTTTAACCTCTGAATAGTTATATTCTGGAATCGAAATTAACGGTTCTCCAATTAAAAAGTGACCTGGAGTAAGGGCCTGAATGTCCTCAGGGTCTGAGGTAAGAGGACAGAGGGGACGAGAATTTAGTATGGCTTCTATTTTATGTAATATAGTTGTAAATTCCTCAAACGTCAATGAAGTGTCCCCTATTACTCGTTTTAAATGATTTTTAACGACTCGAATGTTCCCTTCCCATAGTCCTCCGAAGTGAGGACTGGAGGGAGGGTTGAAGTTCCACACTATTCCCTTTTCTGAACATGTACGCATGACTTGTTCATCCTTACGACAACTATTTAAAAAATTTTGTGTTCCAATCAAATGGCGTTTCGCCCCAACAAAGTTCGTACCGCAATCTGAATAAATGGCCTGACAAATACCCCGTCGTGAAACAAACCTATCGAGGGTAGCGATGAAAGCGTCAGACGAGAGATCTGAGAGAACCTCGAGATGAATCGCCTTCGTTGCCATGCAAACAAAAATCGCAAAGTAAGCCTTGTATGTCTTAGCACCTCTGCGTTTTCCTTCCTTTAAGACGTATGGGCCAGCCAAATCCACCCCCACCCGATTGAATACGCGGTTCGGTGTGACACGCGCTTCTGGCAGACTGGCCATGAGAGGATTTTGCGGGGACGCTCGCAATCTCGCGCACCTCACACATTTGGACACCATTTTCTTAATTTTATTACGTGCCGACACAATCCAATAATTTTGCTGAATCAGGAATTGCAGAGTTCGTGAACCAGCGTGTAGATAGGCCTTATGGTAATAAGATATTAACAGTTCCGCAATCTTACTGTTTTTTGCCAAGATTATTGGGAACTTAGTATTATATTTTAAATGAGAGTTGCGGAGCCGCCCGCCAACGCGAAGTATGTTTTCGTGGTCAATAAACACATTTAATTTTTGAAATGCCACTGAGTTGACCGCATCATTTTGCAGCATTCTGAATTCCTCGGGAAAATGAAACTGCTGATCGCATTTTACT
The DNA here is from genome assembly GCA_917880885.1 of Limnephilus marmoratus. Taxonomy (NCBI): domain Eukaryota; kingdom Metazoa; phylum Arthropoda; class Insecta; order Trichoptera; family Limnephilidae; genus Limnephilus; species Limnephilus marmoratus. The sequence goes on along the minus strand of OU862928.1, from coordinate 11,091,330 downwards.
ATTAGGGTGACCGCGCGATTTATTTCTGCGCCGGTCAGAATTCCAGACCTACGAGCATCCTTGGTCCGTTGCTGCGTATTGTAAATAAACCTAAGCGACCAAGCGACCACATTCCGAAGACGGTTCCAAGAAGAAAATCGGAAAAATTGTAGGCCCTCATAGTAATCAAGCGGCCTGTTAACTGTTGAGACGTGAGATTTTACTTCCGGTAGCTCTTCATTTAATTTTTCCGGTAAAGACAATGGCCACTTCTGACTTGGCTGAGCCAACCAAGGAGGCCCTTGAAACCACAATTTGTTGTCTATTATTTGCGATGGACATAAACCGCGAGAAGCAAAATCGGCTGGATTTTCCTTTGACGCAACGTGGTACCACTTTGCGTCCTCGATTTCATCAATAATTTTGATAACACGGTTCGCGACAAAAGTTTTCAAAGTATGAGGTGGTGTCTTTATCCATGATAAAACTATGGTAGAATCGGAAAACAATATTATTTCTGTAATTTTCACGAGAGTTTCTATAGACGACTTCGTCATTTTTACAAGCTTTGAAAGTAGGTAAGCTCCCATAAGCTCGAGACGTGGTATTGATAATATTTTCAGCGGTGCAACTTTAGATTTACTCGTAAGTAATGTGACTTGAGGCTGTGCTTCGTTCGTAACCAAATATATACAAGCCGCGTAACCTAATTCACTCGCATCTGAAAATCCTACTAAAGTACAATTTGAGTTTTTTATTGTACTGCAATGTCTCGGTATTTGTAAATAACATAACCTAGGTAATTCATCCAAGAAATTTTCCCATAAATTAACAATTTTTTCCGGGAGGGAGTCATCCCAACCTAACTTTAATTTCCATAGTTCCTGTAGAAGACATTTCACCTTAAAAACAACAGGTGTTATTAGACCAATGGGGTCGAAAATACGTGCAACACAGCTCAGTATCGCACGTTTTGTAAAAACCTTTTCTTTTTCTTCTACCGAGTACGAAAATGTATCCTTATCAGGATTCCAAATTAATCCTAAAATCTTCAACGAGAAAGATGTTTTTTTTTTTTATTTTTTTTTATTTTTTATTATTAAGTTAAAAGAAACATAATATTTCGCTTTCTTAACTTAAATACAGAGCATATATAGTACAGTAGTAAGAAGTAATATTTTTAATTTTGTTCCAACATTTTGAGTTTAAATAGTTTTTTTTTAAATGTTTTTATATTATTTTCCGTTTTTAGGTTATCTGGAAGGAGGTTATATATATGAACTCCCTCGTGGCCAATACTTCTCTTGCAACTTTCAGTCTTGACAGTATTTGTGTACAATTTATTGTGTTGTCTAGTATAATGTTCGTGTACTTGTGATGTTTTTATAAATGTTGTGTTTGTGTGTATAAGTCCATTCTGTATTTTGTAGATTAAAAGACATATGTTATATTCGTACAATGTTCTTATTTTCAAAAGGTTCATTTCCTGGTATAGTTTTTTTGTGGGAGTGTCTGGGTTATAGTTGAAGAGTTTTTTAATAACTTTGTTCTGTATTATTTGTAAGTCGTTTAAGTACGTAATGTATGTGTTTCCCCATATTTCTATTAAATAATTTAGGTGGGACTGGATTAGGCTAAAGTATAAGCCCCTCGTTACCTCTGTTGGTAGAAGATGAGCAATTCTACCAAATACACCAATTAATGGGATGATTTTTGTTTTTAGTTTTTCTACGTGTTGTTTAAATTTTAAATGTTTATCAATATATAAGCCCAGGTATTTTTCGCTATCTAGGATTTGTAGGTCTCTTTCTTCTATTTGTAATGGTTTATGCGATGGTATTATTCTTTTAGGTGAGCTTAAGATCATGTAACCGGTTTTATTAATATTTATTGTTAATATATTTTTTATTAGCCAATCGTTTAGTACATTAAGATCCGTTTGAGATTGTTCTAATAGACTTTCTAAGTTTTTGCCGAAGTAAAAAATTGCCGTGTCATCTGCGTATAAGAAGATTTCACCATTTAGCTTTAGCTGACAGATGTCATTTATGTATATTTGGAATAAAAGTGGCCCCAGTATTGATCCTTGTGGAACTCCGTAGTTTATACTCTTGAGTTGACTGTTTTTATCTCCTATGTTAACACATTGTTTTCTGTTGGACAGATAGGATTTTATTAGTTTGATAGCTGGACCGGTTACACCTGTTTTTTCTATTTTTTTAATCAGTATTTCATGACTTACGGTGTCAAAGGCTTTTTGAAGGTCTACGAGAATTGCTATGACATAGTTTTTATTATCCATGCTAGTTCTAAGTTTATTTATAAGATCATTAGTTGCAGAGAGAGTATTAGATTTTTTTCTGAAACCGTATTGTTTGGCATATAGAAATGATTTTTTTTTCAGAAAGTTGTCTAGCCTATCGTATATTACTCTTTCATATATTTTTGATAGAATCGGTAGGACAGAAATGGGCCTATAGTTAGATGTTTGAGTTTTCAAGCTCCCTTTATATATTGGAATAACCCTTGCAATTTTACAACTGTCCGGAAATTGACCTTCTTTCAGGCTCAGGTTAATCAGTTTAGTTAGTGTAGGAGTTAGTAGTGGGGCAAGTTTTTGTACTGTTGTACATTTTAGTTGATCATGTCCAGCACTCGCGTTTGATTTTAGGGATTTTATAATAGCTAATATTTCGGGTTCAGTTGTGGGTTGTAAGTATATTGATTCCGCACTTTCATACTTTAATGTAATTTTATCATCCAGTTTATGGGTGTATTTGTTGATTATATTATCAGCCAAAGAAGCGCCAATATTACAAAAGTAGTTATTAAAGTATTCGCATATCTTGATGTCTTCTGTGATGATTTCATTACCGTTCTTTAATTTTGTACATGGTTTACTTTGCGTATTTGTTTGGTTCTTGATGATGCTGTTTATTACGTTCCAAGTCTTTTTGGTATTATTTTCACATTTTTTAAATAGGCTGCTGTAGTATTGTTTTTTTAAGTTTCGTTTTTTTATAGTTATGTCGTTACGTATTTTAGTAAATTCTGTTTTAAGTAATAGGTTACAGGGTTGTTTTTTAATTTTTAGGTGCAGTTTATTTCTTTTTTTAATCATTTTTAATAAGTCCTTTGTTATCCAATCAGGAAGACAGGTTTTATTTGTTTTTATTATTATTGAACTGTTACAATTAATTTTGTTTATCAGATAGTTTACAAAGTTATTGTAGTTCAGTTCCGAGTCCTCATTATTGTTTATAGAAAAGGGGTTTTGTCGGATATCCTCCTCTAGTTTATCATAATCAATTTTTGTATATTTGTAAGAGGATTTTTGCGAGTTTTTTTTAGTGTACGTATGAAGTATGTCAAGAATCAGTAGGTTGTGATCAGATATTGAGGTGTCACAGTTTGTTATAGTATACGAAAGGTTTACGTCTGAGATGATGTGATCAATAATGGTGTTGGTGTTTTCTGTAATACGTGTTGCATGTAATTTGTTTATTTTATTCATTATAGTGAAATCGTTTGACTTGATGATTTCTGTGTATTTACAAGTATGTGTGTTTGTGGAATCAAGTAAGTTGATATTGAAATCCCCCAGTATTATGGACCTTTTGTGAGTTTTCAGTTGTATGTTTAACTTATCTAGAAAATCTTGAAAATTGGTGTTCGGTTTTTTATATATCACTCCGATGTTTAAGCTAAGTTTGTTTAAGTGTATCCAAAGGAAGTTGTTATCTGGATCTACTATATTATCGATTAAATTATATTCTAAGTTTTCTTGAATAAATATGGATACTCCACAACCGATGCCCTCAGGTCGGCAGGATGCTTCGTGTTTATAGCCTTCAATATTGATGAATGGTATATCCGTTTCTTTGAGCCAAGTTTCTGACATAAGTATGATGTTGATCTTATAGTCAAACGCAACTTTACCACTCGTGTGGCTCCGGTGCTCAATTGGAATGTTATTTAAAACTGACTGCGAATTGCTCATCCATTTTCTCAATTGAAAGCCTCCTTTTATAAGGAGTTGTTTTAGCTCCGTCTGCAGCTGAGCGGCGCTTTCCGGTTCCCATTCACCGGTAACGATGTCGTCCACGTATGTGTCCGACAACAGTGCTTTAGAAGCCTTTGGAAATCGAGTACCTTCATCCTTCACCAGATCATGTAAAGTTCTTATGGCTAAATAGGGCGAAGAAGTCACCCCGAAGGTGACTGTACCAAGTATATATTGCCCTACCGGCTGTAAAGGTGAAGATCGCCAGAGAATCCTTTGAAAATTTGTATCTTCTTCTCTCAACCGAATTTGTAGAAACATTTTTTGTATATCCGTAGTGAGTACTATCGGGTATACACGGAATTTTAAAAGTATGTGACTTATTTCATTTTGTAATTTTGGACCCGAATATAAACAATCGTTTAGCGAAATTTGTTTATCAGATTTAGATGAGGCGTCAAAGACCACCCGAATTTTAATATCATTTCCTATGTTTTGAACAACCGCATGATGTGGAATGTAATAAGTATTCGGTATCTCAGTCGATGGAGAAACTCTTGTCATGAAGCCTTGCTGTAAGAAATCATCCATATATTTACAGTAATGGGCTGCCAATGTTGGATTTAATGACAAGCGTTTTTCAAGATTATAAAATCTCTTAAGGGCGATATAATATGTACATCCGATATCCACATGATCTCTGTTCTTGAAAGGTAGTGCCACGATATACCTGCCACACGCTTCCCGGTTGACTGTTGATTGGAATATGGTTTCGCATTCATTATCATCCTTATTCTGAATAATTTCATTAGAAACCTCTTCAATTTCCCAGAAACGACTTACCGCGTGGTTTAAGTCACTATTTTCAACTGCAGTCAACGCTGACGTCACAACGGGTTGTGCTGAATTATAACCTTGTAAACATGAACCCATTATAACATACCCGAATATCGTATTCACTGCTAGCAAATTACATTTAAGACTTGATACATATCCATTTCTCCATATGTTCGCAATCAAATCTGATCCCACTAGAAAATCAATGTCTCCTTGCTTTTGGAAATCTGGGTCAGCCAAATTTAAATGTTTGAAATCTTAAAATGATTCTTGTAAATCTACGGGCGTAATTTTAGAAGTAATATTTGATATTACTATAGCTTGCCCTCTCACAAAGCAGTGATTTTGAATAGAGAATATTTTACAGGTAACTAAACCCTGTACATTGTTGACAATAGCATTGTTTACACCCCGAACTTTCCCGGACCATTTTTGTGAATGTAGTCCTAAAATATTATACAGTTTTTCGGACATAAATGATATTTCACTACCCGTATCAATTAAAATCCGCGCTCGGTGTTTATGTCCCGAACAGTCCAGGAATTCTGCTAGCGCGGTAGGTAATATCGAACGTTTTGATCGCCCGTAAGCAATATTACACTGTACAGAATCGTCCGCGTCCGTTGTAGTACTGCGGTTGCTTCCAGTATCACGGTTGTTTGGCGAAGGAGATCTTTCATCAGTATGTAGGAGAGTATTGTGGGTTCGGTTGCACTTTTTGCATCGAAACTTTGAACGGCAATTTTTAATAAGGTGCGGATTTAAACAGTTGAAACATAACCTCTCCTTTTTTACGAAGTCCCTCCTACTGTCTACATTTAGTGATAGAAAGTCTTGACACTTTGTCAAGTGATGTGTGTGATTGCACATTATACAAGTAATTTTCTTGACATTATGCCCGTTTGAGCTCGCATTTGAAAATAATACCCGCTTAGGAATCTTTTTTTCTTTAATATCTGATAACATATTTATACGGTTTTGAGTTGCTAAAAATTCTATTAATTTTCCAGTATCCGGTATTTCATCTTTTTTAATAAGAGATTCAAAAGACCGACGCGTTTTTAAATCTATTTTTTTGCAGAACCATATGACAAACGAATTCTTCAAATAATTTTCCTCGGTTTAAATCGCGAAGCCCCGAGAGATTTTCACGCAAGACATTCAAAATCTCTTCATTATTAGCAAAATTACAATTTAAAATCGAGTTGACATAATATATAAATAATGCTCTAGATTCAGAATAATGGTTCCACAATGTTTCCCACGCTAATTCATAATTTTCTTGAATCAGTGGAATAGTCTTAACCAATGACAAGGCTGTTCCCTTCAAAGAGGTCAATAAATAATGAAATTTTTCAATGTCACTCAGAGAACTGTGCTCATGCACAATACTTCTGAATATATTAAAAAAGGGTGGCCAATCTTGAATATGTCCACTAAACGAAGGAATTTTTATTTCTGGAGCTAGTAAGTTGCGACCGGGCGGCCCAGAGCGTCGTATTTCTCCGCCTGACACGTCATGACGATTATTTTGACTCGCTTCTAAGGCATCACGTGCCGATGTAACTTCAAAGAACAATTCCTCAAATACACGCGAAACCTCCAATATATCATTTTTCGACTCAAACTCGGGAAGTGAAACCAGATCTGACAGCTCACATTGAATACTTTGAAATTCGTCATATGTGGACTCTAATTTATCCATTCTAGCCTTAAATTGACAAAGTTTTGTTTTTTGTTCTAAATCTTTAATGAGATCATATGCGACCTGCACCCTTCCAAACAGCCTTTGCCGTTTTAATTTTAACGAACCAATTTTGGTTGCAACTTTATCCATTTTGAAATGTATTAAATACGTAAATTAACAATTATAATAGTAGGTATCTACTCGCAACAAATAAAGTATTTTATTTGCACCCAATATTATCTACCCACCAGCTGAACTGATAAGCCGTACCTACCGAAACTACCTACTATTGATAATCGTCTTGTAATGAAACTAGTTTGAGTACAATTTCTAATCATGTAAATTAACTAATCTGTAAAGAATCAAGGTAAATTCTACATCCGCCGAAGGACCAATGTTTCGATAGCTGATTGGAAGCCTGTTACTTTCTTCCGCGGAGTTCGGAATCTCCACCTATCACTGTGGGAATGGAAAAAGAGATGAAGGGGAAAAAATGGGATGTCCACCGAAAACAAGATGAAACCCTACCTTGCTGATGACGTCCTGGGTCCCACACTTCATGCACTCAAGATAACTCGCGGTTGAAAGTACGTATTTTGCGCGGATCCGGGTTTTGACTATAAGCGACGAGACCAAAATATTTGTGCTGCCAGTGCCGCGCAGTGTTGAAATTGTACTGATTTCACGGTTAGGAATCAATCTTGAACCGGTGACAATAGCAAGATGGATATATCAGGATAGGTAGGTAAGACGGGAGGGATACATGGGAGTAGGTATAGATTTGCCCGAACAGGCATATATAAAAAAAAAAATTGTTTCTCTCTGCATGTCCTTTCCCGTGCGTCCCCGTTCTCTTACCGCATCCCTTTCCCCTCTTGCATTCCCCTTCCACCTTCCCTGCCTACCCTCTTCCCTCTCCCGCTCTCTCATATCGCCAACTCCCTCCCGCATTCCATATATTTAGTCCCAGTACATTCAGTTTTCAAACAACTCGTATGCCAGCTATTACAATTTTTTTTATTAAAATTTTCATTTTCACATATTACAAATATTAATTTTTCTATATTATAAGAACAATCAATCAAATCTGGTACCTAACATAGGTACCTATTTAAAATATCTATGATTTAAAAAATCCATAGACAATTCTTTTGTTACAAAAAAAACAGCTGCCTGCTAAATTCAATTTCATCAAACGCGCGAACTGTCAGACGTGCGAAGTTAAAATAGTCGTTAAGTTTTCTGAAATTATCCAAATTTCTTCGTATTTTTCTTTTCGTAAGATCCTTCTATAAAGTATTAGAAAACTTGAAAAAAATGAATGAAATAGGTAAAGTCATTCTGAAGTTATGGCGTGACCAAGGGAAACAAGGATTCATTTTTATATATAAATGGATGACATTTGTATGGTGCAATTTTGTGTTATTTCACTTCTCTGCTATTTTCTACAGTAATTAACTTAAAAATAATCTAGTAATCAGTCAAATTATTCCTATAGTGCTTGATCTAATACTATGATAAAAAAGTACAATACAAAGCAATTACAAGTATAATATAATTATAAGTATAAAGTATAATATAATGATAGAAAATGTACAATAACAGTGCTATTATAGCACAGGACAATAATAATAACTAGCATGGCGTAAAAAATGTATAGTACATTATAAAGCAATGACAAGGGGGCATACATTAATCACGTGAGCAGTTTTTCTTCCAAACTAGACTCCCCCCCGCCTTTTGGTGAGATAAATTTGGGCCACTTCGTTTATTCTTTTCAAGTAACGTGAAATTTTGCTAGACCCCCTCCCCCCTCTTTGAGCTCACGTGATTAATGTATGCCCCCTAAGAGAACTACAAATAATCATTAGTAAGAGGGCTATAGCAAAGGACAATAGTACAGGATTCTAGCGTTTGTAGTCTATGTATTATCTATGTGTGTTTATTTTTCAATATCATTATTAAGATCGCTAAATGTATTTGAAAATGGATTTTGAAGCCATAAGTATTTGAAATACAAATTACAAAATACCTCAGCAGCAGGTAATTGAAATACCAATTACAAAATACATTTTTAGGAAGTAATTGAAATACAAATACAAAATACGTATTTGTATTTCAAATACGGATTTCAAATACTGCCCAGCCTTTACAACAATAACATTGTTTAAAACTCTTCCAATTTTTTAAAATTAATATTGTGATAGAAATCGATATATATAACAATGACTACACGTGCAAATTCCAAGTCCACCAATAACCCTAATCCCGAACTACTGCAAATTCTAGATAAAAAGTTCGATGAATTTTAAATCCAGTTTCTAGAAAAATCATTTGCAGACTTCAAAAATACCATAGTAGAAGTTACAAAAAAGGAGTTCAAGGAAGAAATTGAGGAGCTTAAGAAGAAAGTTAAACATTTGGAAGGACAAATAGAAAGCAACGATCAATATAATCGTGCAAATAACCTTATAATAAGTGGCGTTCCAGATAGGGTTGCCATCCGTCCGGGTTTCCCCGGATTTGTCCTAGTTTAGAGGGCGTCCGGGGAGCGTCCGGGCGGGGTTTCATTTGATGTCCGGGTTTAAAAAAAATTTAAAGTCTAAAATTTAAAGTCAAACGTATACGTTTGCCCTGAGGAAGGAACGGTCGTTCTGAAACCGGTCGGCTTTAAACAAACATAAAAGTGATTCAAATAAAGTAACATTGTTTCATTTATCTTTAATTAAAATTAAATTCAATTTCCAAGAATACAGCTGCATTGATTTTTATAAATTCCTTTTAAAAAGGGAAGATATTCTAAAAGCTATCGGAAAGAGCGATAAATACAAAAAAAAACTGAAAAGTAAAAAAGGCGAAAGGCTGAGGAAAAAGCTTTAATAGCTAGATAATCAAAGAATGTACTAATGAGTGCAATGATTTCTTTTCATTTTTGTAGAATTGTGATTGTTTTTATTACGTAAAAGAAATTTACAATATGTCCGTTGATTAAAACTTTAAGGTGATATAAATGAGTATAGTTTTTGGTTATTTTTTGCTTAAAAAATTTATAATGTACTTACATTACAGTAAGTTTAAACATTAAAAAGTTTCATTTTTTTTAGTTTTTTTGTTGCTTAAGATTTAAGAAGACTGAATTTAGTTCATATTTGTTGTTTAAATGGCTGCTGATAAAAAATTAAAGATAAAATTATTATTGAGTTAAAAGAGTTTCCTCAAAAATTGTAAGACTGAATTCTAAAATGGTCTCAGTACTTTTAAGTTTTTTGTTTAAAAATTTAATTGAATTTTGTTAAGCTTAATATTTTAATAAGGTTTTGTTTACATAACAGAGTACATTAATAATTTGTGTTTTATTTTAAGAATAAAAAAATCTATCTGATTATTAGCACAAAATGTAATAAGATTCTGTTTTGTTAGGTAGGCATTTAAAATGATGATAAAAGATGACTAAATTTAATTTTAAAATAAATAAAAAGGTGATTTATGACATTTTCAACTATTTTTTTAATTACACTGACTATGTTTAAAAAAACCTGTTGACATGTCCGGGTTCTGGGCCCTAAAATTCGGGGTTTTCACGCGTCTTATCCTGGTTGCCAAATTTAAGAGATGGCAACCCTAGTTCCAGAAGATAGAAACAAAAATATTTATGACATTCTCTTCAAAATTGGTGCTACAGCTGAATGTAAAATCACCCGAGAGGAAGTGGACTTTGCAAGCAGAATCTCTCCCAGAATAAACCGAAATGTGACAAATGGAAAACTGAGGAACATTATCGTAAAATTTACACGCCGACACCTTAAAGATAACCTATTAGCTGCAATAAGGAAGAGGAAGGGAATGTTTGCTTCAGAATTGCAGCTTCCTGGTGCCAGCAGAATTTACATCAATGAATATTTAACCCCCAAAAATCAGCAACTCCTAAAACAATGCAGAGATATAAAAACGGACAGAAAAATTCTCTACTAATGGATAAAAACGGCAAAATTTTCATTCGTGTAAGTGATACAACACCCATAATTTTAATTGCTGATCAGGATGACGTTAACAGTTTTTAACATTGAAGACAATGCCCACACAATACATTGGCCCTCCCTTTAGGAAACTAAATTTACAGAACAAAATATCAAACGTATTACTATTTATATCAAATTTACCCTCTTGCAGTACCTTCATAATACCAAATTTCTACTTAGTCGTAATACACGAATCACCACTATACGTTAATTACAAATTCCCTTTAAACTCTTATCAAATAATGTTAAAACATGTATTTATCAATTGTTTGAATTGTATTAGTAATCTGTCCATAGATATAACAATCAATCTGTCAAAACCATAGATGTATTATATTATATACATCTATGGTCAAAACTAGCGATGGGAAATATCGATCAAATATCGATATTGTATCGATCTTTTTTACCATCGATGCATTTCGATACATTATCATAGATAAATCGATTCTTGAAGAATCGATTCTCGCATCGATGTCAAATCGATTAATTCTGACCAATCACAACGCTTCCCTCACATCGATTATTTCTGGCCAATCACAGCGCTGGATTGACATCGATGTCAAATCGATTAATTCTGACCAATCACAACGCTTCCCTCACATCGATTATTTCTGACCAATCACAGCGCTGGATTTACATCGATTCCATTTCCGAATGAATTACATCGATATGTCAATAATCGTATCGAATTCACAATCCGATATAATCGTTTGAAATGTCATCGTAAGTAGAATCGATTCTCGCTTATCGATGTCTATGTTAGTATCGAATACAGTTCGATACAATCGTTTTGAAATGTCATCGAAGTGGAATCGATTCTCGCTTATCGATGTCAATATTCATTCGAATGCACAGTCCGATTTAATCGTTTTGAAATGTCATTGAAAATGAGTGATACAATCGTTTTACAACTGTCAGAATTCTTTCGTAAACGCAAATCGATTCTAGATCCGAGAGGTTGTATTCAAGATACGTCAAAATATCTCAGATTCTGATAAAGCGTGTTGATGTTATCATCATCCAGCTTTGTTGTAAATGATGAATTAATACTTTTAGGTAACGATCTACGTTTCCAGTTTTAGTTTATGTTTAAAGATTGCCATGGTGACTGTTTTTCACAATTTAAAGTTTATTTATTATGTTATTTTAAGGTTATGTATCATCTAGGGTAGTGTTGGTCGTAGTATTCAAACGTGAAACGATTGTAAACGACGAAATATTACTTTTAGGTTATGATTTACGATTCCAGTACGTGTTAAGTTAAAGATCGACATGGTGATTATTTTTCGTAAGTAGGTAGATGGGTTATTTTGAGTAATTTATCGATTTGTTTAGTGTATGTTTGATTTATTGTAAATGAACAACCGATATCTCTAATTCCATCGAGTACTAACTAGTACCTCAAAATATTTTGTGTGACTGTAAAATATTGATGGTTTGTTCTAAAAAGTGTTATCAGCGCTAGAATTAGACACTTCTGTTCAAAGATATCATTATTCAATAAACACCGATTGCAAAAAAACAGTTTGTTTACTGTTTTAATGTATAAGTTTCCTACAATCTAAATGTCATTTTGAGATTAATCATGTAATGACGCATATCAGAATTTTGGAAACATCTATAAAATTACATTATCTATAAGAATACGGATCTTATGAAACAGTTTCAAGGTCGGGCCAGACCATAGATTATAGATAGTAAAGTATTATTGTAAATTATAGAAAATAATGTTGCTTGTAAAGAAATCATTGCCAGCAATGAAAAATCTACGTTGCCATACCGATGTACCAAGCTTTGCCCGTGAACACCCCCCCTGCCGCGAGAAAAAATACTGCCTTTGACCGCAGCTATTGCTCCTGAACTCCTAGCGATTAATCGATTAATCATTCGATCATTTTTATAAAAATATCGATTATGTAAATGTATCGATTATTCCCATCACTAGAACTAAAGCCTCTTAAAACCATAGAAATTTGTATGCTCAAAAATGCCCCCAATTACAGCATAATAATTTTATTTTACCAAACTATTTTCCAAACAATTTCACGAACATAATATTTAAAAATGCTTAACATATATTTTCAAAATGTGCGAGGTCTTCGCACAAAAACTCATAGCTTCTTAAATCAGGTCCTTTTGAACAATTACGATATTTATCTTATATGCGAAACTTGGCTAAATTAATCAATCCATGATAGTGAATTGTTTGACAATAGGTATGATGTATTTAGAGAGAATCAGAACTACTTTTTGTCTGGACAGCAGCACGGAGGGGGGGTACTAATTGCAACCTCCAAATCTCTTAAGGCTCAGAGATTACCTTGGTCTACGTGTACTGAGGAGATCTGGATATCGGTGCCAATACTAGGTAACAATAATAAACTCAAAAATGTATATATATATATATATATATAGGTTTATGTTACGGCATTTAGTGGCTCAAAGCGTCCTTTAATTACCGGAACTTCTTGATCATTTCGACTTACTGGCTCATTTGGGCACTTAGTGGCTCATCGTTTTTTTTTTTTTAAGTCCATCATATCAAACTCGATGAGACGAGTCGAACGGTGTAAAAAAAATTTTTGAGTGAATAAATGACATTTTTACGTGGACCGTTAATGCTCCGGAATGCGTTTTTTATCAGTAAATATTCATCAATACTTAGAACATCAACTGGGTACACTTTTTATCGCATCTATAACCATCACGGCATGCGACGTTGCCGGATGTTCTCGTCATACAATATCATTCAAACTCCAAGTCGTTTATCAATGCTTTGCGATATTGAACTCAATGGTTTAATTCCTCAAAATCTATTATCGCATGACATTGCTATGTCAGATTGAATCTTTTTGCGATATGTTATATGTTGTATTCTATCTACATAGGTAGCCAGACTGCCAAGCGCTCGCTGTGGACTGTTAGAAGAACAGACATTATATTATAATATTTAGCGGCTATTCGCGCGGTTTTTTAAAATTGAAGATTGATTTACGAATTGCTTTTATAATATCGTTATTAATTTTGTGTTAATTGTTTTTGTGTTTATTACAAGGTTTATATTATTACGTATTTTAATAAACATTTATGTAGTTTTTTCTTTAATAAATAAAATATTTGCTACGTAATTATGTATTTGTCTTTTGCGTTCCGAAAGCATAGTCAGTTGTAATGTAATGATATCTATACAGGGTTTTCTAAAGCATTGTCTCTAGTTGTATTGTAGTAATCAAAAGGTGTTTTATTGTTGTTTTGGTGTATTTTATAAAAAAAAATTATGAAAAAAAAAACAATAATTTAAAAATAAATTACAATATACGGCAATATACGGGTATGGATACCGCCGCCCCGGGAACCATTACTGTATAACCAACGCCTTTGCAAGCAGTTTGCTACGTTTGGTGACTAAGCAGGGGTGCCCGGGATCATGGTATCAGGTTTGTCCAGGACATGGTGGCGGATAGGTCTGCCCTGCTGCGTGGCGGGCCGGATAAGAGAGTTTGGTTGAGGGAGGCCTTTTGTCCTTTCCAGCCGGACTCTCTCGACCCATCGCCTTGCACCGCATTTGGAGGGATGGAATTTTAGGTCCGTTTATTTTTATTTTATAATATAATAATGTAAGTTTTGTTTATTATTATATAATATGTTAATGTATTGTTTTTTATAATATAATATAATAAAGTATTGTTTATTGTAATTCAAAACTATATGTAAAGGTATCTACCATAAACCATAAAGGAACCATATGGTACCTATATACCTAGGTACCGAATGCGTGACGCATAGTATTTAACTCATGTGCACCTATTTAACTCAATGCATAGCAGACGAATAGTATAAGAAGTCGGGGCAGACATGACACGATTAAGTGAATCAGAGACTTGATTCAGGCCATGTCAAGGGTCAGAATAATAGAAGAGTATTTATGAGACGATGAATGAATGTGAATGAGGCAAAGAGTGAGTGTCAATACGAGGTTTACATCAGTCTTACATTCTATGCCGATATCTCTCTCCCAATTCTCATAAAATATGGTTTTACCACACATCGCCTGAGGGATCTCATTTCGACAGCATTTAGTTTATTTTCATTCTTCCTCTGCCAGTTTCATGCCTCACTGCCATACATCAGGGTAGGCACCAGGACTCCATTGTGGACTGCTAGAACGGCATTCAGTCCTTCATTAATGGAGTTACCTGCAATTACCCTTCTTTCAGCCTTCCCATCTCTCGTAAACATACTACCCAGATTCACAACACTCATCCACCTGCTCCAAGTAACTAAGAGTAACTAACTAACTAACTAACCATCACGCCGTTTCCCCGCAGGGGTAGGCAGAGAGGACGGACCGCCAAACAACTCGGTCTTGGCACACACTCTTTGCCTCGCTCACATTCATACATCGTCTCATACATTTTCTTATATTATTCTGAATTTTGACATGACCCGACTCAAGTATCTGATTCACTTGATCGTGCCATGTCTTCCTCGGGCGTCCCCGATTTCTTCTAAGAGTATCTACCTATTGAAAAATAGGAAATTATAATTGCTCTTGAAAAGAGAAACGTCTTCGCGGCCTGTTTCATACAAAATTTAGTTCTGGATTTACAGTTAAGATACCAAATTATTTCATTACAGAACTTCCTCTTCTTCTTTTCCCTAAAAAACCCTCCACACAGCATCCCCAAAGATGACAAAGACGCTGAGGGATTTTTTATCAGGTGTAGTGCTAATGCGAGAAAAAATACAATTTAACCAATTAATATTATTACATACTAAACTCTCCCGATCCGGCCGGCCACGCAGTAGATGGGCGAACGCATTCGCTGAAAAGAACTAAAAAAAATTCACCCGTTGAACCCAGGCACCCCTATATAATTCAGGTTAGTTCTCCCTCAATCAGTCCTGATCCGGCCCGCCACGCAGTAGATGGGCGAACGCATTCACCGAAAGACCTAGACTAACCTCACCGGATGAACCCGGGCACCCCTGCTAAGTCACCAACGGTAACGACCCACTTGGGTTGACGTATGACAGAGGTGTTAGTTATCCAAAAATGGTTCCCGGGGCGGCGGTACCCATACCCGTCTCCCAACCTTAAGGTATAGGTTAAGTGGTTCGCTACATTTGGTGACATAGCCGGGGTGCCCAGGTTTTTGAGGTGAGGTTTGTGCGGGTCTTGACAGTGAATGCGTCTGCCCACTAGCTGCATGGCAGGCCGGATCGGGAGAGAATGATTGAGGGAGTCCATTGACTTCTTCAAGCTGCACTCTCTCGAACCGTCGCCTTGCATCGCAGCGGGAGGGATGGATTCATACGTCCGTCACTTCTGGACACACTGACCCCCAGATTCCTACCCACCCTTCATACCCCTTTCCTTCCCCGGACTTCATTTTCTTCTTTTCATAAAAAGAAGCCCTCCACACAGCATCTCCAAAGATGACAAAGGTAGGCACTGAGAGATTTTTTCTCAGGTGGAAGTAATGGCACGATCAAGTGAATCAGATACTTGAGTCGGGCCATGTCAAAAGTCAGAATAATAGAAGAGAATGTATGATACGATGTATGAATGAGAGTGAGGCAAAGAGTGTGTGCCAAGACCGAGTTGTTTTGCGGTCCGTCCTCTCTGCCTACCCCTGCGGGGAAACGGCGTGATGGTTAGTTAGTTAGTTTCTTTTAGATCGATTTTATCCATATAGATTGGAGGTGACAACTTAAAGAAGCGTTCGAATCAATGAACAAAGTAAATTATGAAATATATTTCTAATAAGTTTATTCATAATTTTTCGAAAACGCTAATAAAACTAAGATAAAATAATTACGTAGCAAATAAAAGAAACTTCACCAATATGTATTTAAATACCTAATTTTATTTATGATAATAATAAAATAAACCTTAACACAAAAAAAAACAACCGTAAACACCAAATAAATAACAATATTAATTAGCAAATCATACTCCAATTTAAAAAAAACGCGCCAATAATCAAAACTGACGTCCCGCCCGCCCGCAGTTCACGCACACTTACGATAGTCAAAACAATGTTATATTATACGATAGTCAATACAAACAAATATTATACTGCGCACGCACACATAGTTGCAATCCGCCGCGGCCGGCTGTAAACCCCACCTCCTCCCGTTCCGCAATCCCTACACTGACTAGGTTATTATGTTGTACTGAGAGGGTATCGGCTCCTTTAATCAATTAAACCATAAACCAGTAGGTATTGTTTATTATAATATTTATTATTATTTTATAATATAATATAATAATGTAAGTTTTGTTTATTATTATATAATATGTTAATGTATTGTTTTTTTATAATATAATATAATAAAGTATTGTTTATTGTAATTCAAAACTATATGTATAGGTATCTACCATGCCTCTTTGCCTCACTCACATTCATACATCGTCTCATACATTCTCTTCTATTATTCTGACTTTTGACACGGCCCGACTCAAGTATCTGATTCACTTGATCGTGCCATGTCTTCCTCGGGCGTCCCCGACTTCTTCTAAGAGTATTATAATTGCTCTTGAAAAGAGAAACGTCTTCGCGGCCTATTTCATACAAAATTTAGTTCTGGATTTACGGTTAAGATACCAAATTATTTCATTACAGAACTTCCTCTTCTTCCTTTCCCTAAAAAAACCCTCCACACAGCATCCCCAAAGATGACAAAGACACTGAGGGATTTTTTATCATATGATAGCAACTAAGTATAATAATAATTTAATAATGAGCAAAATTAAGAAAGGGACCCTCAGATGGTTTGGGCACGTAGAGCGAATGAGCGAAGAAAGTAGTGTAAAAAGAATATATGATGCAAATGTGAATGGTAGAAGAAGTCGGGGACGCCCGAGGAAGACATGGCACGATCAAGTGAATCAGATACTTGAGTCGGGATTTGATTTTGGATTTAGGGTAGGGTTCAAAAATCTTGATTATTTTGTTTTTACATGAATATCGCACAACGTAGTGGATAGGGGAAGGAGATAGGGAAGAGGAAGGTTGGGAAGTTCCTGACTATTCAGATCTGGTCACCAAACACGGCTAAAGCCATATCACGCAACATTTCAATTCTGAATGGTGGTCTTACACCAGGGCGATACTGAGAGTATCTTCCACTCTGGAAAGTGCTGCAAATATAAAATATATGTATTATTTTTACTAAATAAATTGTCAAATAACACAAATTATAATCCCGCGACCTTCGGAGTGCGAGTCAAGAGCCTTACCGCTGGACCACGCCGATAAATATACAATAGACTAATCATACCTAAGATGACTTGAGTAAGGACTAATTGTAAACGAGGTATTCCAATTTGGGAAGCGGGTATGGGTACCGCCGCCCCGGGAACCATTACTGTATAACCAACTCCTCTGCAAGCAGTTTGCTACGTTTGGTGACTAAGCAGGGGTGCCCGGGTTCATGGTATCAGGTTTGTCCAGGACGTGGCGGCGGATAGGTCTGCCCTGCTGCGTGGCGGGCCGGATAAGAGAGTTTGGTTGAGGGAGGCCTTTTGTCCTTTCCAGCCGGACTCTCTCGACCCATCGCCTTGCACCGCATTTGGAGGGATGGAATTTTAGGTTCGTCACTCCTAGACACATTGACCCCAGATTCCTATCCACCCCACATACCTTTTTCCTTCCCAGAACTTCCTATCCTTCCCTTCCTTAAAAAGACCCTCCACACAGCATCCCCTTAGATGACATAGGCCCTGAGGGAAATTATTTTTCTCAGGGCCTCCTATGTGGAGCTACTGTAAAAAAAATGAGATTGCGAACTTCGACTACGAATCCGGAGGTCGCGGGTGAGAGACATATGAATCCATCTCTCCCACTGCATTGCAAGGCGATGGGTTGAAAGAGATTACACATCTGCCCTGATGATGGACACTGCAACGCTGTCCGAAACTTTGGCTAAAGAAGGAGGTATACACGGCATAATACCCCAAAAACTAATAACAAAAATACTTATGGCCGTGAAAATCTAAAATCACCTCTGCGATAGGTCACCCCAAGTCGTTCGCTACGTTTGGTGACTTAGCAGGGGTGCCCGGGTTCATGGGGTGAGGATTATCCGGGTCTTGGCGGCGGATGCATCTCTGCCCACCAGCTGCATGGCAGGATGGATTGGGAGAGAGTGTTGAGGGAGTCCCTTTGATTTCTCCAGCCGTACTCTCTCGGAACATAGCCTTTCACCGCAGTGGGAGGGATAGATTCCTGGACACACTGACTCGCAGATTCCTACCTACCCTTCATCCCTTTTCCTTTTCAGATCTTGCTCTCCTTCCTTTCCTAAAAAGACCCTTCACACAGCATCCCCAAAGATGACATAGGCCCTGTGGGAAATTATTTTCCTCAGGGCCTCCTGTGTTGACCTAATGTAAAAAAAACAGTCTATCCCGATCCGTCCTGCCATGCAGCTGGTGGGTAGACGCATCCGCCAACAAGACCCGGACAAACCTCATCCCATGAACCCGGACACCCCTGCTAAGTCACCAAACATAGCTTACCACTTGGAGTGACCTATGGCCAGGGCTGGGCAGTATTTGAAAAACTTGTAATTGAAATACGTATTTGAAATACAAATATATACAAATACAATGGATTTGGTAATTGGTATTTCAATTACCTGCTGCTGAGGTATTTTGTAATTTGTATTTCAAATACTTAAGGCTTCAAAATACATTTTCAAATACATTTAGTGATCTTAATAATGATAATTAAAAATAACCACACATAGATAATACATAGACTAAAAACGCTAGAATCCTGTACCTACTATTGTCCTTTGCTATAGGACTCTTTATTAATGATTATTTGTAGTTCTCTTAGGGGGCATACATTAATTATGTGAGCTCAAAAAAGGAGGGGGGGGGGGGTCCAGCAAAATCTCACGGTACTTGAAAAGAATAAACGAAGTGGTCCAAATTATCTCACCAAGGGGCGGGGGGAGTCTAGTTTGGAAGAAAAACTGCTCACCTAATTAATGTATGCCCCCTTATAATTGCTTTATAATGTACTGTACTGTATTTTTTTTTACTTCATGCTAGTTATTATTATTGTCCTGTGCTATAATAGCACTGTTATTGTACATTTTGTATCATACTTGTCATTGCTTTGTATTGTACACTCTTGTATCATAGTATTAGATTTTTTTTTCATTAACTCCACACAGGAGGCCCTGAGGAAAATAATTTCCCTCAGGGCCTATGTCATCTGGGATGCTGTGTGGAGAGTCTTTTTGAGGAGAGAAAGGAATGAACATTGGTCTTGAAGAGACCCATGTTGTAAGAAGGAGGAAACACAGAGGCCGGCAAATCATTCCACAACCGAGCTGTTGAACACAAGAACGAGTCGAAGAAATGACCCGTTCTCATGTGACAAATGTCAACCGTGTACAATGTGTTTCCCGACTATGCACCGGTGCCGAAAGGATCAATGATGCTAGTTCCTCGGAGCATCTTCCATTGTAATACCGGTAGAACCAGGATAGCATTCCAACTCGACGCCTGTGCTCTAAAGATTGCAATCCGTCTTTTAAGATGGGAGAATCTATTAAACGGACCGCCCGTTTCTGCATAGAGTCGAGGGTATTTTTCAGGTATTTTGGAGCTCCAGACCAGAGGTGGCTGCCAAATTCAACCGTTGGGCGCACTTGTGATTTGTACAGGGTTAGCAGTTGTGTACTATTAAAGTATCTGCGGGCCTTGTACAGTACGCCCAGTTTTTGATCGAGCACTATTGGAATAATTAAATAATGGACTGAATACTAGAAATAAAATATTGGACTGAATACTAGAATGTTTTTAAGTTAACTACTGTAGAGCGCACTTGAAGTGAAATAACACAAAACTTCGCTACACAAATAATGTCATCCATTTATATATAAAAATGAATCCTTGTTTCCCTTGGTCACGCCATAACTTCAAAATGACTTTACCTATTTCATTCATTTTTTTAAAGTTTTCTTATACTTTTAGAAGGTTCTTACGGAAAGAAAAATTAAGAAAATTACGCAGAAAATGGGATAATTTCAGAAAACTTAACGACTATTTTAACTACGCACGTTTGACAGTTCGCGCGTTTGATGAAAATAAATTTAGCAGGCAGCTGTTTTTTTGTAACCAAAGAATTTTCATTGGATTTTTAAAATTATAGATATTTTAAATAGGTACCTATGTTAGGTACCAGATTTTATTGATTGTTTTTATAATATAGAAAAATGTTCTGGGACTAAATATATGGAACGCGGGAGGGGTTGGCGGGATGGGGGAGCGGAAGAGGGGAGAGGGTAGGCAGGGAAGGTGTACGGGGAATGCAAGAGGGTAAAGGGAAGCGGTAGGGGAACGGGGACGCACGGGAAAGGACATGCAGGGAGAAACAATTTATTTCTTTGAATATTGCAGTGCAACGCATACCGGGAACCAGCTAGTGTTATTATAATAATAATTATTATAATCTAACACCTAAGTCCTATACCACAAATCTTTACAAGTGGAGCGGAGACGAGATGTGTGTCCTGAGCAATATGATTAGTCAATTTTAGCACGTCTCTGTTTCACTATACTCTGCTTTGCTTCTATGGAAACGCACTCTTAGATATGGGCACTTACGACAATTTATTGCAACCAAAGGTTCTACCTAAACCAAATGTATTTTGTAATTTGTATTTTGTATTTTGTATTTGAAATTTAAAAATGGTTAAAATACTGTATTTTGTATTTCAAATACACGACTTGAAAGTATTTTGTATTTCGTATTTTAAATACATGCGAAAAAGTATTTTGTAATTTGTATTTTAATTACAGTAATGCATGTATTTTGCCCAGCCCTGCCTCTATGGCAAAGGTGTTGGTTATCCAATAATGGTTCTCGGGGCGGCGGTACACATATCCGCCTCCCAGATGAATATTACCACCTAATCTAAACAAGTTAGCAATTAAAACCGAAAACCCAATTTAAGACTATTTATACAATGTAGACTTAAACCACCTGTACAATGTTGGAGTTCATTTTTACAAATTCCTTCAACCAATTAAACAATAATGATTGTCTCTTTCTGATATATTTTTATTTCACACGACAAACAGAGACGGGTATAATTGGAGTGATGTTTCTAAAAATGGTAAATTCAATATTTTACCGGAAATGTCCCAGACGGAATCATCTAGTACCGGCACGCAAATATTTAAGCATTGTAAAAAGATCATATAAAATGCAAAGTGTAAGCGAACGGGATGTAGTCCTTTCCATTAATAACTTAGAAATTGCTTATTATTGCTTGAATTGTCAAGTTACGCCAACGCCCATTTTCAACTTAAGTAAAGTAAAAAAGTAAAAGCGATATTAAGGAAGCTAGCGTGATTCAATTATTATGACACTTCCCTTTTTATTAAAATGCAACTATTACCGATCCGCTACCAGTCCGTGGAATCTTCAGTTTGTAGGCACGGGGTAACGCTGTGCGATGCGTGGCGGAGGGGGGGAGGGCTACAGATACTTTGCCGGAATTTGATAGAAATTATTTTATATTAAAAAAACTAGCAATGCAATATACATTTTTAAAAACAGATCGATAACCAAATAATTTTTTCTATGATTACCAAAATTATTGAGTATATGGTGTAAAAGACAACTGAGATACAGAGTAAAACTGTTCTTAGTGTAATTATATTACCCCGGTCTAAAAAACTATCGAAAGAAGCGAAGCTAGCCGTCCATAATGGAGTGCTGGTACCTACCCTAATGCTTCGCTGTGAGGCTCGGAACTGGTAGAGAAATGATGAAAGTAGACCGAAATGAATAATAATGATCCGCACATAATGTAAGCCTGATGTAAGCGTAACGAGTAAGATTAAGAAAGAGACGCTTAGATTGGTTGGGCATGTAAAGCAAATGAACGAGAAAAATAGTGTAAGGAGAATATATAATGACGCAAATGTGAATGCTAGAAGAAGTCGGGGACGCCCGAGGAAGACATGGCACGACCAAGTGAATCAGATACTTGAGTCGAGCCATTTCGAGAGTCAGAATAATAAAAGAGCATGTATGAGACGAAGTATGCATGTGAACGAGGCAAGGAGTGTGTGCCAAGATCGAGTTGTTTGGCGGTCCGTCTCTATTTGTAAATTGTAAAATATGATAGCAACTAAGTATAATAATAATTTAATAATGAGCAAAATTAAGAAAGGGACCCTAAGATGGTTTAGAGATGGGCACGTAGAGCGAATGAGCGAAGAAAGTAGTGTAAAAAGAATATATGATGCAAATGTGAATGGTAGAAGAAGTCGGGGACGCCCGAGGAAGACATGGCACGATCAAGTGAATCAGATACTTGAGTCGGGCCGTGTCAAAAGTCAGAATAATAGAAGAGAATGTATGATACGATGTATGAATGTGAGTGAGGCAAAGAGTGTGTGCCAAGACCGAGTTGTTTGGCGGTCCGTCCTCTCTGCCTACCCCTGCGGGGAAACGGCGTGATGGTTAGTTAGTTAGTTTCTTTTAGATCGATTTTATCCATATAGATCGGAGGTGACAACTTAAAGAAACGTACGAATCAATGAATAAAGTAAATTATGTAATATATTTCTAATAAGTTTATTCATAATTTTTCGAAAACACTAGTAAAACTAAGATAAAATAATTATGTAGCAAATAAAAGAAACTACACCAATATGTATTTAAATACCTAATTTTATTTATGATAATAATAAAATAAACCTTAACACAAAAAAAAAAACAACCGTAAACACCAAATAAATAACAATATTAATTAGCAAATCATACTACAATTTAAAAAAAACGCGCCAATAATCAAAAACGGCCGCTAGAAATGATAAATATGTGTGAATAATCAACAAGCAACATCCAAACTGTTCTGTCAACCTACCTACATATGTGACTATATTGGTAACATTAAACTTGGCAACGTAGCGTGATGCGGTAAGTGTGTTCTTAAAATAGATCAAGGAATGCACGTTATTTTAAGATATTTTTTTTTTAATAAATAAACATAATTTTTGATTACATATTATAGCTGACCATATTTTAAACAAAATTTAAAAGACAGCATGTTGGTACTTCATCTACGTAAGTATATATTACATGCGAAAGAATGAGCAACTTAAGTGGCTTCTTCTAAGATGAGCCACAAAATGTGGTATGACATAAATATATATATATATATATATATATATATATATGCTGCACACATCACTCACAAAACACCAACTACATCCACAATCTAACTCATCACTTCAACACCACATCAAACCTGCACGCAAATCACACGGAAGGATTGTTGGTAAATTTTTACAAAGCCGGGACCAGCTTCTAGCGGGCTTGTGTATGTTATCTTTACTTTAAAATACAGCCTACGTTTTTTAATGGTTTGTTTGGCACAGCAGGGTTTGTCTAGCGGGATTGTGTATGTTATCTTTATTCAACTTCTGCAAAGTGTTTTTTCGTGAAAAAGTGCATATTTACCGCTGTAATTTACAACATGGAGGTCATTGAAAAATTACATTTTTGTATTTTTAAATTTAAGAAATTAACGATAATATACATTTTTTTCAATTTTCGCTCACGGAATTAATTACATCTAATTATTACCTATCTACTGGGGTAAAAAATTTTTTTTTGTGTAAAATGAGCTGGTCCCGGTTTTGTAAAAAAATAATGGATTGTTTTTATTAGCTGGAGACTAAAATATACCTAAACTAAACTGGAAGTTAACCGAAGGGCAAAACCAGTTGGAACCAAATTTTCCAGAAGACACTGCTAGCCGTGCCTTGATAGACTTTCTTTCATTCACCCAACTACACAAATTCAATTCTATAATCAATACAAACAACAAACGAATTCTTGATTTAATCATGACAAATATTCCAAAATGTAGTATTAGCCCAGTCATTCGGTAGTTTTACCTTGCAAAAGGTTATGTAGTAGCGATTTTGATATATGTTGTTAAAATTGGTACTCTAAAGAAAAAAAAAAGTTTTCGACCTCGGGAGGGTCGAGCTGGATCCGCCATCTTGGATTGAAGGTCCCAAAATTCGTTTTTTTCAAAATAATTATGAAATGGTTAATTTTACAACGAAGTTGTTGAAAGTGAACTTAAAGAAAACTAAATTACGTACATTTTATGTTTCAAGATTTTTTTTGTAAGTCTAATAGGTAACGAGTTACAGTGGCGGAAATGTGAATATTTTTCTAAAAAATGATGAAATTCCCAATTTGTGTTATTTTTTCGGGTTATTCATTACATAACTAGTTGTTAAAAACCCTCTCCGTAGGGTTTTACTGCTAGGCCCTGTAGGCAGCTTTTGGTTTGGCTTCGCACAGTTAGTGTTGGTGACCATTTTATACATAATTATATTATATAATATATTTTTTATCATATAATTATAATAATTTTGTTAACTCATTTCTACACCACCATGAGGTAGAGAACATGGCGCATTTTTTTATTGTGGTGATGTGAATCTTCAAGCGTCAGAGGTTCGGTACAATGGGGTATATAGCCCAGTCATTCCGTAGTTAAAAAGGCCTTTAGCTTGCAAAAGGTCATGTAGTAGCGATTTTGATATATGTTGTTAAGATTGGTACTGTAAAGATAAAAAAAAGTTTTTGACCTCGGGAGGGTCGAGCTCGATCCGCCATCTTGGATTGAAGGTCCCAAAATTCGTTTTTTTCAAAATAATTATGAAATGGTTGATTTTACAACGAAGTTGTTTAAGGTGAACTTAAATAAAACTAAATTACGTACATTTTATGTGTTAAGGTTTTTTTTGTCAGTCTAATAGGTAACGAGTTACAGTGGCGGAAATGTGAATATTTTTCTAAAAAATGATAAAATTCCCAATTTGTGTTATATTTTCGGGTTTTTCATTACATAACTAGCTGTTAAAAACCCGCTCCGTAGGGTTTTACTGCTAGGCCCTGTAGGCAGCTTTTGGTTTGGCTTCGCCCAGTTAGTGTTGGTGACCATTTTATACATAATTATATTATATAATATATTTTTTATCATATAATTATAATAATTTTGTTAACTCATTTCTACACCACCATGAGGTAGAGAACATGGCGCATTTTTTTATTGTGGTATTCCCTGTAGGTCTACTCCACAGATATACCAGCGATGGTAGATTTCAAAATTATTTTATATATTGGCTATTGCGTAATGATATTTTTTTGTTGATGCCGGTTGGTTGATATCGACATCTTACAACCCGCTAATGTTGTTCCGGAGAATGTGTATTTTGAAGAAATCCGATGAAGAATTGAAGGATTACCTTAAATTCGAACTCGCCCCATTTCCTTTGTCGCTTTTCTCTGAAGAAGGAATGCGCAAAGGTACGAAATCATCATTTTATGGTGTTTTTGAACAACTTCCAGAAGGCGTGCAACTTGAAGGTAGCAAAATTAATGTTGTGGATGGAGGATACCTTTTACATAAAGTTGTATGGAATTGTAATGATTTTTTTGGGTCAATTTGCGAGAAGTACGTTCACTATATAAGACATCACTATGGATCACATGCAGTTATTGTTTTCGATGGATATCCGCTAGATGATGGTGAAAAAAATACAAAAACCGCAGAAAGACTTCGCCGATCGAAGAAAAATACGTCTGCAGATGTTCTTTTCGATGAAACAATGCCAGTTCAAGTTTCACAAGAACGTTTTATAGCCAATGAAATTAACAAAGTCCGTCTGATTTCGATGCTTACAAAGCAATTTATACAGGCTGATTTTATAGTTAAGCAGGCTGAAGAAGATGCTGATGGGTTGATTGTCAATACTGCGATTTCCTTGTGTTCATCATTTGACGCTGTATTCGTTATTGGCGAAGACGTTGATCTCCTAGTTCTGCTAACAGCATTGGCACCACCCGAAAGAAGTATATATCTTCGCAAACCCGGGAGAGGCAAAACTTTTGAAAGACTGTATTCCGCGAATAGTGTGAAATACAAAGAAGCGGCTGAGAATATTCTGTTTCTCCATGCCTTTAGTGGCTGCGATACAACATCGTCCTTCTTCAACCAAGGAAAAACAAAATTTTGTTCACTCGTACAGAACGACAGAAGACTCAATGCCATAATAGGAATCTTTAAACAACATGATGCAAAACCAGAAGACATAGCAGATGCAGGAACACGCTTTATTGTTGTTTTGTACGGGGGTGACATGGATAAGGAAACGTTGGAAGAAGTCCGCTACCAACGTTTTGCAAAGTCAACAACAAAAAGAAAATTCAATCTTGCCTCTTTGCCACCAACGAACGACACTGCACGGTACCATGCATTAAGGACGTACCACCAAGTCCAAAAATGGTATGGAATCCAAAAAAATCCAGAAAACTGGGGCTGGAAACCAGTACTGTGGCACCACGGGCTTGTTCCAGTAAGAATAACTAAGAAACCAGCACCCGAGACTTTATTGAAATTTATTTCATGTAATTGTAAAAAAGGATGCGGCGTTGCATGTGGCTGCAGGAAAGCTGGATTGAATTGTTCTATTGTGTGTGGGTGCTGTAATGGTCAAACATGCCGAAATTCGCCAGAGGTTCATACCGATGTCGAGGAAGAAGATGAAGAGATTTTGTCAATGGAAGCCCAGAATCTTAGTACCACAGGCAATGAATTAGATGATGACAAATCAACAAAAAATATCATTACGCAATAGCCAATATATAAAATAATTTCGAAATCTACCATCGCTGGTATATCTGTGGAGTAGACCTACAGGGGATACCACAATAAAAAAATGCGCCATGTTCTCTACCTCATGGTGGTGTAGAAATGAGTTAACAAAATTATTATAATTATATGATAAAAAATATATTATATAATATAATTATGTATAAAATGGTCACCAACACTAACTGGGCGAAGCCAAACCAAAAGCTGCCTACAGGGCCTAGCAGTAAAACCCTACGGAGCGGGTTTTTAACAGCTAGTTATGTAATGAAAAACCCGAAAATATAACACAAATTGGGAATTTTATCATTTTTTAGAAAAATATTCACATTTCCGCCACTGTAACTCGTTACCTATTAGACTGACAAAAAAAACCTTAACACATAAAATGTACGTAATTTAGTTTTCTTTAAGTTCACCTTAAACAACTTCGTTGTAAAATCAACCATTTCATAATTATTTTGAAAAAAACGAATTTTGGGACCTTCAATCCAAGATGGCGGATCGAGCTCGACCCTCCCGAGGTCAAAAACTTTTTTTTATCTTTACAGTACCAATCTTAACAACATATATCAAAATCGCTACTACATGACCTTTTGCAAGCTAAAGGCCTTTTTAACTACGGAATGACTGGGCTATATACCCCATTGTACCGAACCTCTGACGCTTGAAGATTCACATCACAGAGCATTAGACATAGAGTTAACCTGTTACTGTACCGTCTCTCTCCGGCTCATCTAGGACAGTTAACCTATTGAAGGCCAGGGAAGGCCAGCAAAAAGCACCACTTTGAATTTTGAATTGAATGTTTTGTGGATTAATTTTGAGCTATTGTATATTTTATTGACTGAAACACGTTCCTAGAACAATAAACTATCTACTAAAACAACATTATTTGCGTTAATTACGTAAATTGATAGGTTTTATGATGTTTTAGTCGAAGAAGACGCATAAATTATGACGCGGCACCCGGCGGCAGAAATGACATTTCGTGTCCATAGATAAAAATTATTTTAAAATATTCTGGGGTTACAAGGTGAATGAAATCTATACCCATCCCATGGGGAATGTTGGCGCAAGCGATTCTGACACTGTCCTTTACAGATTTTGTACATAGAAGGGTCAAAATCGTAGATAAACGTATATTATTAAACTGCGCACATCCCCGCTCCGGCAAATTATATATAAATTATTCCGAGTGACTAGGCGCATTGCAGGTTTCGCTATGGTAAAGGGTGATAATAGAGCAAGCGATTCTGACCGTGTTCTTCATACACTTTCTTTATATATAAGGGTCAAAATCGCGTGTAATTTTTTTTTCTCATAACAAAATGACATGAGAAAAAGAAACACGTCCGTACCTGACTCGATTCCGATCGCGACTGATACAGGTTTGTACTTGTTTACGTTCATGTAAGGCCCCAGTACACGTTGGGCCAACGCGCTCGGCCAACGCGTTGGCCAGATTTTTGTGGTTACCGTTCACACGTTGGCGTGTCTCATTCTGCGTCGATCGCTAGACGGAGATGGACGTCAGCGGAGCCGCCGCAATATACTTTTCTATGTAGCCATTAATGACTCTTTTTTTAAAATTCAGTTAGTGGAATATTCATATTATCTGCTATTCTACTCCAAAAATCATTACACTGAATTTTTTTTTGGTAGGTATACTTACAGTTTACCACATAGAACAGTCCAATAATATTTCAAGAGGTTTAAATAACCCATCAATATTGATATGAATTATCATTATGTGTCCGACTTAAACCACTTTCCTTCCCAGAACTCTCCTCTCCTTCCTTTCCTTAAAAAACCCTCCAAACAGCATCCCCAAAGATGGCATAGGACCTGGGGGAAATTATTTTCCACAGGGCCTCCTGTGTGAAGCTCATGTAAAAAAAGAACAGTCCAATAATATTTCAGGAGGTTTAAATAACCCATCAATATTGATATGAATTATTATTTTGAATATTGATATTTTTGAAATCGATCCAGTAGTTTTAAGTTTATTCGTTACAAATTACAAAAATACAAATCATTCCTCATTATTATATTATTTATCGAATTTTTATCTACTAATAATTGGGTTTATGATCTCACTTGCAAAAGCACTAGCTTGAATGAGGCCTTAGAATATTTTTACAATGTAATTTATCAAGCAATCGATAGCTTTGTTCCCCTACAAAAATATTACACTTCTAAATTCCCTAAATGGTTCAATTCTGAACTAATTAATCTAACATATGATAAAAAAATTGCCCACAAACGTTATAAAATAAATAGACCGCTAGATAATTATATTGCATTCTCTGTTTTGCGCAAAGATTGTACTAGGAAATCGAAAGTATGTTTTAAGAAATACACCAACAATGTTGAAAATTCTATTTTAACAAACATTAATACATTTTGGAATCACGCTAACTCCTTTCGGAAAAATAACTCTAACTTTCCCGGTACAATGTTTTTCGGGAAAAAAGTGGGTCATGACAAAAACGATATTGTAAATTTATTTGCAGATTTCTTTAAGAGTGTATACGTTGAAGACAAGGATAACATTTTATCTGATAAACCCCAATTTACCGAAAGCTCACTCAACTTGCATAGCATCCATGTGGAAGCAAATGATGTTGTGACTTTTATCAAACAGCTGGATATCAGGTCGAATTCGGGGCCAGATATGATTCCCTCAATATTACTTAAAAACTGTGTTAATGTTCTAGCTCTTCCTATTACTATAATTTTCAATTTATCTTTATCTACAGGTTGTTTTCCTGAAATTTGGAAAAGTAGCTTTATAACACCTATTTTTAAAAAAGGAGATAAAAGTCAAATTGAAAATTATAGACCAATATGTATTATGTCATCACTACCTAAACTTTTTGAAAAGATTATATTAAGTAAAATCATGCATCAAATTAAACCACTTATATCAATATTTTAACATGGTTTCATGCCAGGTAGATCTACGTCATCTAATTTATTGCTTTATGAAAATTTTATTTCTAATGCACTTTTCAAGGGTCTTCAAGTTGACACTATTTATACTGATTTTAGCAAAGCCTGTTTCTCATCGCATTTTAATGGAAAAATTAAAACACTTGGAAATAAGCGGCAACTTTCTCGAATGGCTTAGAAGCTACTTATCAAATAGAAAACTATCTGTAAAAATTAACTCCACAACTTCATACACTTTTGTTGCCTTTAGTGGGGTCCCCCAAGGTTCCCACCTAGGACCAATTCTTTTCCTAATATTTATTAACGACATTTCATTAATTTTCGATAATATTCACTTTCTTCTATTTGCCGACGATCTAAAGATGTTTAAATTGATTGAAAATTCTTCTGATTGTTTAACTCTACAAATGAACTTAAATAAACTTTATGAATGGTGCATCGCAAACAAATTATATCTTAATATCAACAAATGCCAAACGACCAGTTTTCATAGATCTAAAACCCCTTTATTATTTGACTATACAATTAACAATGCCACTCTAAAGAGAGTCTTTGAATTCAACGACCTTGGCGTTATCTTTGACTCCAAATTACGCTTCTTGAATCACATTATTAGCATTACCAGTAAGGGATTACAAATGCTTGGATTTATTCTCAGAATCGCTAAAGACTTTAATAACATAAAAACCATAAAATTACTATACACGTCTTTGGTTAGAAGTCAGGTTGAATACAATTCAAGCATTTGGAGTCCTCATTTCAACTCTCATTGTTCACAAATTGAAAAAATTCAAAATAAATTTTTACGTTTTATTAATTTCAAAGTTGGTATTCCTATTATTGAAATCAATTATGTCAATTTACGCAGTAAACTTAACTTACCGAAATTATCTGAAAGGCGAAAAATATTTGATCTCCTTTTATTATATAAATTTGTTCATTCAAGGTTGGACTGCCCTGACGCTATAAACTTGTTATCCTTACATATACCTCCAAAATATACTAGACGAAATATTTTATTTTACAACAATAACTTCGCTACGAATTCTGTGATGGAAAGAATACACAGGTTGGGCAATGAACTAACTGATGTCGCTGACATTTTTAATTTAAATTTCGATACATTTAAAGCCAAATTACTCCACCAGTTTTTAGATTTATATAATGAATGAGAAATCATTTTATTTTATTTCGATTTTCTTTTGTTTGTTGTTTTTTTTATTGGTCTTATTCCAAAAGCATACTAATGTGTAATGTGTTTTGTGTAATGCGTTTTGATTATTTTTAATGTTTTTGTTGCTCGTAGATATACAAATTGTTATAACTACGAGTTCTCTAAAGTCATCCATGTGGAATTAGCATTAGATGTATTCCTATATTTTTTTACTTGAGTTTATGCTTTATTTGTATATTTTGTAATCTTTTTTATTTATGTTATACTGTTGTTATAAATGAAATTTCTATTTGATATGAAAAAGCCCAATAGGGCGTCAATAAATAAATAAATAAATATTAGTGTGATTATCATTGCTCTGAAATCACAACTAAATATGTATTATTATTGTGATAATAATCAATTAGCCTAAACATTTCATCAATACTCCAAGACGCCATGTTCGTGAAACGATCGTTGGAACAATTAAGCGCGAGTTAACCACCCTAAACGACCCCCACCTACAAGAAGACATCGCAGTACGCCCATTGCAACCGGCACTTCATCTTGCCTAAAAATAAACTAATAAACCCTACATGTTTATTGATAACAGCTGCATCCAGCCGAGGACCATTACCGGGATGATATACTCTAATCACTATCCCTTAATCGACATACCAACTCGAAGAAAATCATTAATAGACAAACCAACGAACATTTGGATGTACTTAACGCAGCCCTCACGCCGAACAGTCCCAAAATAAAAGACTGGATTACGAAACCCCACGTATCCACGAGCATCGGGACAACAACCCCATTATCAGGATAACATATTGACCCCTTGACATGCAGCACCGAAAATAGGAAGACGACGCCCCCCCACCACGCCAGCAGGGACTATATAAACCCCGACTCTTACTTCCACTAGTTAATCTATTTTTGTGCAGTGAATCCAAGCACTTGCTTGTCGTATTGCTCACATAATAGTTCCCTTTGAAATTGTACTTATTTTAAGTTGTATTGTGTAATTAAACAATAAAGGATAATTTATCCACAAGTATATTTTTTTAACACAACACGACATCAAAAGTTAACTGGCGCCCAGCACGTGGGTCAATTCGAGGAAGTCTGAAAATTGGCCAAAACTAGGACTCCCTAGATATTTTAATATCTCAACGCGAAAGGACCACACACCAAAAAAAAAATTTGTTAACTTGGCAATGAAGATCGTCGCATCAATACTTCTGTGAGTACATTTTCAATTGATCGTCTATCCCATACGTACGATAGATCCCTTCCCTACCTTATCCAAAAGGTTAGAGAGAAAACTAAATTTTTTAAAGTCACTTTGTATATTTCTATTTTTTTTTACTTTTTTGAAAAATGGCACAGCCAAATGAGAGACCCGCTCCCCAATACGCAGAGTCGATATTGGAGTATAGTGGCTCTCCCCAAGACATCAACTTATTCATAAAATCAGCCAGGGGGTTCATTACTAGAAACGGCAATACACCTAGTAATGTTGAGAAAATAATCTCAAGATTACGTGGCAAAGCACTTCACGTAATTCTCATGTGCGATCATGATAACAATATTGAAACCATATTAGAAACGCTAAAAAACGAATGTGGGGACAATAAGTCTGTTACATTATTGCAAACCGAACTAATCAACTTCAACCGCGGTCAAAAGGATTTCTCCTCAACGATCCACGAAATCAATCAAATTCTTTTTTCAATTAAAATAAAAATTTCTGATCAATATGGAGGACCTAGTGCCCACATATTGATGGAACCATACAAAGATACAGCAAGAAATACATTGTTGAATCTAATGCCAACGCACATTAAATGCGCAAACTTAACCAAAAATTATGATGCCCTGTGCACGGAAATAAGAATGCTGGAGGCTCATGGCGAGCTCCATCAACGGTCTAAACAAAATCTTGTGTTTCCACAAGCAGGACCATCTAATTTCATGCGGCCAGGACAAAGCCAATCAAATAAACCTTTTACTCGCCCTAACTTTTTTCCACCGCAAACGCAAAATTCGTTCAAACCTCATAATAACTTTAATCATAATAATCATAATCACCTTAACAATTATAATAATAAACCGTGGCATAATAATAACCAAACGCATAAGTACGTACAAAACCGCCCGTGGCAAGGAAATAATAATAATAATTTTAATACGCATCATGCGCGTTCCGGTGATGTCAGTATGAGAACGGCCCCAATGCCTCGACCTCCTAAAGGCCCGGTCATCGACCTCGGCAATGGACGTACGGCACAAGAGCTATTTTATACAGACGGGAATGATCAGGAACGGCCGGATTTGTGGGAAGACCAAGAATCTCCCCGAGAAACCTAGTCCACCTGAATCATATTAACAATGGCCTACCATATGTAGTAGCGCCATTAAATATAAAAATTCTGATTGATACGGGAAGCTCCAAATCATTCATGAATAAAAATGTGTATAATAGATTATTTCGTGACTGTAGATATGTAAACGAAGAGTTTACTGTACAAACAGCACACTCTACGACTACCCATAGAGGTGCCGTCGTGACTCCATTTTGGAAAAGAGTATTCGGCAATAATAATGCTGAAATGCGTTTTTATATTTTTGACTTTTCCCACAAATACGATGTTTTAATGGGGATAGATATGTTGAAATTAATGAATGCAACATTAATTTTAAATAACTGTAATAATATTTTAAAAACTCCAACCAGACAAGTTCAGTTGTTCCATGTAATGGATATAAATAGACTTGATGAGTTATTGGAGAAAAATAGAGATTTGTTTTCTGAGAAACTGGTAGCTAATTGCTCACCTCATGTAAAACATGAAATAAAATTAATTAAAGAAGAACCTGTGTATCAACGCGCTTATCGGTTACCGTATGAGCAGAGGCTTGAAGTTGAAAGGCAAGTCGCCCAACTTCTAAAGGATGGAATCATCCGACCAAGCGATTCGCCTTGGGCAAGCCCTGTCCATATAGTCGAGAAAAAACTCAACCTATTGCCTATATTTCTAGGACACTGTCAAAAACGGAAACTAAATACAATACGACGGAAAAGGAATTGCTTGGTATACTATGGTCCCTCCAGCAATTCCGTCCGTATATTTATGGTAAACATTTTATCATAGAAACGGATCACCAACCGTTAGTATGGTTAACCAAGTTAAAAGAACCAAACGCCAAACTTACTAGGTGGAGACTCAAACTCCAGGAATATGATTATACGATTAGACATAAGCGAGGTTGTAATAACCATGTAGCTGACGCACTTTCAAGAGTCGAAATTCATTATAGTGAGGACGGTGAGGAGCATGATTCATTACGAGTAGAAGCCACCTCGGGCGCCCAGAGTGTCACTGACACCGTGCATAGCAATGTGGATGACCATGAGGGTGGAATCCCAATTCGTAACGAACACCCACCCCCGCGTATGAATAGGATTTTTATTGAACTAAGCGATATTGAGAAGCATAGTTTGAGAGCTAAGGAAAAAGGTACGGACCTTGTATGGTGTATCCCTTTAGAAAATGCAGAAGCAATATTTTTAAAATTGATTAAAACATGTTTGGATAAAGATAAATATGCAGTAATTATAAATAACGATAGATTATATGAGTGTTTAAGCGAATGTTATAGAAAAAATATTGATAAGAACTCGTTAAAATTAATACGTTTTACAAATGTTAAGATTGAACCCATAAAATTAGAAGAACAAAAGGAGATAATTCGTTTGACGCATGTCGAGAACCAGCGTCACATGGGTCTAGATGCCCTACTCAGTAAAATAAAACGGACGCACTATTTTAATAATATGCGGACAAAAATAAAAGATTTTTTAAAAACGTGTATAATATGTCAAAATTCTAAATACGAAAGGCACGAGCCGTCGAAGGACAGTGGCACGTCATTCATACCCTAGATTTAACTAAACTTATTGAACAATCGCAACAACTAGGAATTAATTATGATAAATTTATAAAAAGTAACAATGTGACTTTACCACATGTAGGATTAGAACGTTTGAAATATTTAATAGATCATAATAATCAGATAATTGACAATTTAGTTGTAAATAGATATAAAAGAGGCCTAATAAACGGACTCGGTACAATAATTAAAGGGATTACGGGAAACTTAGATGATAATGATTTAGATAAATTAGTGCAACGAATTGAAACTAACCAAAATATTAATGAAAAGAGAATCTCGTTGAGTTCAAGATCATTAGAGGATTATTACGGTAAACTAAAAAATATTTCACATAACCAAATGGTACTCTGGTCACAAATGAGCCATGATCATTATGAAGATAAGACAGACTTGTTGATTACACATTTAATTTATCAGACGGAAACTATCACCGAATTAATTACTAGAATTACAGAAGCTATCACGTTTGCCTCTCATGGAATGTACCACCCTAGCATTATAAAACCAAAGGTATTTATGGAATCTATTTCACATGTAAATCCTGAACAACTACCTTCTAAAGATTTTGATATTATTCAACGCTTTTTGCAAGTTAAATTCATTAAAGTTAAACAAACTTTGCACTTTATTCTCTCTCTAACTTTAGTAGAACGCACCGTCTATATGTATAACGAAATAATCCCCATCATCTCCAAAACTAACAATAAATGTTTCCGACCCCACCTCCTACCGAGACGATTATTGAGAGATGGAAAGCAGATGTATAACGCACACAAGTGCCAAGTTATTACAGACAGCCTCAGCATATGCAACAAAGAACTCAACTCCATCGATGACTGCACAACTACCGTACTAGAAAACCACAGCGAACAGAACTGCAGTCTACGCCAGATTATTTGCCCAGAAGAATATACACACGTCATCGGAGATAACATGATGTATCTATTTCGCAACGAACCAACAGCATTAAAAGCACAATGCCCTCAACATCAACAGAATATAGTAATTTCCAAATCTGTACTTGTAACAAACGACGAGTGCAGTATACAAGGAAGGACTTTCACTATGGGAAGAATCGTTAACCAAGAAACATTACTCATTACATATTCGAAGGAAGAATTACATGTACTAAAACTACCCATCCTACATGTTGACGAAATACAAGAACCACGCAGAGAACTCGATATCCCTACCACTACGACGGGATTTGAAGGAACTATACACCTAACACTTACCAGCTGCCTGATAATTACGGCCATCGGATATATCCTTTGGAGAAGATATAAACTCTTCACAGTGCGAAGGAGTTTCAATTTTAGGGGGGGAGAGTTAACCACCCTAAACGACCCCCACCTACAAGAAGACATCGCAGTACGCCCATTGCAACCGGCACTTCATCTTGCCTAAAAATAAACTAATAAACCCTACATGTTTATTGATAACAGCTGCATCCAGCCGAGGACCATTACCGGGATGATATACTCTAATCACTATCCCTTAATCGACATACCAACTCGAAGAAAATCATTAATAGACAAACCAACGAACATTTGGATGTACTTAACGCAGCCCTCACGCCGAACAGTCCCAAAATAAAAGACTGGATTACGAAACCCCACGTATCCACGAGCATCGGGACAACAACCCCATTATCAGGATAACATATTGACCCCTTGACATGCAGCACCGAAAATAGGAAGACGACGCCCCCCCACCACGCCAGCAGGGACTATATAAACCCCGACTCTTACTTCCACTAGTTAATCTATTTTTGTGCAGTGAATCCAAGCACTTGCTTGTCGTATTGCTCACATAATAGTTCCCTTTGAAATTGTACTTATTTTAAGTTGTATTGTGTAATTAAACAATAAAGGATAATTTATCCACAAGTATATTTTTTTAACACAACACGACATCAAAAGTTAACTCGCGACAAACAGCGTCCGCTCCGGCCGACGCATTTATGAACTGAGCGCTCGGCCAACGTCTGAACGCTGTTTGTGGCTTGCGACAAATTCCTTTGATTTGTGCACGAAAAACCGACACCCATCGGCTCGTCGGCGAGCGTTGGCCGCAAGCGCCAAAAACACACAAAATAGCCCTGTACACGTTGGCCCAGCGCGCTGGCCGAGCGCGTTGGCCCAACGTGTACTGGACTCTTATCACTTTGTCAACACAGTGTTGCCATACGTTAAAAATAAATACAAATATGTAGTCTACAACAATTCTTTTAAATAAAAATCAATAATATTGTAGTTTAAATATACCATTATTGCATAAAAACTCTTAAGAAACATAAAATCACAAAAAAAATACAGTGCGTCTAATAATTTGGCCAGGGACTGTAAACATAGTCGAAGATGTTATGGAGAGAGGAAGTCACTTACCTTGGTGCAGCTCCCGTTCTGACGAAAGCTGGTTAAGTTGCCGCTTCAGCCAATCACTAAAGGCAAAGAGCCTTGTATAGGCGGTATATGTGCTGTTCCTGCATTGACCAGTAGTTTTATCATAGGGGCCTAGACTTAAGACGCCCCGCAACCACCATCTCTCCTGTCCACTCGTCTTAGCGGGGAAGATGAGTCCTGCACCACTATCGCCATTGCACCCAGTCGACCCTGGAAGTATCTGCTATTTAATACATCGGGGAAATTGCAACAGGATGTTTTCCAATTACTCACTAATACCATAGCAATATTTCTTATATAATAAAATGAATAATACAATCTACGATTTATTAATTTTAAGTTAAATATTCCTGTACCGGACGTAATTTTGACTTGAAATAATTGTATTTAAAATAATAATTTCTGTATAGTTAATTAATAAATTGACTGCCGGGGTCAAGCAATTCTAAAGGGATTAAAACAAAGCTTGACCCCTTCACCCCTTCTTCCCCCCTCTGTGTATATACATACACACTACTTTGACTTATTTTGTTACTTCTTGATCTGTTGTACATACCTACAATCCTTTTACCTTTGCGCAAATTCAAATTTATGCAAAACCTAAATTTATTATTCTATTACTCCTATATCTCTCTATGCACCCAATTTGTGCAAAACCATTTATTTTTATCCTGCAAAAATTGGCTCTATGTTACCTCTTTCTTCTATTTTTAGTCTCATGATCTGTGTACATACCTACACACCTGTATTTGTTGTTTTCATAAAAATCTTCCTTGTCTATGTGCAAACTCACAAACAAAATAAATATCAGAGAAGCGTGACAGGGAGTTGTGACAACATAACGAGACGCGCGGAGCGGGCGCTGTCGCGTTCGTACACTTTGCCCGGTCAGATTCTAGGATCTCAGTTCCTGGAATTACGGGGAGACAAAAGGCTAGACCCACTGTTCCCCTTTCAATAGAGCGCTGAAAGCTTTGGACCGGTAGAGTCCCAGCATCCGTCATCTTTGCCTGCCCTGCCTCCCTGGTCGAACTGAAAATTGGATTTTTCTACTTGCCCTGGCCGACTTTTCACCCCTGAAGACCAATACAATTACTTGATCGCCTTTTTAAAGGCGCAGGTTACCCCTCTGCTGCCCGCTACCTCCCTTTCTCCCTTTCCCTACATTTTCTCACCATTTTCCCTCTCCCTCTCCTCTCTTCTTCCTTTCTCCCTAGGCGTTGAGAAACGGCCAGAGCCGGTCCCCCAAACTTCATCGGCTGGTGTCTACAGTGTCTTTCCCGGACAATTCCCTTAGAATAAATAAAAAAGCACAAAGAGACCTAAAAAAATCAACAATTATCTCCAATAAAATATTTTAACAATGATTGTAAAAAAAAAAAACAGGATACCTGATCTTAAGCTCAACCTGTAAAATAATTCCTCCTCATGGACCCTTAAAAATTGAAAAGAACGACCTGTAAATCCTGATCCAGGAAAATATCTTGGGCTGTGCATTGATCAGCATTTACATTCACACAGCATACAGAAAATTTGATGACATATAATTTCATGATGCCAGCACTCAAATCCCCAAGGTTTAGCAACGCATAAGCATCTTACCATATATATATACAAATCCAGAAACAAACATACTTTGATTTTTTTAATAAATTAGATTGATTTTTACTAACCGTTTTGTAATTTTTTAAAAACATTATGAACAAAATGTAAAAGCCCCATGGGCGTAAAAAAGAGTAAACAAAATCAAAGTTTTATTCCAGGATGTGGGGAGGATAGTATAAATTCACACGTCCCATATAGTTATAGTTATACATATTATACGAGTCTAAAAAAACTGTAAGACATTTTGGTATACAGGGTGTCCCAAATGAATGCAGACCTTTACTATTGTTCTGTACCGCACTACCGCAGACACTAGGCATAATAGGTCAATGCACTCAGCTTCAATCAAAGAACGCTAACATAACCTGTCGATCGGTATTTTCCGCGGATAAGAACAAAGATTTGACTGATGTACATTTACTAACCGTTTAAGAAACCAGCACATATCTTATCAGCCGTGATGTATTCCTCGGTGTGGTGTTTCTTGTATTCGGTGCTGCACGCTTGATTGTCGATGACGGGGACACTCAGCACGCGCAGCTCATCGGACAACTGCCCTTCTTCCGTCACTCCCCAACCAGCAAACTGGAATCAGTTTACAATATATATATATATATAATGATTTTTTTTATATTCTTGAATAAAACAAAGGCGTAATTGTGTTTCTCTATAAAAACAAAAGATTTATTAACAATACGTATTTACAACTCTTATAAATTATATTATCGGTTAACAAAAGATTCACTTACCTATTTAAACAAAAGAAACAACATTTAAAGCCCTTATTTCAGGTTTCTTTAATAAATAATAAATAAAATAAGATAATATTTTCAGGAATTGTTAATCCAATAATTCTGACAGTTATATTTTCCTAACTCGATTCATTTGTTTGATATCTAGTGGGCCACCAACTAGCTCAGTACTTACTCAGTACTTACTCAGTGAATACAATCTTAAGGAAAGCACTCATAAGTGGTTTTCTTTACATCTCCCCCCCCTAGGGAGAAACAATTGCAAAATAGAATGCATGCAATTGTTCATTTACTAGCAAACACTGGACACAGTTTTGTAATGTGGTAGAGGTTTGATTCTGCTTTCCTGTGTCCGGTATCAACTTCATAGATTGAATTTGAGACCTTCTTTAGAATTTTGTATGGTCCAATCCGCAATTCCTCCAATTTCTTCCTATTTAGTCGATTTCCGTTTTCCACGTAGACTCTGTCTCCCACTTCCAATTTATATTCTTCCCTATGTATGTCGAATATTTTTTTATTATTATTATTTTTTTTTTTTTTTTTTTTATTAATGACAATATAAGAGAGTAACATTACAAAATAAGTAAAAATACAAAGTATACAAAGTAAAGTAGATTGTGCACAGTCCTCCTCACTAGGTATCCCTGTTCTGAGGCGGACTGTATGTTGCTGAAATGGGTGATTGACTTTTATTTCATCATCTTCTAGTCTTGATTTTCACAAATAACAAGAAATAAAATAAAAGTAATTATATTTGTTGTCTGCAGGTTGTATTGGGGTTACTTCATAATTTTAATGATTTCCTCATCTTCCTGTTTACTTAACCATAATTTGAGGTCTTTTTTAAACATTTGTATCTCCATGGTGTTCTTAATTTCAAATGGAAGGGCATTATATAATTTTGTAGCATGGAAATTATGGTTTTTCTGGCCAAAAGATGTATTTAATTGCGGGATGTTCAATAGTTTTGAGGATTTTGATCTTGTAGTGTAGGTGTGTTGGTCAGCAAGGTATTCATATTTTTCTTTAAATTTGAGAAGTGCATTTTTTGAGTATAATTTAATAATGCTGAACACATTAAAGTTTTTAAAAATGTCTTTTGATGGAGTTTTTATGGGTACTTTTAGGATTATTTTTATTATTGCTTTTTGCGTTTTAGCTAGCTTCTTCATGTGGATGTTTGAGGCAGTTCCCCATCCTATAATCCCATATTCTATGCGTGATTGGCAAAGAGCATAGTAGACTTTATATAGATCATTTTTACTTAGTATATTGCGGATGTTTCTAAAGTAGTACATGAGCTTTGTAAGTTTCTTTGTGATGCTATTTATGTGGGAGTCCCATCGAAGATTTTCATCGATTTCAATGCCGAGATATTTTATGTTTTTAGAATGTGTTATGGTGGGGCAGTGGCATGATTGGGTTAAGTCTTTTCCTTGACAATTGTGTAATTTAAGAGCATAATCCTCTGCTGGTTGTCCTCTGGCCGTTATAGAAAAAGTTAAATATTTAGTTTTGTTAACATTAAGTGTAAGTGAGTTTTGCTTAAGCCATTTTTGCAGAAGTACAAGCCCGTGTTCAGCATCTTTGAAAGTGGTTAACCAATCACATTCATTAAATAGAATGACAGTGTCATCAGCAAAACAAATGATTTTTCCTTTGATGTGTAGGTTGCAGATATCATTTACATATATCAAAAATAGTAAAGGTCCTAAGACGCTTCCTTGCGGTACACCATAATTGATCGGGAGAGGCTTACTTTTTCGATTTCCAATTTTAACACACTGTGAACGTTCTGACATGTAGCTTATTAGCAGATTTAAAGTTGTGTTTGACATCCCAATTTTTTTAAGTTTCTTGAAAAGGATTTTATGGTCTATCGTATCAAAGGCCTTTTGCAGGTCTATAAAAATTGCCAAAGATTTATTTCCCTTGTCTAAGCTTTTTGTGATCGTATTTACAATATCGTCTAAGGCGTCGGCAGTACTCAAATTTTGTCTAAAGCCGTATTGGGATTTTGATATTAGGTTATTTTCTTCAAGGTACGTCATAAGTTGTTTTTTTAGTACTTTTTCCAATATTTTAGAAAATGTACTTAGAAGGCTTATCGGTCGATAGTTATTGATATCATTTTTACATCCTTGTTTATATATAGGTATAACAGTAGCTTCTTTAAGGGACATGGGAAATATACTTTTAGTTATAGATAGATTGATAAGGTGGGTCAGTGGGAAAGTAATTTCTTCACTGAGTTGTTTTATTGTATTTGTTGAGATTACTTCATCGCCTGATGAAACATTTGGTTTTAAGGAAGTAATTATATTTCTGATTTCGTCAACGGTTATTTGTTTGAAATCAAATTCCCTTTCTAGATTGCGAGCTTCATTCGGTTCAACTGCATCATTAACACACAAGGTTATTTGTTTTGCTAAGTTTGACCCAATATTTGTAAAAAAGTGATTAACGTGATCTAGAATTTTGTCAGGGTTTTCGGCATATAGAGTGGGAACCTTGTTTATGTTCAGTTCATCTATCTTAGATGTATTACTGGTGGATTTAGAATTGGTCACTTCATTTATAATTTGCCACATTTTTCTGGGATTATCGTTACATTCGTCTATTTTATTTTTATAGTAGGATTCTTTTGTGGTGTTTATGATATTCTTGCAAATGTTTCTGTATCTTTTGTAGTATCGTAGTAGCTTGTGTATATCATAAGGATTTTGTTTAAGTTTTTTATGTAATTCGTCTCTTTTTCGTATACAGTTTATAATATTCTGTGAGATCCAAGGCTTAATGTGGATATTCTTATGTGAAATTTTCTTCAAATTTTTTTTAGTATTGGAAACTATATTATGATGGATTATATCAATGAAGCTGTTCCACGCATCATTGGTGTTGTCAATATTTTGTATTTTTTTCCAATCAGTACATTGCAGGTTTTTCTTAACGGCATTCCAGTTTGTTTCAGATTTTTCTATTAACGTCGGTCTAATTTGAGTTTTCCTTTCTTTGTTTTGATTTATAGCTAGGATTGTTGTAAAATGGTCAGTTATTGTTGATTCATTTATGACAGATTGAGTATGTTTTTTAGTTTTACTCATAATATGGTCAATGCAGGTTTTGGAATTGTCAACTTTTCTAGTGGGTTCATTTATAAGACTTTTAAGACCATGTGAGGCTAATATCTGTAGATATTCATTTTTTTGGGGATGACCATTTTCCAGAATATTGATATTTAGATCTCCGATAAGAAAGACATTTTTAGTTTCTTTTTGTAGAGTGAGTTCATCATCCAAGGATTTAATAAAAGGATCAAAATTGTAAAATGATGGTGATCGATAGATAGCAAATATAGTTGATTCCTTTCCAATTTTAATTTTAAGACAATTGGCATTTGTTATTGTAGTTTCTTTCACTTCGGCTTTTATTTCATTTTTTAAATATATGATTACGCCATCATTTTGTTTATTGCTAGTTACGGTTGAGTAGATAGTATATCCAGCAATTTCCATCGGTGAAGATTTCTTGTTTATCCAACATTCAGTGAGAATTATGATGTCAAAGCGAAGTCCGATATGTTTTAATTGAATTTGCAATTCATCAAAATTTTTATTTATGCTTC
Organism: Limnephilus marmoratus; assembly: GCA_917880885.1. Taxonomy (NCBI): domain Eukaryota; kingdom Metazoa; phylum Arthropoda; class Insecta; order Trichoptera; family Limnephilidae; genus Limnephilus; species Limnephilus marmoratus. The sequence goes on along the minus strand of OU862928.1, from coordinate 11,047,628 downwards.
TTATATTTGTATGTAGAATTTTGAAATAATTATTTAAAGTTGTTAAAGCCTTTGGGTCAGAAGTAATTATTGTGGTATTCATTTTCATAATATAAAACTATTAAGTGGAATATTTAAGTGCCTTTTTTTACACAATATTTTTAATATCGTCTATATGTTTGATGTAGATTATTTTTTCGTTTGGCATTTTTCGAGTCATTATTTTTCCATCTTTACACCAAACGTAAGAATAGTTTTTTTCTTTGGCAGCTTTTTTGGTTTTCCAGAGCAGTTCCCTTTGATATGGGCTCAATTCTTCTGCAATATAGATTGTTTCAGTAGTGATGTCTTTTATATCTTCATAATTAATATTTTTCCTTTTAGAGATTAGATTGTCTCTAGTCGTTTTTTCAGCAAATTCCACTAGCAGTTTTGGTGGCGCATTGTTTCTTCTATCAGGAGTCCTTTTTACTTCAATTATCTCCTTGTGCTGGATATCCATTCCTGCCGCCGCCGCAACTTTTTTTACGATTTCAATCTGCTGCTCCCCATTTTTTTGGGGAATGCCTGCTATTTCTAGGAAATTAGACCGAGATTTGTACTCAAGGTCTGATATTTTTATTTCAAGTTGTTTGATAATAATATGCTTTTCCTGCTATATAGTTGTGTGATTTTATTGTGTTCTTAAGAGCTAGTTCCCTATCTCTTTTCAGGTCTTCACTTGTATGTCTTGATTTCAATTCAAGTGGTAGAATATTCACATTTTCGCCTTCCAAGAGGTATTTTGGAGCAAACTTGGTGACTGTGTGTTCTGTTTCGTTATATTTTTCTACACATTTCTGTGCAATCGTAGTCCATGATGTTTTCTTATCACTTTCATTTATTTTACATCTTATCTTATTGACTAAAGTTTGATTTAGCCTTTCATTCAGCCCGTTTGAAAATGGTGCATCCACAGCAGTGAAAACCATTCTTATATTCTCCTTCTTCAGAAATTCTTTAAATTCTTTGGAATTTATACCAGGGTATTGGTCCGTTAATACCATATCAATGTTGTATCCTTGTGACACATTTTTTATTAATTTTATAAAATCACTGGAGCTTTGATTTCTTGATGCGAAAATATAAGCATATCTTGTGAAATGATCAACCAGAAGATGTAAATATTTCTTTGTTGAGCGTGACCCTCCAAAGCCTCCAATGGTATCAATAGATATAATTTCAAAGGGACGTGCTGCTGGAACTAAATGTGACATTAAACCATATTTTGGCTTCCTCCTTGATTTGTTTTTAATACAAATTTCACATTTTTCACAAATTTGTTTAATGTTTTCGATGATATTCTTTGCTGTATAGAATGGTGTTATTTTATTTGTCATCTGGGTTCTCCCAATATGGCAGTAAGTGTCGTGGACATTCGTTATTAGACTTTTGCTAAGTTGTTCTGATAGTAAAATTTTTTTCCTTCTTTTATTCTTTTTGTAGTATATTTCATTCTCCAATATAAGTTTTCCATTTTGTAAGTCTAGATTGGTGTGTTGGTCCTTTTTTATATCTTCTAGGTTTATTAAATTTACTACTTTTAAAAAGTCATCAGTATTTTCAAAAGGTTCTAGAACTGGATTTCTGCTTAAACAGTCTGCTTCTTGGTTTGATTTTCCTGGGTTATATTTAATTTTAAATTGATATTGGGATAAATAATACGTCAAATCCCCTAGTTCTTCGTCGGTTCTAGCCTTTATGTTCATATTTTCTAATGGTTTATGATCTGAGTAGACGGTAAATTCTTTTCCCATAAGCCAGTGTTGCCAATATTTCACAGCTTCTTTTATTGCCAGACATTCTAGGTATATTGCTTTCTTCTTTTTTTGAGCTTCAGTCAATTTTTTTGAAAAATAAGCAACCGGCTTACAGTCCCCGTTTTTATCTTTTTGTTTCAGCACTGCTTCCACTCCTTTGATACTAGCATCCGTGTAAATGCTTATTGGTAGTTCAGGGTCAAAGATATTCAGAAGTGGTTCTGAACATAACAATGCTTTTATTTTATCAAATGTTTCCTGACATTCTGTGGACCATATGAATTTCACGTCTTTCCGTAATAAATTGTGTAACGGGTCCAGGATAATCGCACTGTGTGGCACAAATTTATGATGAAAATTTATTTTTCCTAGGAATTGGCGTATATTTTTTTTTGTTTCCGGAACTGGAAAGTTTTTGACAGCGGTTAAATAATCTTTCAGAGGTCTGATTGAATTTTTTTCTATTATGTGACCTAAATATTTTGCATAATTTTTTGCAAAAGTACATTTCGAAAATTTTAGTCTAAAGCCTTCTGTTAGAATTGCCTCCATTAGTCTCGATATATGTTGCATATGTTCTTCAAAAGTTCTTGAAAAAATTAATATGTCATCTATAAAATTTACTGCAAAACTGGAGAGTTTGTATTTTCTTATGATGTTGCTCAATATTCTTTGAAAAATGGCTGGGGCCGTCCTCAACCCAAACGGGAGACACGTCCATTGAAAATGACCTTCTTGTGTAACAAATGCAGTTTTATATCTATCTTGAATTTTCAAAGGAATTGACCAAAATGCCGAATTTATGTCAAAAGTAGAAAAATATTTACAGTTTACGGTTTTAACCATCAAATCCTCAATCAACGGAAAAGGTTGTGATTGAGGGACGACAATTTTGTTCAATTCTCTGAAATCTATACATAACCTTGTTTTTTGATCATCTTCTTTTTTATATGCCATAGTTACTGGAGCAGCAAATGGGCTATAAGATTCCTCAATTAAATTCTTCTCTAATAGTTTTGATATTTGATATTCTATTTGTCTTCTATCTTCTGCTGTGCATCTGTATGGACGTTTGTAACAGTATTTATCCACCATCAAGTCAATATGAGCTTCATAATCTTTTACAGTACCGACGTCGTATTTATCTTTGGCGAAGATTGGTTTGTATTTTTCTACCAACTTATCAATTTCTGATTGTTGATATAAATCTAGATGGTTTATTATCAGTTCAAATCCATCCGTGTTTATATGTTCGTTAAAATTTATTTCACCTTTGTTTATGTTTTTGGTGTCTTTTTCCTCTATTTTACCTAGTACATCAGGAATTTTGATATTTGTTATATTTGAAGTATCATTTTTTGAGTAGTTATTCTTTTTTATATCTTCATTTGAGGTCGCTTCTTCTGGTTTGTTACATTGTATGATCTTTAATTCTTCGTTTTGCATTAATTTGAAATTTTTTATACAATCCAAACCAATTAGAAAATCGTAATTAAAATGTTCATTATCTACTACAAATATGTCCACAATTCTTTCTATATTGTAGATTTTTATTTTTAGTGTTAACATACCTTTTGTTTTCTTCTCACCATTAATAGTCTTCAAGTTAACTATTTGTATATCACTTGTACATGCTCTTGGCTGTATCTTTAATAATTTTGCATTAATTAATGACACATTTGATCCCGAATCATAAATTCCAGAAATTTTTAAGTATCATTTAATAGTAACTCGACTTTTATTAATGGTGGCACATCTAGTTTTTTGGATTCTTCTCGTTTAGTTCAATTTCCAATTCAGAGTTATTTACCGTTTTTACAACTGCTTTTTTATTTTTCTCCTTAAACCAGCAATTTTCCTCAAGATGGTAACGTTTCCCTTTTTTCTCGTTAACACAGATTCGGCATGGTTTTTTTTCTTCAATTTCTTTGGATTTAGCGTCAGAATACATAATACTTTTTTTTTCATACTTATTCTTCCCAACAAGATGTTCTAATTTTCCTATGTTATTGTAAAGATCTTCCGTTCCTTGTAAAATTTCTCTGTCAATTTTATCAGTCACATAATTAGGTAAGCCAAATGCTATGAGGTCGATAAGTGTCCCAGTATCAATTGTTTTCCTTACTTCCAGCAATAATTTTTCTTTTTTTAAAGCATACTCGAGCAATGAACCTGCTTGATATTTAAAGGCGAGAGCATATCTAATGGGTGACCATCCTTTGTTTGTAAAAGTATCACAATTTTTTTTTTCCCATTTGTCCCATTCCGATTCCACTGTAAGTTTCATTAGCATGCAGCTGTATCATTCTACACCGGAGTATTCCAAAAAATGTTTTAAAATTTCAATTTTCTTTTTGTCTTCGTTGATTTGGAAGCGTTCACATTCTTTATTAAAATCTTCAATCCACTGGTTCGCATTTGAGCTTCTGCCAGTAAATTTGCCAATCATGAAATCCTTTGCAATTTTCCCTAAATTTTGAGTTTCAGATTTTGTTTGTTTACTTTCAAGCAATTTCTCTAACAGTTTTTCCAGCGTTTGACTTGATCCACTAAGTATAGATTCCGCTTTATTTGTGTTTTCCATAATTTCTTCCAGGTAAATATCATTAAACTGTAAGTTTTGTTCTGTATCTAAATATATTTTTGACATATCATCCGTCAAGGTTATCCATATTTTTCTTGTTTGATGTCTTTTATTTAATGATTTTTTTACCTTATCATAATTTGGAGTGTTTGTAATTCCTTGGTGTAGATTTGTAGGTTGGGATTCGTGTGGTATTCCATAAATCCGTCCATCAGGTGTAGCGATCGAGGTTATGCATATGACGTTTGATTTTCCATCTGCCGCTGGTCTCACAGCAAAATCAAACCTCAATTTTTCCATTTTTCGTGAAATAGTTAAGTATAGAAAATGTTGTTTTATAATGATTTTTTTTATATTCTTGAATAAAACAAAGGCGTAATTGTGTTTCTCTATAAAAACAAAAGATTTATTAACAATACGTATTTACAACTCTTAAAAATTATATTATCGGTTAACAAAAGATTCACTTACCTATAAAAACAAAAGAAACAACATTTAAAGCCCTTATTTCAGGTTTCTTTAATAAATAATAAATAAAATAAGATAATACTTTCAGGAATTGTTAATCCAATAATTCTGACAGTTATATTTTCCTAACTCGATTCATTTGTTTGATATCTAGTGGGCCACCAACTAGCTCAGTACTTACTCAGTACTTACTCAGTACTTACTCAGTGAATACAATCTTAAGGAAAGCACTCATAAGTGGTTTTCTTTACATATATATATTGCGTTATGTTATCACGTTCTCCTTCCTGCTCATTCGCTGAAGTGGACTAACATATAAATATTATTATTGATATAGCAGATAAAAATGTATCCAGACACTAACTAGATAGCATTTAGTTCGAGTTGAATCTTGCAATCATATATAAAGATAGCAGCCAATAATATGTGCGTTAAGAAAATTAAGATAATTTTGGTAGTTCTTAGTCGAAGTATGATACAGTTAAAAGTGACCGAATTTGATATGGGCTCATGTAAGCAAAGGGTCCTTGGTTCGACTCCCAGTGGAGCCATTATCTTTTTCTGTCTCCAGATTTTTGATTGAGTTTCGTTTATATTGTCTTCATTTAAATAAATATTATTATTTGAGATTTTACTCATAAAACACTCATTTCACTCTTCAAGGTAATTGGAATGCCGTCTATCTAAAAGCAAACAGGGGCATAACTATTGTTAAAAGATGATTAGACAATAACATACTAACAATGAACGTGACAAAAACGAAATATATTGAGTTTAGCATAAATACATCCTTAAGTATTCCAGTAAATCAAATTAAAATATGTGCGTGCTCCCTGACTAATGCTAATATATGTGATTGCCCTAACTTAGAACGGGTGACTAAAAATAAAACTTAGGTATTATCTTTGACAGCAATTTAAAGTGGAAAGAACATGTCATTATCACTACAGCAAACAAACTTAGAAAATCAATATACTTCTTTAGACATACTCGCAACTTTTAAAACTTGAATCAACTCAAAACAATTTACTACGCCCTATGTCAAACTCTATTTGAATACGGTATTATAGGCTGGGGAGGAGCAAACACTGCCGCCATTGCTCCGATCTTTAAAGCCTAGAAACTAATTATTAAGATTATATTAAAACTACCAATCACAAGCAGTTCGAATGAAATCTTTAGGGGAATCTGTGTCTTGGACATTAGGCAAATTTATGCCAAAAACACATTAGCATACCTCTTCAAACACAGAACTACCTTCATGGGCGCCCGCAGAAAATTTTCTAGGGGGGGCAAAATATTTTTAGTAATGTTTTATTTTAGTGTAGCGTATTTGTATGGTGAACGAACGGACAGGACACTGTAGACACTGGACAATATTATAACGATTGTTCATTCTGTAGCAACAATTTTTTATTAACACAATATATGTAGAAAACAAAAAATATCATAAGTAACGTAAATAAAATTTATTCTTTAAACAAGAACTTGGAGTCGTCTGTTATCGCTGCCAAACATATTTACAATTTTATCCATATGTTGCAGTTCACTTTGTCTCTGTATACGCTTAACATGCACAATCCAGACAGATGTTCATCTGACATTGTAGATCTAAGCAATGAAATCTTGGCTACTTTTGTATTCTCGCGTTTCAGTTTCAAAATTATCAAGGCTTCAGTTTCAAAATTATCAATGTGGTGTATTTGATTAATAATAGACATTATATCCTTAAACTGTTGACGATTCAGTTTGCACAATTTGGAAGGATGTAGCAACGCTAAGTTAAATTGTGCACTATTGGCTTCACAAAATCGACTCTCCATTGAGTTAATTAGAGAATCTAAGTATGGAATGTAAACTGGTTGTCTGAAGTTTTTTTTTTTTTTTAATGTTCTTTATTCAGTAAAGTTTATACATTATAGTAAATGGATAATTTTTTGGCCATCACACTAGGCACATGCCCGTGTTGTAGTGGCCAATTTTATGTTAAGTATAATAATACAAATTAAAAATAAGTTGAATGGAAAACAAAATAATATAAAAATAAAATAAAATAATTTATACATCTAAAACAAGTATGATGTATAAAGGAATTAAAAATAATGCAAAATATCTACATAAGTTTAAGATATATAAATATATAAAAAATAAGTATGGAAAAACAGAAAAATTAAAAATAATATGAAAAGTATATGGAAGAAAATACGTATTATTGAATTAAAAATAATACAAGGAGCATGTATCAAAAAAAAAAAAAAAAAATACAAGTACATTTGTGTAATTAAAATACTATTAAAATGTAATAAAAATACAAGTACATTAAGTACAAGTGTGTTTGTAAAAAATACAGATACAATATAAAATCAAAAAAGTACTATTTGGTAAGACAGTAGGGATAAGTTATATCTTGATGAGCGATTTGCATCGTGTCTTGGTAACATAGATATATATAAGAAGTTTTAGTGTAAATCCACGTTTGAGCTAAGGCTAAAAATATGTACTCAAATATGGAATTATTTTCACAAAATTTTTCGTAATAAATACTTGAGTATAAGAAACATGTAAGTAGTGTTAAGAGCGTTTAACCAGCCAGCGGACGAAAATCCACATTTCGCCGAAAGTTGTTCTTCCGATCGTGCAGGGCGGTTACAATGAGAAAGATTGATTATTCTCCGTACCAGCTTTTTAAAATTATAACTCAATATCGAATTTATTTCAATCCAAATTAGCTTTAATTTATACCTTCATCCAAAAATGCTGAAAGGCGTGATGATAAAACTATTAAAAAAGTATACTTTTTGTAGTTATTTTTTGATTATAAGTATTTATCATTTTTCAATAATGTCTAAATTTAATAAGAATGTTAAAAAAATCTGAAATATATTAGTTTGTAAGTGCGCAAATAAATACACAAATGGACCAATTTTCGTCAAGAAACACATGTACGTACATATTTTTAAATGGTTTTATTGAAACTAAAATTAAAATTCTAATACATAACTTTGCTAGATAATGTATTGATTTATTTTACTGCATGATTACATTATTTGAAATGGGTGTGGTATAATATAAAAACTTTTTTGAAAATTTAACAAATCTGCCAACGACCTATGGAATAACCTTATTATACTAAAAAATAAAAAAAATTCTAAAAATTTATTACATAACTATGCTAGATAAAAGAACAATCTTTCGAAATCCATTTATAATTTTTTGTGGAAAAGAGTCAATACGTCTAAAAACTTTTTTGAAAATGACGTATTTCCGGCTTTCTCTGGTAATGCCCTCTTAAACATTTTTTAATGATGAATATGAAAGAGAAATATATTGTTCTGTAATATACAAGTTATTAAAATTATTTACTGGTGGTATAGGTTCATATGTTCCTTAAAGAAATTTCGCCCCTTTTCAGATATCCATTTATGCACACCGGTTGCAAAGTGAGTAAGTGTTTTTGATGTTTTGATGTCGTTATTTAACGTGTTGAATATTTTAGGTGCGATGTATGAGTATTGCCTTTGTGAAAAAGTGGTTTTTGTTACAGGAATTATGCATATTCCATGCTTTGAGTAGCGTGTATGTATGTCCGTTTGCGTAGAGTTTATCAATCCATTTTTCCAGATATGGATAAGAGCTACCTTGATATACAGTTGGCGAATGTCAAGAACTGTGAGTTTCTTGAAAAGTGGCTCTGATGGATGAGAGGGGGAACATTTGAAGATGACCCTTAGCAAAAGTTTTTGTACGGTCACTAGAGGGTAGAGGATGGATGCTGCACAACCTCCCCATCCTATAATGCCATACGTTGCTATCGATTGAAATAGAGCAAAATATACAGTTCTTAGAGTGTTTATATCAAGGATTGATCGTAGAGAATAAAAAATATGGCATAACTTACGGAGCCTCTTAGTTATTTATTTATTTATTTATTTAAACGCCCATAGGGCTTTTAACATAGAATGCAGTACATTTTTTTTTATTACAGTGAAAAGATTATAAGTAACATAACATATGTTAAAAACAAAATACAGATTATATAAAATATAAGCGTTAACAAAATACAGGTAAAAAATAGGAGTATGATATAGACGCCGTGCAGACGAACACTATATACCTAACATTAATTATTGTCATTGAGGTATGATATTATAGCCTTCTTATAACTATATTCGGTGCAGTTGAACACATCTACTACTTCTGAGAATGCATTTCCAACTGCATGCAATCTAGGTATAAGCGAGTATCTAAATGACTCAGTCCTGATATTTTTGTTGCAATTAAAAAGAATTTTGGATCGAGTAGTTCTAGTAGGTATGTGGAAGGTAATTAGGTTTAATAAATCAGGACTGTCTATAATACCATTAACAATTTTAAAAATAAAAGTCAAGTCGGAAATAAGTCTTCTATCTGAAAGTTTGAGTAAGTTTAATTCTTTCATCAAGTGGTTGTAATTTATTGATTCTATTGGTAGACCAAGTTTGTTAATGAATCTTAAGAATTTATGCTGAATTTTTTCTATGGAATCGGAGTGGATTTTGAAGTGAGGGGACCAAATAGAAGAATTATATTCGACTTGACTTCGAACTAGAGAGGAATATAGGATTTTTAATGTTTATTTATTTATTTATTTATTGTTGTTATACGCCCGTAGGGGCTTTTACATAGATTAGAAAATAATATTTAAGATATCTAGGATTACACATACATAGAATTTATACCAAAAGTTATAAAAGTGAAAAAACTTTTAAGAATATACAAGTAGTTTTTAAAGAAAAAAAAAAAACCACTTGTATAATCTTGTGGAAACCCGTGAAATATTTTAAACAATGTAATATTTAACAATAACATAGAACGAAATATAATATAAACATTACAATAACAAATCAAATCGTTAAATATATTATACCCATGTTACAATAATTTGTAGGATTCAACAAAGTGTTGGTTTAAATTGCATTTTAGAATGTAAAGGGAATCAGCAAATACATCTACAATACCACCAAACTTGTTGCCTAAATAATGCATCCTATTGGTAAGTGAGTGTGATTGATAGTTAGTTGTGTATGTGTTGCAAAAGAATGTTATATTTTGTCTAGTATTCCTTGTCGGTACAAGAAGTTTAATAGTAGAAACGATGGCAGGGCTGTCAATTAGGTTGTTCATAATTCTGTACAATAAAATTAGGTCTGAAATGATTCTTCTGTCAGACAGCGTAATTAAATTTAGTCGATTCATTAAACTTAAATAATTAATGTTTTCTATTGGAATTTTGAGTTTGAAATTTAAGTACCTAAGAAATTTGTGTTGAACTCGTTCTATTTTGTTAGAGTGTACTTTATAGAAAGGGGACCAAATAGGTGAATTATATTCAACTTGACATCTAACTAATGAAATGTAGAGTGTTTTCATGCAATCCAAGGACTTAAAATCAGTTAGGGTTCTACAAAGGAAGCCAAGAATCTTTAAAGCCTTATTAGTTATATTATCTATATGTGGTGTGAATGTTAAGTTTGAATCGAATATAACTCCCAAGTCGCGAATTTGTAATACTGGTGTTAATTTAACATTATTAAAATTATATTCATATAAAATATGAGAATGAGTTCTGGAAAATCGTATTACTTGACATTTCTCAGTATTCAAAAATAACATATTTTGTTCGCACCATTTAAAAAATTCATCTAAATTAGCTTGTAAAATTAGGCAATCATATATATTTCGTATTTTTTTAAACAATTTTAGATCATCTGCAAAAAGTAGGACTTGTACATCTTTAAATATGTTTACAATGTCATTAATGAATATTAAGAAGAATATTGGGCCGAGGTGGGACCCTTGCGGGACACCACTTGTGGCCTCGAATACATAGGATTCTATAAAATTAATCCTCACACTAAGCACTCTATTACTGAGGTAACTGATAATCCATGTCAATAAACTTCCTTTGATGCCTAACAGTCGGAGTTTGGATATAAGAATGTGATGTCGAACCTTATCAAATGCTTTACTGAAATCAGTGTATATAGAATCCACTTGTTGTTTCAGACTAAGGGATTCGGATATGTAATTATTATAGATAGTTAAATTACTTAAGGTAGATCGACCTCTGATAAAGCCATGTTGGTTAGGAACAATAATATTGTTGATAGGTTTTACAATGGTAAAATAATATAAAATAATACAATGTTGAAATATTTTTAAAATCTCTGCCATTTCGAAGAATGAAACCTAGCATTTTTAATCCTTTATTGGTTACTGTAGTTATATGTGGAAGAAAGTTAAATTTGGAATCGAAAATAATGCCAAGATCATTAATCTCACTGACAGAGGTGAGGGAAACATTATTAATTTTATATTGATAGTTAATGGGTTGATTTGTTCTGAAAAACCTAATTATCTGGCATTTACTTATATTCAGATAAAGTTTATTAGTTTTACACCAGCCTTGTAGTTTATTTAAATTTGATTGAATGTGAATACAGTCATTTATTGTTTTTATAAGTTTGAATAGTTTTAAGTCATCGGCGAAAAGCAACACTTCAACATTATTATCAAAAACAGTGATGATATCATTTATAAAAAGTAGGAACAGTATTGGGCCTAAATGTGACCCTTGAGGTACACCGCTAGTAGCCATGAATTTGTGTGATAGGTAAGAGTTATTTTTTACTTGGAGAATTCTATTGGTTAAGTAACTCTTTATCCATTCCAATAGTTTACCCTCTATTCCCATTTTACTAAGTTTGTTGAGAAGAATTTCATGGTTAACTTTGTCAAACGCTTTGACAAAGTCTGTATATATTGAATCTACTTGGGTTTTATTTTCAAGTGAGCATGCAATAAACTGTTCGTACAAGGAAAGATTTGTTAGGGTGGATCTGCCCGGCATAAAGCCATGTTGGTTAGGTACAATGATGTTATTAATATGTATGGAGATTCTATCAAGGATAAGTTTTTCAAACAGTTTGGGGATAGTTGAGAGCATGCAAATGGGTCGGTAATTAGTGACATCATGAATATCACCCTTTTTAAATACAGGTGTGAGATAACAGTTTTTCCATAAATCGGGGAAACAAGTACCTTCTATCCCAATCTGTTGCAGTTTTTTTAGGAGAATGTGATGTGAAATAGTATCAAAGGCTTTAGATAAGTCTAGAAAGACAGCAAGAGGTTTATTACCCTTATCAAGGTTATCGGATATCAGTTTGGTGAAGGTTGCAATTGCATCATCAGTACTACGGTTTTTGCGAAAGCCATACTGGTTATTTGAAAGGATTTTATTTTTCTCAAGGAACTTAACCAGTTTTAGTTTTACTACATTTTCAATGATTTTGGAGATTGTACTCAGTAGAGATATTGGCCTGTAACTATTTACGGAAGATCTGTCACCTGATTTGTAAATAGGGATGATTAAGACATGTTTAAGAGAGTTTGGAAATATACCGGATTGGAGGCTAAGGTTTATAATATGCTCTAGAGGCTTGGCTATAAATATTTTTAAATGTTTTGTAAGTTTAGTAGAGATTTCATCTATTCCTGTTGAGTGAGTATTTTTTAAAGTTGATATGATTTCTATAATTTCTAATTCTGTAGTGGGGGTGAAAAGGAAAGGACTATATCTCAGGTGAGTCAGGGATATTTCGTTTGCGAGTTCATGCTCCGAAACACTATTCTTGTCAGAATATGATTGGAAAGGTTAGAACCAATTGTAGTGAAAAACTCATTGAGATGATCTGCGATTTTTTCAGATTCATTACCTGTGTTTGTTAGTAAATGACCATCAACGTTAATCTTGTTTATGGGTGTTGTCGTTACTTTAGTATAAGATATGTCTTTAATGATATTCCATATTTTTTTCTTGTCATTCTCTGCGTTATTTATTTGTTTTTTGTAGTAATCTTCTCTGGCCTTTAAAGTAATTTTTTTGCACCCATTTCTGTATTTCTTGTAAAACAGGTGAGAATCATGGTCGTTGGGATTTTTTTTACAGAGTGCGTGTAGTTTATCGCGCTTACGAATAGAGTGTAGGATACCAACAGTTATCCAAGGCTTATGTTTAGAATCATGGTGTTTAGGTTTGTGAGTTGTGTCTGATGTAGCGTTGGTTAGATGGATATGTAGTGTGTCAACAAGAGATTTGCAGGCCAGACTGGGATCAATCTGTTTGTAAACATTTAACCAATTTTCTTGAGAGACCAAGTCAAAAAGTGTATTGTAAGATATTTTCTTTTGCGTGATTACGTGTTGCGGTGGTTTATGTATTTTATGAGACAGAGATGTTATGGTAGCGTAGTGGTCTGTGACAGTGCATTGGTATACAAGAGATCTGGTTTTTAATTTACATTTTGAAAATACATGATCAATGCAACTCACAGACGAGCCAGATATCCTGGTGGGTGCTGTAATGGCTGGGACGAAACCTTGTAGTGTTAGTAGGTTTATATATTCATTGACTTGAGGATGTGTGGAATTAATTATATTTATATTGAGATCACCGATAATAAGGATATTATCACAATTTTTCACACATGATAGAGATTGATTAAGTGAATTTAGAAATGGGGTTATGTTAGATGTGCTTGGTGATCGATATATAGAAAATATGGTTACATGGTTTTCTATTTGAATTTTGAGACAATTTGAGTCGTTGATTATGATTTCGTTCGCTGAGTGAGATATATGCTTTTTGATGAATACGATAACTCCTTCGTTCTGTGTTAGGTTATTATGTGTGTTGTAGTGGGTGTAGTTTGTTATGTTTTTTGGAATGTAGTTTTCATTGATCCAGCATTCAGTTAAAATGATTATGTCAAAGTCTGAATTCAGATCTGTGAGAACTAACAATAGTTCGTTGAAATTACGGTTTATGCTTCTGACATTTATTGAGAAAATTTTTAGGGCAGGTTGAGTTAATATTTTTTGAACTTCGAGAGGACTGTTTGTCTCTGTATATGGAATTATGGACAAATTGTCCAATTGATCAGTTATATCTACCATTTTTAATGTTTGTATAAAGCATAGTAAGTTGTAATGGTTTTGATGTAATCACAATAACACATTTTTTGTACAATAAGAAAACTAGATTACTGGAAAGAGGTGATTGTATTAATTTATTTGATCGATTAAAAACAATGATGGGGTATATGCTTTTGTTAAATGTCTTTGGGCTAGAAAAATTCAATAATATGTTTTTTGTAACAGAGAGTATCAAGTAATATATAAATGAATATACAACAATATACAAGAGAATCAAGTAAAATTAAAGTATACCAAATGACGAAAGTTGATTATAAGTTATTTGGCGAGGGAGATAAAAGGTTTTTTTGTTTTTTCGGGTGTCCCAACGTCCTTGCGTACATATATTTGTCCCCCTCTGATCAGGCAAACTTAAAAATATTGTCTCGTGCAGCCTTACGTGCAAGAAACCAATAATGTTTAGCTCGAAATGTCAAGTGTTCACTGATATAAATCTGGGAGCTCTTTCCTGCCATTCCTATGATATTTGTGTTTAGTTTATCCTCCCGATTTGCAGATCGCTTGTTAAATGTTTTTATGTCATTCAAGAAGATGTCACGGTCATCGTTTGTTTTGAATCTGAGGATTATCGGCCGTTGTAAATCTTTGTTGGTTTTTTGTCCAGTACGGTAGGCTGCTTCCACGTTTTTCAGTTCTGTTCCGGCATTTGCAATTTTTTGGATATTGAAAACAACATTTTTTAAGTCTTCTCCGCTTACTTCCGGGATTCCGCGTATTTCCGCGTTTTTCGACCTGTTTTCCCTGTCTAAATTTTCAAATTGTCCTTCTATTTGCTCTAAGCGCGCTTCAAGATCACAGTTTTTTTTTTCAAGTTTTTTGTTTATATTCTCAAGTTCGTGGACTCGAAGTAGGATATCCTCGTATTGTTTACTCATTGTTGTAATTGTGGCGAGAATTTGGGTGTTTTGGTCGAATATTGCGTTTTGTTTTAGTAGTAGTTTGTTGTCCAAAGTTGAGGCACCGCTGGCAGTGACGTTGAAAGCCGGAGTGTCAGATAGGCATTTCTTGCATTTAATTTGGGCGCGTCGCTCCTTAGTGAGTCGACGGTATGAGCTCTCTGCCACTACAGATGGAATATTCCCTTGCACACGGCGCAGGTAAATACGGACTCTTCGGAGAGAGTGGGTTCTGAACAGGCTTTGCAATTATTCATGTTGTGGAATATTATTATGTTAGTTAGTAGTAAAGTTGTCCTTGCGCCTGTTGGTAGGCAAGATTCGTAACACGAGTGCTAAATTTTGTTTCTGATGTCTTTGTCAGGCGATCTGTTTCAGAATAATTGACGAACCTACAACGGTTCACCAATTCAACTGGTTTTATTGATCCGCTATGAGATGGCACTAT
Source organism: Limnephilus marmoratus (assembly GCA_917880885.1). Classification (NCBI taxonomy): domain Eukaryota; kingdom Metazoa; phylum Arthropoda; class Insecta; order Trichoptera; family Limnephilidae; genus Limnephilus; species Limnephilus marmoratus. The sequence goes on along the minus strand of OU862928.1, from coordinate 11,032,418 downwards.
TGTAATTTCTTAACACCTTAGTGGTTTATAAATAAAAAAATAAAAATCTTTTGCGGCAATAGGGATCGTACCCGCGTCCTCCAGATATCGGTGTGAGCAGACTAGGCTAGCTTGCTCGGCGTTCTTACCACTACACCACGAACGAGTTATGGGCACTCGTCAAATAACAGTGATATTAAATGACCCACAGCTCTTGTATATTAATTACTCGGTGTGTGATGATTTTTTCTTTTGGTAACAACACTGTCTGACACAAAACACTTTGGTAATCCACTTGAAATAAGAATAAATCTGATTGTTTACAGTTCACTAAGTAGAAAATTCACTTTCCTGATTTTCAGGAACACGTTTACCGATGAATTGCTTGGTTATTGTGTACTGTAAGCCACTGTAAGTAACAAATTTAGGTGATTTCTGAGGAGCGATATTTTGGCGTGCGGCCTGATTGAGAGGTACTTGTAGGTATCCTATGAGAGGTACTCTTCAACACTTATGATTCCCGGATTACTTGGATGTTTTGTCTTCCACACTGCCTTGGGATAATCAGTTCAATATCCACTTTCTGTGTGAGTTTACTGTTTTCTCTAAAATATCCCTGAAATAGTTGTCGAAATCACCTCGGTGAAGTTTTACTACACTGAGCAATCCAGGGGGGGGGCAAGTGCCCCCCTTGCCCCCCCCTGCGGGCGCCCATGACTACCTTTGAAAATGTCCAAACTGCTCGAGATACTAGAACCAAAGGGCACAATCTCCTACTTATTCCTTTTGCTAAAACAAACATTGGCCAAAGAAATTTTAGATACTTTGTAACAAAACTATATAATACACATCCACCGGCAATTGACAAAACACAATGTATCTTAAATATAAATCTGACACCAAGTCCTGGATTACCGGCCAAAACAGATCCAACATTAAAGATTTTATTTAAACTAACTTATAAGTATTTATTGTTTCAATGTTACGTTGATGATTAACTGTTACTTGTAATATTGTGATATTATTTGTACTTTGTATGTGTTATTATTATAAACTGCTCATGCTAAGCGCCTGCTCTCAACACAGGTTCTCCGAATGAGACAGGCATAGAATAAAACAAATTGTAAGTCAAATATTAATATGGATGCATAATAATAAAAAAAAAAAATTAAAAAAATAAAACGAAAGAAAAAAAATCGGTGAACTGGGTCATAATGTTTGGAATTGAATAATTTTTGGATCTCTACCCCCCCCCCCCCCCCCCCCCCGAGTGCTCGGAAAATTTATGTGCGGCCCGCGGGAGACACTACAAATATCCAAATGGCCCTCGACGGCAACAAGTTTCCCTGCCCCTGAGTTAGAGTGATTTATACCAAAGAAGGACATATTATGTTTATGCCCGTTATAGGTGACAATTCGGCTAGTTATTTTTGTGTTTTTAGAATGGACTATTTATTAATCTTTTCCCTTCCGTGTCCCCCAAAACGTCAGTGTGTTCACAAGAGTGCAACGGTTACGAAGTCCTCGCGGATATGACTCGCTTAAACATCGCAAGTGATTGCGATGTTTAAGCGATGAAGTAAAATAGTAATGTTGAAGTATATTTACTGTAACATTACACATTACGCACTTGTACGTATAGACAACCAACTACTTTGGGAAGCTCATATCAGTGACACAGTAAAAAAAAACTTCATAAACTCTGCCATATATTCTGCTCCCTTAGGCCCATCTTAGATTTACGGACTCTAAGAAGCGTATACCTTGCCCTTTTCCAATCCATAGCAATATACGGTATAGTGGGATGCGGTGGCTGTGCTGAATCCATTATTAGACTAATTATTGTAGTTCAAAAACTAATTCTGAGAATTATATTTAAATGTCAACCTACCCATCCCTCAAATGAGCTATTTACTAAGATAAGCATTTGTTATGTACGAAATTGTTATGTACGAATAAATAACCTACTAATCACCGGCGGATTTAAAAGGGGGGGCACGGGGACACATGCCCCCCCCAGACGTTATTTTTGTGTACTGTGGAGATTCCATCACAGTACATACTTAGAAACTAAAACTGTCTTTATTAAACATTTAATTTTTCTATTGTTTTGACACTTTCATACATAGTTGAACTTATAGAAATAAATTTGAAGTATAATACTTCAAGTTTTTTTCTAACAGTTGTAACATAATGGTTCTTTGGCACCATTTTTTATATAGAGCATAAGAAACTCCGTCAGGATGGTGGGAAGAGAAAATACAGTTTTCCTTCCGGTAAGGTTAGTTAGGCTAGGCGAAGAAAAGAAATTATCTTACAGTAACAAATACTACTATATTTAAGCCTTTTAAAATACAAGGGTGCCACTCAAGGGACCGGAATTATTTATAATCCCAAAAGAAACAAGAACCATACTGAGAATTTAGCTGGAAGAAAGTTAAACATAAAGTAAAGAGCATACCTGCGGACCATGTATCTATTACTTTCTATTCATTCTAACTTGACGCGAACGCATATTAACCGGCGAAAACGTAGCGTGTGGAGGAAACGAGGTCCATCAGCATGCGGGATCTTCAGGTCAGCAACCGGGAGAGACCCCGAGGAAGGGCCCAGAGGATGGGAACTTCTCACCAGGGAGCAGGATCCAATGTACCGGTTGAGCGTACCGATATCCTCTCGGTAGACCCCTAGTACCGCAACCTTCTTCCGGAGATGACCGCCGGCGTACATCCGCCACAAATAAGTACCGCCACGACCGCAGCTCGTTACCAAACCTTACTTACGCCAATTTATCGAATGCCCTGGCCGCGATTCTGCAGATTATTGACAAACAATTTTGAACACGGCGGTGTGTTAGCCTTGAAAACATGGCGATCTCTCTGTCGCTCAGGACAATTCCAAATAACACCCGTTCCACACACGGAACTACTTCCGACTTTCGGTTAGAATTAATGACATAATTCTTATGAAAGGTATTTACCCGTAACAGTGACATTAACACATAATGGACACACAAAACATATTTTATGCGACCATTCGAATTAACGTCGGGCTCCCGTACGGCGGAAATTCAAAAAGGAACGCCGGAAATTTACCAATACAGTTGCGACCGTTACCTTTTTTTAATGAGTCTTGTTCTTTTCAACATCTTGTTTTAGATTTATCAGTATTATATTCTTCTTCAATAAAATAAATAAAATATTTATTTCCGTGGCTAATTTCTTAATCTTCTTCTAAATCGACATTTACAACACATTTAATTTTTTTTCTGTATTGGTTAGAATATCATTCTATCGACGCGACGAAGGAGGGGTTCTCCCGAAACTCGTCGATTTTAGTAGGCGGGTATGCATACCTTTACTGGATAACCAACCAACGCTTCTGCCAAAGGTTACCCGAAATAGTTCACTATGTTTATTGACTCAGCGGGGGTGGAGGTTATCCACCACTTACTCGCCCTGGTATAAGTAACAGATAGTTACTCCTTCAAGTCTCTCGCAAGATTCTAATTTTTTGTTAAACGAAGCTTCATTTACTTATTTTGAACGATTATAGACCTCCAGTGTCCCTGCATACGTTATTAGAAAGCAATATGCAAGTGCTTAACAGGAAAAAATATAATACAACAAATCAGGTTAGTACTTAGCGGAGGTGGGGTTAGTCTGGATCTTGGCGGCGGATGCGTCTGCCCACCAACTGCATAACAGGCCAGATCTGGAGAGACCTTTGACCTTTCCAGCAGGACTCTCTCGGGACATCACCTAGCACCGCAGTGGGAGGGATAAATTAATATGTCCATCACTCCTGGAGACACTGATTCTCAGATTCTTACCCATGTGGAGTTAATACAGATATAAATATAAATTTACCTTTCCTTCGCTTCCGATGGTCAGCTGATTGTTATCAAACCATTGATTTCCCAAGTTCCAACAAACGGGGCCTATTTTGTTTGAAAACTCCAAAGGAGTTTCCAAAATGATTAGAGCCAAATCATTTTGATACTGGTTCTGATCCCCCCTAAACCAATCATGGACTCGGATCTGCCGCACCTGGAATAAGGACAGAATACAAGTTTGTCTATAATACTCAAACATGTTGGTGAGTCTCAACCTGCCTAAGAAGAATTGAGAAAACCTTTGAATAACATAATAGTAACTGATGAAGGAAGAGCCCTAGGCCTTATACCCTAGGGCCCAGGGTAAAAGCGGAAAACTAGTGAATACACATCACATCTCAGTTTGGGAGGCGGGTATGCGTACCGCCTCCTTAACCAATAGGTCACTTCAAGTGGCAAGCTCCGGCCGGTGACCTAGGTTCCTGGTGCCTGAGTTCATTACGTGATTGGTGGAGGGAGACCTTTTTACCTCTCCAGCAAGACTCTCGACCCATCGCTTTGCACCACAGTAGAAGGGATGAATTCATCCGTCACTCCTGGACATACTAACCCCAGATTCCTACCCGCCCTTTATACCTTTTTGATTTCCAGATCTTCCACTCCTTCCTTTCATTAGAAAAAACATTTCACACTTTCCCATGGGCCATGGGTCCTGAGGGAAATTATTTACCTCGGGCCTCCTGCGTGGAGCAAACATAAAAAAAGAACTGAAAAAAGCAATTTGTTTTATGTACTTATTCTCATCAAATAAAAGTTTGAAAAAATATTGGAGCCAGGTCCACGCTTCGGTGCATTTTAAAAGACAATGAACAGCTGATAGTTACCCCTACCGACCTTCTTCCAAATTTGTCCTAAAAGATACCCTTTGCACCACTAGTTTCTGGATACCACGAAAAGTTTTTGTGTAAAACATAAAATATAATCTTGAAAACCGAAATGAATAAAGAAATAATTATTAATTGTTTTCGGGTTTGTAAAGCTCCATTTAAAAAAACATATAATTTAAATTAAATGGCATGTTTCAAACTGTGGTTAAACCACTTTGAGACGACTTATTTATACGATTTTTAAAGTCAATTTACTCACCTTCAAAAATTAACACTTAAAATCACATAAATAAGTCATCTCAAAGTGGTTTAACTACAGTTTGAAAATGATTCAAAACTAGCTGGTCCCGGCATGCGTTGCTATGCCATTTAATAAAAAAAAAAATTTCCCTGCGTGTCCTTTCCCATTCCGCCTCCCCTTTTTTTCTCCCGTTCCCACTCCGTCACCTCTTTAAGTTTCCCTCTTCCCACTCCACTCCCCCCCCCCCTTCCCCCGTCCCGCGAACCCTCCTCCCGAGTTCCCCTCCCCCCTCACACGTCCCCTTCCACTCCCGCGTTCCCCTTCCACCTTCCCCGCCTTCCCTATTGCCTTTCCCGCTCCCTCATCCCGCCAACCCTCCTCCCACATTCCATATATTCAATCCCAGTACATTCAGTTTTTAAACAGCCCGCGTGCCACCTTTTACAATTTTTATTCAAATTTCATTTTTCATCTAGGTATATTAAATTTGATACCTAACATAGGTACCTATTTAAAATATCTAAAATTCTTGATTCGATTCAAACTATTAGGGGAGTACCTACTTTAAATATACTTATCAACTTAAAGATTTTCAAAAATAGAATCCTGATTGAACAAACATTGTTTTGCAAAATGTCATTCTCAAACACGCGAACTGTCAAACGTGCGAAAGTCGTAAAGGTTTTCTGAAATTATCCAATTTTCCTCGCAATTTTCTTAATTTTTATCTCCGTAAGAACCATCCTCGAACTTCAAGGAATATTCTAAAAAAATAATTAGCGAAATCGGTTCAGCCGCTCTCGAGATTTGCGCTTACCAACACATTTAGCGATTCATTTTTATATTATAAGATAGGCTACTTTGAACGATTTCATAATGACTTAAAAAAAATCGTGTGGATAGATTTTCTACTAAGATTACGAAAACGTTACTATAGTTTTATTTTTTATTAACAAATAAGCCCCTTTGTTGGGCTCATGACGTCAATACATGAAAATGTTCCGTCTCCGATAATATTCAATAAATTTTATGAAATTCCGAACTGACTTTTTTTATATATTGCAATACTTTGATTTCCGGCGAATTTTTGAATTCGAAACTATTGGTACGGCCACACTTTGGTCAACTTCCAACTGCAAACGTTTGGACGATTTGGCCCAACACATCAGTCTGCACAATATCTTTACGGGAGAGTGGTAAAAATATTATTTGAAGCGGATAAAAATTGTCTAAAATTATATTTTTTTTAGCTATACGAATCGAAATCAATATAATGGAAACCGAAGCATCGCCTGCACAATTGTAGGCAACAACTTGTACAGCGCCGAATCAGCTGTTCGATGTCCGCCATTTTGAAGTTCGAAGTTCGGAGTTGGAAGGTTGACTTTTGTGTGGAAGTAACATACAATTCATTTGCTTTATTGCCTGCGAACTTCATTACAGGTACTTCCGTACGGTGGTTACATAAATTCATTTTTAAATAACTTAATGCAGCGTCAGAATTCGAATTGAAATATTTTGGTTTGTCGTTTTGACCGAAGTTATACAGACGGTTTTTTTTAAATGATTTTCGGCTATGTAATTATTGTTTTTTCGCACCCATAAAATCATGTCCCGTGTTTCCGGTTTACGAGTAAAAAAAATGGTCCGATTTTTCAGATTGAAATTTTTTTTCGGTTTCAAAAATAGAATTAAAAAAAACGGAGGCCTTAGAATATTTGCCTAAACCGGATTTTTTTTTAAATGTGGTGCAAGTGGCCTATTGTCAACATCCTACGAAACGAATGGTTCCCTCATCAGGATAAAATTAAAATAACAAACAAGTATGTACAGATAAAAAAAAAAACATTACAAATAGTAGTGAAAAAACTGAAAAAAGAATAAAGAAAAGTTAATGGTTTTTTTAAAGATTTTATATTACCGAAAGTCTGCAAATCGTTACCGTAAAAATAATATATTTTCTTAAGCGTAGTTTACCAACTCTCTTTACAATTTCATTCAATCAATAATCCAATTTAACCCCTTTATAGAGACATTATTATTATTCTCAAAAACTACAGACCGGTAGCCGTATTATCAGTGCTACCCAAACTTTTTGAAAAATTGATTTGTGACCAATTAAGTCACCAGATTGCGCCATTCATTGGTGAAAATCAACACGGTTTCCTTCCAAAGAAATCAACAATCACAAATCTGCTTAATTTTTCGCGGTTGGTAGCCAGCCACCAGTTTGGACTCGAGGCACCAAACAGATGTAGTTTACACCGACTTTGCCAAGGCATTTGACCGTGTTAACCATGATATACTTCTGAGGAAAATGTTTAAAATAGGCTTCGATCTACCAACACTGAACTTTTTCTCATCGTATTTAAAATCCAGAAGTCAATTTGTTTCGATAAATGGACATAATTCAAAAAAATTCCAAGCGCAATCTTCAATTCCTCAATGACATCCAAAACTGTGTTAGGAACGGCAAATGTCTACTATTTGCTGATGACCTTAAAATAATGATGGAAATAAGCTGCCAACAAGATTGCTTTAAAATGCAAACTGATATGGATGCACTATCTGAATGGTCGTTGGCAAACAAATTAGATTTTAACACAAAGAAATGTGTCACAATATCCTTCACTCGTTGTAAAAACATTATAATTTACGATTATAAAATAAAAGGCGAAACGTTATCACGTGTAAAATCCGTGAAAAATCTCGGTGTCGTCTTTGATCCCGAACTGACATTCTCTTGCCATATATCGCAGCTCACTCAGTCTTGCTACAAACTTCTTGGATTCATCATCAGGACTTGTAAGCAATTTGATAACCAAGAAGCTATGCTAGCGTTATTCGATGGCATACTGAGAAGCAAACTGGAGTACGCGAGCGATGTTTGGACACCGTACCACCAGAAGTACATTGATATGTTAGAGCAAATCCAGAAGAAATTCCTCAGGTATGTTTATATGCGGAAGCATGGAACCTATCCAAGATTCATGCACCATATTGACTTACTCGAGGAAACTGATTCTGTGAGCCTAGAAACTAGAAGGAAAGCAAGTCTTGCTATTCTGTCTTTCAAAATTTAGAACAATTTCATCAATAGCCCATTTTTTGATTTATATGTACCAGACCACTACAGCCGAAGTCGACATCATGACTTATTTAAAGTACCGAACGGCAGAACAGACGTCTTGGCAAAGCATAGCATGACGAGGGGAGTGGTGCTGTTAAATGAAATTGCAAACTATTTGGATGTAAGTGACTGTTCTTTATATGCCTTAAAAACATTATTGAAGAGTCACTTGCCTAAATGCTGATAGGGTAACTAAATTGTACTGTAATTGGAATTATTCTGTTGTACAATAATAATAATAAAAAAAATTATAAAATATATAAAATACGTGTATTTTTATGAAAATTTCATGGTTTTAATTGATAGATTTTGGAATGTATTAAAAACATTGACCCCTAAAACGTGCAAATTGATTTGGCAGAGTATAAAGAAAAGAGATGAGTTATTGCAAACCTTTGATTTGGGAGCGTCTGGCTCGGCAGGGTGATTCCACTTCTGATAGTGTTTATTCGCCGCTACATGGAACAGATGCGCGGGCAAAGTCAGTTTGTTGTACCAATCGTAGAAGCAGTGCGCAGCTAAAAATAAAAACCAGCATAATTAATAAAATAGTTGTTATTCATTTCGTAGCAATTGAATAAGATGAAATAAATGTAAATGAAAGTGATCTAAGTAAGGACCAAAGCACAAAGCACCATACACAATACAGGGTGTCAAGGGATGTATTTAATTGACTTTAACCAATGATTCCTGATATTATTTATAATGAAAAATGTGAGTCAAATTTTGGTCTGCGGTGACTTTTTCGATGACGTTTTTTTCATATAAATTTTTTTTTCTTCAAAATCGATTTTTCTTTTTCTTTTGCATGACGTTACTGGTCACTTAGCCGAGTAACCACCCAACCTCTTACCCCGCCCTCGATTGTCCAACACCTACATTTTTTACTTCAAATAATGTCAGGGATCACTGATTAATATTAGTCAAATACGTCCCTTAATACCCTGTATAATTTCGTCGAAGCAATCTATCCATACAGGACCTTGTGCACAGATCTGGCTGTAAGACATCCTGGACCTGGACCCCTTAGTCACTCTTGATGGCTGACACGACGTAAATACCGGATAATGCGGTTATTTATTTCCCATGAATTTATGCCATTTGATTTAGGTCCCGTTGGTTTTGAATCTCCTGATAGTGTTAAAACAATATGATTATGATCAGGTGCGGGATTGTTTAGTACACGTATGGAGTATAAATGGTTATTATCTCTAAGAATTACCATGCAGGCCTTCCGGCGTGGTGATGTAGGGTGAGGATGTCTGGACATCATGACGATTGGGTTAGAAAGAGCGTAATTAGCGAGATCTCTACCTTTTTGATTATCATAACGACTAAGCCAGGAGACGTGTTTCGCATTCAAGTCACCAGCTTTTATAGTAGCTGCAAAATTTGGACTTCCAGTCTTTGATCGAGATGATCATGATATTTTAATACTCGAAATGATCAAACTTGACTTCAATCAACAAACGCTGACTTCTTCGCCTCTCATAGGAAATCCAGAAGTCAATATGTGATAAAAAATGAACCAGAATCTGAACGATTCCCAGCATTGTCAGATATTCCCCAGGGTCAAAACTTATGCCTATATTATTCCTCATACTTTAGACGCCATTAAAGTCTGCGTAAAATATCACAGATGTCTTATATTTGTTGGAATATTTGATGCTGGCAACACTGATAGTTCCGGAACAATCTTCTTTTGTTTTTTTTCTTCTGTTTAAACGTTTCTGTGTGTCAACTAGAGTATTGTTTACCTGACAATAAAATACGTCTGTACCTTATAATTGAGTCTATTTAATTACAAACTAACAGGTTATGGGCCACATCATGCTTAAAGACACTGTGTTGTGATCAATGACTTAAGTATTAAATTGTGATTAACATTTGAATCGAACAATGTCGTTCCAACTCCCTATTGAAAAGCTGAGGGGCCGTGAGAACTATGACATCTGGAAGTTCGCTGCTCAAGCATATTTAGAAGACCAGGATTTATGGGAATGTGTCGAAGGTACGGAATCAGACCAGAAAATGGTTAAAAAATGTCGTTCCAAGATTGTTTTATTGATTGAACCAGTTAACTATGTTCATGTCCAGTCTGCTACAACCGCGAAAGAAGCCTGGGACAATCTTGCTGCTGCTTACGACGATAAAAGTCTTACACGGCGCGTAGGGCTACTTAGGACCCTTATAACAACAAAGTTAGAAAACTGTAAATCTGTTGAAGATTACGTCGATAAAATTATTACCACTGCCCTGAAAATGACTAATATTGGTCTAAAAGTTGATGATGAATGGATAGGTACCATTCTTCTTGCCGGGCTTCCAGAAAAGTACACCCCCATGATTATGGGCATAGAGAGCTCTGGAATAAAAGTGACTGGGGATGCAATAAAGACAAAATTGCTACAAGATGTTTCGCATAATAATTCAACATTAGAAAATCCCAATGACATTGCTATGTACGGATCTGGCTCGCCCAGATGGATAAAATACAGTGTTTCTGGATCGGGTAGTCGCAGTTCCAGAGGGGCGGCAGAAAAGAGTTCATCCAGAAACAGATCAGTCTTTTGATTGAAGCTAACCTCCCAAATATTTTTTGGGCTGAATCAGTCTTGACTACAGTCTACTTGATGAATCGTTCGCCCAGCAAAAATGTGGATAAAACTCCCGAGGAAATGTGGTCAGGAAGAAAACCTACTGTAAAACATGTAAGGGTGTTTGGCTGCAAAGCCTATGCACACATTTCGGATGCACACCGAAAAAAGTTAGACCCTAAATCAAAACCATGCATTATGATGGGGTATAGTCTTCTGTCCAAGGCTTATCGTTTGTATGACCCTAACAATAATTGTATTTTTGCATCAAGAGATGTCATTTTCTCTGAGAATGAGGAAGGAGTTTCACTCCTCGCAGGGAAACAGGATAATTCAAGAGGATCTTTCTTTCCTGCAGCGGAAGATGAATGTTCCTCAATAAATGAAGATATTGTATCTAAGGACTCATCCGAAAAAGTTGGCTCAGTGGATTCAGAGGACATTGCGGATATACGGGATACTGAATACTTGCTAAATCCGCACGTTGCAGACTTACAGTCTGGTCTAAGAAGGCAGGACAGGGTTAGGAATCTTCCCAAAAAATATGATGATTTTGTAGTTTATACTGGTGTTAGTGATGAACTCTCAGATCCCTTGACCATTGAGAAGGCAATGGAGCGATCAGATAAACAACTTTGGATTGAAGCAATGGACCGTGAAATGGAATCACAAATGGATAACAACACATGGGAACTGGTCGATCTTCCATCTGACAGAAAACCTTTAAACAGCAAATGGGTTTTTCGCACAAAGAGAGATGCAAATGGGGATATAGTCCAGCGTAAGGCTCGTCTAGTAGTGAAAGGTTGTGCTCAAAGAAAGGGTTTGGATTTCGAAGAAACCTTCTCACCTGTGGTCCGATACAGCTCCACTCGATACTTAATGGCATTAGCGGCTGAACTTGATTTGGACATAGATCAGATGGACGCTGTTTCAGCATTTCTCCAGGGCGATCTTCAGGAGGAAATCTACATGTACCAACCAACAGGATACCAAAAGTCTGATAAAGTTTGTCGCCTAAGGAAAAGCCTATATGGATTAAAACAATCAAGCCGTGTTTGGAACATAAAATTGGATGCATGCCTGAAGAATATTGGGTTTCAACAGTCTAGATATGATCCATGTGTGTATGTGAAAAATGAAAATGCGACTGTGTTGATCATTGCTGTTTGGGTGGATAATCTACTTATTTTTTCTAGCGACAAATCACAAAAATATGCTGTTAAAAATCAGCTCAAAGAAAGTTTCAAAATGACTGATATCGGTGAAGCCAAATATGTGTTGGGATTCCAGTTGACTCGAGACAGGCAAAACAAGAAGCTGTGGATAAGTCAACAGAGCTATATTGAACAGGTTCTGAAGCGCTTCAATATGTATGGATGCAACCCTGTGGACACACCACAAGTCCTAATGAAAAACTCTCGAAACAGCAATCACCAAAAGATGAGAACACCTCAGCCATGATGAAAAATATTCCGTACCAAGAGGCAGTCGGTAGTTTGTTATTTGCCTCTCAAGTTACCCGACCTGACATTTCATTTGCGGTTAGTTATGTGAGTCGTTTCAATAACAATCCAGGTCAAGCGCACTGGGCTGCAGTCAAACGAATCATGCGTTACGTAAAGGGTACTGCAGATTGGAAACTGGAGTTTGATGGATGCACACCCTCTTCAATTGTTGGTTTCTGTGATGCTGACTGGGCCAGTGATTGTGACGAAAGGCGATCTGTGACAGGCTACATTTTTACTAAATGTAAAGGAGCTGTTTCTTGGGGGACAAAAAACAACCAACTGTGGCGCTATCAACAACCGAAGCAGAGTACATGTCCATGTCTGCTGCGACACAGGAGGCATTGTGGTTAAGAGGTCTGGCTCAGGAAATCGACGGTGCAGTATATGACACTCCTACAGTTATCCACGTGGACAACCAGGGAGCGGCAAATCTAGCCGTGAATGGGTGTTACCAAGCCAGAACCAAACATATAGATGTGCGACATCACTTCCTTCGTGAGAAGATCCAATGCCAACTAATTGAATTCAAATACATCCCTACAACTAAAATGGTAGCCGACTCTCTCACCAAAGCTTTGGATAGAGAGAAATTGATGAGATGCATTTGCAATCAGGGTATCATCAAATAGGGAGGGTGTTGGAATATTTGATGCTGGCAACACTGATAGTTCCGGAACAATCTTCTTTTGTTTTTTTTCTTCTGTTTGAATGTGTGTTAACTAGTGTATTGTTTACCTGACAATAAAATAAGTCTGTACCTTATAATTGAGTCTATTTAATTACAAACTAACAATATTTACGGGTGATCTCAATTTTCTGAAGGAAATAATCTCTTACCAGGACTGCTTACAAATATAATCTGAGCTCAATGCTATAGAATGATTAAAAATAATTGATTATTAAGACGTAATCTGGGGTGAGCTCGGGTCCAGCGCTCACTTAGGAGCAGTGCTTAGTTCTGGAAAGCTGCGGTCACCGTCGTGATTAAATTTTACTTTTTGAAATTTTACGCATTAAGTTAAAATAAAAATAAATACGAATAATGTTGTTATCTTACCTCCTACGACCACTCTATGGCGGATGATGGTTCCTCCACAAATGAATTCGAACTCAGATATTTTCTTCTCGTAAACTGCCACGTGCCAGGGCAGAGAATTTTTGGGGGCAATGGGGGCCTTGTGGATAAAAGTAGAGACATCTGCATCTGCATTCTCCAGACCACATTCTAAACACAAAATATCTCTTACATCAAAGAAGAAAGAATTCAGTTTTAATTTATTGTTTCGGAATATTTACAGAATGTTAAAATTTTTAGATTTAAATAATAAGTATTGAGAAGTGCGTACAGGGCCGTCCCCGTGAAGGCGCAATTGGAGCAATCTGCTCCGACTTGCCAAGGCGCCAAGGGGCAAAGGAGGCAAGGCGCTGATAATATCTAACACCTAACGCAGCGCCCTTGAGGTTTTTACTAGCGCCAAGCGCGCGCCGTTTGGCTCAGGGCCGGCCGTGAGTGCTTAAGTAATCCAGTAAAAATTGTTCACAGGATGTTTGATTTATGGTTTATCTATCATTAGGTGTTTTTTTACATTAGCTTCTGTGGTAGCTACTGGTAGCTACCTCCTTAATAGACGGGCGCTGGGAGCGCACGTCTATGGTTTGAATTTAGAGTGTTGTTTGCTGTACGACTGCTGAAAGAAGTATCATACAGGGTTCTTTTATTTCAACAAGATTCCGGATAATTCTATTGTAAGAAAAGTGTTATTAAATATATATTATATCAAAATATTACAGTGGCGACGAGGATTAAAAAGAATTTACGCGACAAGAAGACAATTCACAATGTTTTTTTAAAGAAATTCGGAGAGAATTTTTGTGATAATAGCGGTACTGTGAAATATTTACGGACGGGGAATCTTGCGATGTTAAACAGTCATCAGTCAACATAAACCGGATTGTGGGTGTCTTTGAGAGCGAGATAAAGACGTTTTTCAGCGGGGAGCTGAAAAGAGCAACTGGAAGAACTGTGACGAACGGAAACTGTTAAATCGGCGGGGAGCCGAACGAGCCGAGTTTCATAAAGAAAATCTGCAGCGGGGAGTACCAGAGGGTCAAGAATCAGGCGGAGTATCGAGGAGCAGCAGAGAGCTGATCCTGACCAGAAGCAACCGGGGCAACAAGGAGCGGTAGGGAGCTGTTCTTGGTAACTGCTGGGAGCTGATAAGGTGCCAGGGGCCATCAAGGGAGCAGGGAGCTGATCTCGGTAGCAGGAGCTGGATGATTAATTTCGAGCTGACGGAGGGATGATCATCAGCAACATATTTAAGATAAGACCTACATATTGAATTAGAGAAAATTTGGAATTGTTGTAATTTTTTTTTGTGTGCAAATCATGGCTCAAGTAAAGCCGTTAGCGACTTTCAGTCATAAGACGGATTGTTTTGGGGTTTTTCGAGCAAGATTGGAGAATTACTTTATCTTATATGATGAAAAGATTACTGCCGAAAAGAAACGAGCTATATTCTTAAACGCTTTGGAAGAGGAAACTTTTAAATTATTAATAGAATTGGTAACGCCTAAAAATATTAATGATGTGACGGTAGAAATTTTATGCGAATTTTTAGGTAATTATTGTGAAAACGTTACTTCCTTGTACGAAGAAAGATCAAGTTTTTTATAATGTTATCAATGAACCTGGTGAAAGCGTAAAAGAATTTGCTGCTAGATTGAAAAGTTTGTCGATTAATTGTAAGTTTGGGGTAAGGTTTGAAGAAACCTTGAAAGATTTATTCATTTGCAAAATTAAAAATCCTAGAATTAGGGAACGTTTATTCGTGGAAGGCGAAAAAAATACTTTTGAAAAGTTAGTTACTATTGCATCGTGTTTAGAATCATCAGAATTTAATATAAAATCAGAAGAAAGTGTGTTTAATCAATTATCTAGTTCGCGTTCTAGATCAAAAAGTCAACAGAGAAGGGATTCTGTCAATTCATATCATAATAGAAGTACATCGCGCAATAGAAAAAAATAAGCCAAAATTGAAGCAACCAGTTTCGGAACAGAAAAGGTGTTTTAATTGTAATAAGTTAGGACATAGAAATCGGATTGTAAGGTGGCGGCTAACAATAATTATTTGAAATGTTTTAAGTGTGGACAAAAAGAGCACATAGCAAAATTCTGTAGAAATATTTCTTCTATAAAAAAGAAAAAATTTGTATCTAGTTTTAATGAGAGGGTTGAACCATTATAATTAAGTTGAAATTAAATGATATTTCATTCGAATCTATGATAGATTCAGGGGCGGGGATTAGCGCTGTACCCGAACGTTTGTATAAATTGTGGTTACGCACATACTAATACCTACACATACACCTACCTACACAGCACGCAGACATACTATCACTGCTTGGACTTGGTATTAATTATTGTTGCAAGTCCTTTTGTCCTACCTTTTCCCCCCTTGCTTACCCACAATCTTAATCAGTCTGCAATAAACTCCCGCTGCATATAGCCATCACTGTGCTCTGTTCACAAAAATCCGCTATTAAAATAACTGCCGTGTACTAAAAAATAACGAACATTTACGCCGATTGTGATTGTGCCTCTTGGATGGGAAAGAATCATACCAGTGCTTTACCCTTTTCCGGTGAGTCCTCTCCTTTTCTATGCGACATGTATTTTTACCATTTTTAGGCAGTGATTAGTAACACAAAAAATCAAGGTCCTTCGCCAGTCATTTTACAAAACACAACATCACTCTCACAACATAAATAACCATACATTTTCTGATCCTAGCGAGCCGCATATTTGAACCACAATATTAATAAAAAACTAGCAGAGTGAGTTTACGTTTTATAACATCGCACAAAAATAATTATCCGCATTAACGGTTTGATATACCTACATGAGTAATTTGTTTCCATACTTATTTCATTACGTTGGAAATAACTTATTTACCCGCTGTTAGAATAAATAAATACGAGGCATCCTTTTAATATTTATTTCTGATAACTTATGTAGTTGTATTTTGCTGATAAAATCGCATTTACCTACCTTATAAATAATACGATTATTTCTTAATAATTGTTTTATTGGATATCATTACAAAGTGGAATAATATTATGATCGCAATATTTATGATTTGTTAATGATAATAAACGTAACAAATAACTTCGCTTACCTGCACAGTTCATGGCGTATCTGTTAACCTTTACACCGCGCAATAATCAATTTAACCCTGTGAGCGGATTACAGTGAATTAATTGAATATATTAATTAATAAATTCCGCATAAATAATACAGACTCATCATACCGCATACCTTATACCGCATACCTTATACCGCATACCTTATACCGCATACCTTGTACCGCATACCTTATACCGCATACCGCATACCCCTTACCTCAAACCGCATACATCATACCGCATACCCTTTAACATCAGACCGCATACCGCATTCCGCATACCTCATACCTTATACCGCATATCGCATACCGCATACCTTATACCGCATACCACGTATCGCATACCTTATACCTTATACCGCATACCTTATACCGCATATCGCATACCGCATACCTTATACCCTTTAACCGCATACCGCATACCCCTTACCTCAAACCGCATACATCATACCGCATACCCTTTAACCTCATACCGCATTCCGCATACCGCATACCATTTAACCGCATTTGTAGTTGTTTTACGTTTCATATTTTGTAAATATAACCGGAATAAAGAAAATGGCTACGAGCGCGTCAATCGAGTCGTCTCGGGATGAAAGACGTCTCAAACGGTTAAATGCTAAACTAGCCGCTAGCTTTGCGAGCTTACAGTCGGTGTATGACAAGATAAGAAAAGCTTCGGAAAGCATTTACGATCGCCAATCTTTTTTATCAGGCGCAACTACTGTTGAAAAAATTCGTTCTGAATTTATAACAATATTAGATGAAAAGGTGGATTGCGAACTGGAATTGAATCCGGAAGCAATCGCTGAATACACTCAATTAAATGCATTTGATGAACTCTTCGGTGTTATTAAATATACAGAAGCAAATATGCTGTCGAATCCGGTTGCAAAACCTCGCCGTCAAATTAAGCTACCTGCATTGGAGATAGCGTGCTTTAACGGGAATCTGGATAGTTGGTCTCTCTTTTATGAAACATATAATTCAGTTATACATTTGAATGATTCTCTGGATGATACGGAAAAAATGCAGTATCTGATGTCTAAATTAACCGGAAAAGCATTAAGTATTTGCAAAGCTATTACGCCTACAGGTACAAATTATCAAGTTATCTGGGACGCATTGTGTACTAAGTATAATGATCAACGCGTTCTTGCTGAATTATACTTTGACCGATTGCTGAAATTACCTCCAGTTAACTCGGCCACGCCCGCTTCTTTAGAGAATTTTGCAGATGCATACTCCACGAACATCGCCGCGCTGAAGCAATTGAAAATAAAAGACCTCGCAGAATTCATATTGTTGCAACTGGGTCTTAAACGTCTTGACATAGAGACTGTAAAGGCTTTTGAATCTTCTATTAAAAATAATGAAAATCTACCGTCCAGCGCGGAACTAATCGACTTCGTAAGAGTACAGCAACGAATTCTTAATCGCGCACAAATCACGCAACCGACATCGAGCCGTCTTGGCTCAAATAATAATTATACCGCTAAACCGCAAAAAACTAATTCCGCAAAGGCATTTATTAATGTCGAAAAATTCGATAATAACTCCATCGAAATTTGTTTTTGCTGTCAAAGGGGATCGCACCCTTTATACCAATGTTCAAAATTCACAAGTCTAGAACCACGCGAGCGATTTAACTGCATTAAGTCATCGAAGATTCGAGTTTGTGTGAACTGCCTCAGTACTAGGCACACCGCGAAGGCTTGTAAATCGAAGAGCACATGCAAAACATGCGCGCTCAATCATCATAGTTTGTTGCATTTCAAACAAACTGATGGGCCGAAGTCACAAACGGACCCAACACCATCTCCCGCGTCACAAACGGATGCCGATAATGATAACTTAAATTCTTCGAATCCGGTTTCGTTATGTGTGACAAATTCATGCCCAAGTGCAAATACTACTGCACTATTAGGAACGGCTATTTGCACTACCAGAGACGCTAAGGGCCAGGTACAGACGATACGGGCTCTAATAGATAGCGGCTTCCAAAGGGACATAATTACGCGCAAATGCTGTTCACGCTTGAATCTTACGGTGCGGTCATCTCCAAGTACTTACGTCACGGGAATAGGTGACGTAAGAAACGTGACAAATGGCGTAACTTGCTTAAAATTGCTCTCCCGCTATGACATCACTCAGTCGTATACGATTAAACCATATGTAGTAGAAACCATAACCAGTGAGTTGCCTACTGTTAACATTAACCGCTCCTCTTTGTCGTATCTTGACAATTTGCCCTTAGCAGACACAACATACTGTACGCCCGGTGAGATTGATATTATCTTGGGATGTGACATGTTTGCTCGCATTCTAAAGGCAAACAAAATATCAGGTTCTCTCGGACAGCCATTTGCTATCGAAACTACTTTGGGATATCTCATCATGGGTACTGCCCCAACGATGATTGAAAACCCAAGTATAAACACCACGCAATCATTTTGTACGTTCACGCAAAATGATGAATTTTGCCTTTCGCGCTTCTTCGAATTGGAAGACATTCCAGATGAGAAGTTTTTAACGCCTCAGGAACAAGAGTGTGAGGATATGTTTAAACTCACTACTTCTCGTGACACGGCAGGTCGTTATATCGTCGCGTTGCCGTTTCGAAACGGTCCCTCTGTTCTCGGTGAATCGTTACCCGCAGCCGAACGCAGGTTTCGATCTCTCGAACGCCGCTTAATATCTCAACCCGCAATAAAGTTAGAATATGACAAAATATTGCGCGAATACCTTCAGAAAGGTTACATTTCCCCAGTTGACAATTCTGACTTACCGCATTACGTAATCCCGCATCATATCGTAGTTCGCGAAGATAAACTGATAACCAAAATCCGGATGGTGCTGGACGCAAGTATGAAATCCGATTCTGGTTCCTCGCTTAATGATATTCTACACATCAGTAATAATTTACAAGGTGATCTGTTTCGCATTATCCTCAATTTTCAACTATTTGCCGCGAGAGGATTAGATCTTGTAAAATTCTCTGGTAATTCTCCAAATTTTTTATCCACGATTCCTACAGCTCGTCGTGTTAAGGAACATGTGGAATTTAATTCCGATGAAAACCTGAAAATACTAGGACTTCATTGGATACCCGCTTCTGATCATTTCGTATTTGTCGTACACACCGACGAAAGAACTTGTACTAAACGAAACATTCTCTCGACGATTGCTCGTCTTTGGGATTTGATGGGTTTCGCCGCACCAGTTGTATTATTAGCTAAGCTTATAATTAAATATCTATGGGAGTACAACCTGGATTGGGATGATCCTCCTCCTGACACCGTTGTCACGCTTTGGCGTCAGTTTGAAAAGGAATTGCCCTTATTACAATTTATTAAAATTCCTCGCATTTTTGGTGTCGAATACCAATATGTATTAACACTTATCGGATTTTCTGACGTAAGCGAACGCGCATTTGGAAGCGTTATATACTTACATGTTTACTGTCCGAATACTCATAAAACCACAATTAATTTATTATGCGCTAAATCCAAGGTCGCTCCGGCTAAGACGATTTCACTTGCGCGATTAGAACTATGTGGAGCGCTAGTACTTGCCCGATTAATGCATACGGTCAGTAATACCTACACATCAAATTCGAAAGCTAATACGACTTTAGCTTTTTGCGACAGCACGGTTGCTCTAGCGTGGATAAATTCACCGCCCGCAAAATGGCAGACTTTCGTTGCCAACCGTGTCTCACAAATACAAAACCATCTGGGGGCTGAATGCTTCCATTATATAAAAGGACAAGACAATCCCGCCGAGTGCTTGTCGCGGGATCTTACGCCCGCTCAACTAATCGACCATCCGTTATGGTTTAACGGCCCCGTATTTGCCCAATTACCTAAACGTGATTGGCCTTTACAACGTTTTAATACGAAATCTGTATCTGATCAGCCCGAACGGAAAACAAAAATTTTGATGTCCGTTCAAGACATTAACCGCCTCAAAACAATTGCTCCTCTCTTTGGTGGGATCTGGGAAAGTAACATTAAATGCCTGAAAGGTTATTTAAATAAAATAGTAGGCACCTCTCTACTGACGTATGAAGAGATGCAAACAGTGCTTTCTCAGATTGAAGCAATTTTAAATTAACGCCCGCTATCTGTACTTAGCGTTAACGACGTTTCGGCTCCATTGCCGCTAACCCCCGCACATTTTTTAACGCTCACTCCCTTAAAATCTTTACCCGCTGCTGATTTGTCAGACGAGCCAGTCAACTTGGCACAACGCAAACATCTCGTGGATCGTCTTGTTCCGACGTTCTGGAACCGATGGCAAATTGAGTATTTGAATACTTTGCAAACTCGCCAGAAATGGAATACAAATGCGAATCCGGTAACGACAGGCACGGTAGTAATGATTAAGAGTGACAACATCGCGCCACTTCAATGGCCTATTGGTGTAATAGTCAATGTCTACCCCGGGGCAGATGGGAGTGATCCGCGTTGCGGATGTTAAAACTAACTCCGGAATATACCGCAGGGCAGTCGTTAAACTCTGTCCCTTACCGTCACAATAGATTTAACGACATCTTTGAAGTTAATTCATAATACTTTTATTCTTAAAAATCAATTAGGTTAGTTTCACTGTTAAATAGATACCAACCCTACTTCTAGTTTTATCTACCGCATATTATCACATTAACATATCATATTATTACGTTTCAATGTTTTATTTTTTAATTTTTCTTGCTATATCGGTCAATTTGACCATTTGGTAAAGCATTTATATAACTTACATAAATATTTTTATAACTTTTACATAATTAATTGCATTCTACCGCGTGTTACAATTTTGTTTGCGCATTGAAACGTATTGGCACTCTTTGGTTTATGGAAGTGGATTCTTTCATCCCCTTCCAGGCGGGGGGCATGGTTACGCACATACTAATATCTACACATACACCTACCTACACAGCACGCAGACATACTATCACTGCTTGGACTTGGTATTAATTATTGTTGCAAGTCCTTTTGTCCTACCTTTTCCCCCCTTGCTTACCCACAATCTTAATCAGTCTGCAATAAACTCCCGCTGCATATAGCCATCACTGTGCTCTGTTCACAAAAATCCGCTATTAAAATAACTGCCGTGTACTAAAAAATAACGAACATTTACGCCGATTGTGATTGTGCCTCTTGGATGGGAAAGAATCATACCAGTGCTTTACCCTTTTCCGGTGAGTCCTCTCCTTTTCTATGCGACATGTATTTTTACCATTTTTAGGCAGTGATTAGTAACACAAAAAATCAAGGTCCTTCGCCAGTCATTTTACAAAACACAAAATCACTCTCACAACATAAATAACCATACATATTTTAAACATGTTAATTTAATGGAATGTAATTTGCACTTAGCAAGTTACGATAATAATCCACTAAAGTCAAGCGGCAAAGTGAATTTGCAGGTTACTTGCAACAATATAAGTAAATGTTTCGAATTTGTTGTTATTGAAAACGGTTCTGATTTAATTATTGGTAGAGATTTTATGGAATTATTTGGTATTATTATTAGTTGTGCTAATAATTTTCAGGATGAAAATAATTTTTGTTCTATCGGTGAACACAGTTTAGATGTAAATACGCTGAAATCACAATTTGGAGATGTGTTGACAAATAATTTAGGAAAATTTAATAAATACAGTGTGGATTTAGAATTAATAGATGGATTCCAGTCAAAATGGTGTAACGCTAGACAGATACCTTTGGCAATTAAGGATAAAGTGGAGCAAGAAATAAATAAACTTGTATTAGACGGTATTTTGCAACCAGTCGAAACTAGTAGGTATGCATCGCCTATTGTACCCACAATTAAGAAAGACGGGTCAGTGCGTATATGTGGAGATTATAAAATAACAGTAAATCCCGAATTAGTAATAAATAAATTTCCTGTACCCGTTATTACGGATTTATTAACGCAAATTAGTGGAGCGGTAATGTTTTCAAAGCTAGACTTGAAAATGGCATATTCACAATTGGAACTAAGTGAAGATAGTCGTGATTTGACAACAATAGCTACTCACATAGGCTTATTTAGATATACTCGACTGGTATATGGATTGAATGCAGCACCAGGCATATTTATGCGTGTTATGTTTAATTCATTGCAGGGTTTAAAAGGAACGATTATTTTTTATGATGATATTTTGGTTACAGGAAAATCAATAGCAGAACATAATAAAAATTTAGTTGCAGTTTTGAATAGATTAAAACTTTGTGGACTCACGGTAAATGAAGAAAAATGTGAATTTTTAAAATCAAGTATTGTATACTTGGGGTATTTTATTTCTGAAGAGGGTTTCAGACCGTTACAAGATAAAGTTAAAGCAATAATGGAGTCTAGTAGTCCTTGTAATATTAATCAGTTGAGGAGTTTTTTAGGGTTAGTGAACTATTATAGAAATTTTATTCCAAATATATCTAGTTTATTGGGACCTCTATACAATTTGTTAAAAAAGGATTCAGAGTGGATCTGGTCAAAGGACTGTGAAAACGCAGTTTTAAAACTCAAAAAAGAAATTTCTTCTGAATGTGTATTAGTACATTTTGATCCAAGATTACCAGTAAAGTTGGTACGATTTTGCATACTTATGCAAATGGTAGTAATAGACCGATAGCGTTTGCATCTAGGAAGTTAACAGATACAGAGAGTAAATATAGCATTTTAGATCTCGAGGCGACAGCGATTGTATTTGCTTTAAAAAAGTTATTTGTATATTTATACGGAAGAAAATTCAAATTAGAATGCGACAATCAAGCTTTAGTACGAATATTGTCAGAAAAGAAAGGCATTCCTGTTTTGAGTGCAAATAGATTACAACGTTATAGTTTAATTTTAGCGGGATTCAATTATGAAATTGATTATGTAGCATCAGAAATAAATTGTTCAGATTTTTTTTCAAGATTACCAATAGAAGAGACAAATAAATCTGAGGATTTGTATATAGAGAAACTGAGTTCTATTAATTTTCAAGATGACGAAAGAGGTTTGTTATTTTATGTCAGTAATAACTCTCAGGTTCCATTAAATGTTGACAATTTAAAGAAAACTACAAATCAAGATGAAGTGTTATCAATGGTAAAAACATATTTAAGGCAGGGTTGGCCAAGAAAAATTCCAAAAGATAACGATTTGTGGGCTTATTGGAAAATTAAAGATGAGTTGTCTTTAGTTGACGATTTTATTTTTTGGGGACATAAAGCCATTATTCCCAAAAGTACGAGAGAAGAGTTATTAAATCTTTTACATCGTGCACATCTGGGAATAGCTAAAACAAAAGGATTGGCGAGGGGATATTTCTGGTGGCCAAAAATGGCCGAAGAAATAGAAAATTTAGCAAGGTCATGTAAAGAGTGTCTGGAAAATCAGGGAAATCCACCAAAATCACCTTTACAACAATGGCCAATTGAAGAAAAACCATAGAATAGGATTCATATTGACTTCTTTGGTCCGCTCGCCGATACAAATTTTTTAATTATGGTAGATGCAAGTACTAAATGGATCGAATGTATTAATATAAAACAAGCTAATACTAGTAATACGATTAGAGAATTAACAAGGATGTTCGCACAATTTGGAGCTGTAGTAACTATTGTTTCGGATAACGGTTCAGTATTCTGTTCGGAGGAATTTAAACAATTTTGTAAAAATAATAAAATTCAGCACATAACTTCTCTAGTAAACCACCCTCAAAGTAACGGTTTAGCAGAAAACCAGGTTAAAACATGTAAAAATGTTCTAAAGAAAATTTTAAATGATGGAAGATTACCTAGAGACTCAGTTGATAGGTTAATGAAGTTTCTAATAGATTACAGGAATACCCCAAATACAAAGACTGGTGTGGAACCTGCGGTAGCCATGTTAGGACGAAGGTTAAGGTCGGATTTTGATTTAATTTCACCAATAATTGCAGAAAGGAGGGGGGAGAGGTGTATGTCTGAGAAGGTAAAGGAGAAAATATTGGATAGGAGGGAACAGCAGAGAAAGTTTTATAAATCTAAAAAAATAAATGCAGAAAATTATGTAGTTGGGAAGAAAGTCATGGTAAGGGATTTTAGAGGAAAAAAAGGTTGGGTTGCAGGCATCGTAAAGAAAAGAATTGGAAAAAATACATACTTAATTTATGTAAAAGATACCGGTCAAATATGGAAAAGGTATCAGGATCAAATGACATCGATGAGTATGAAGGGGAATCCGAAGGAGCGTGAGAATATATCTGGTAAAGATCTAGGCTCTGATACGATGGTAACAGACCTAGACCTTTCCCACTTTTTCCGGAAAGGTGCTAATGGGTCGTCTCCTTTGTTTCAGGAACTACCATGGCAATCTCCTTGGGCTGGAAGGCTTCGGCAGAAGAAGACCTGAGCTAATTATATTTTATTTTAATTATATTTTAATTTATTGTTTGTAATCAAGCTCGGGTTAAATTGAAAAAACCCGGAAGGAATTCTCCTCTTAAGTGGGGGAGAATGTGGTAGCTACTGGTACCTACTGGTAGCTACCTCCTTAATAGACGGGCGCTGGGAGCGCACGTCTATGGTTTGAATTTAGAGTGTTGTTTGCTGTACGACTGCTGAAAGAAGCATCATACAGGGTTCTTTTATTTCAACAAGATTCCGGATAATTCTATTGTAAGAAAAGTGTTATTAAATATATATTATATCAAAATATTACAGCTTCATATAGGAAGCCCTGAGGAAAACATCCCTCAGGGCTTATGGAATCTTTGGAGATGATGTGTGGCGGATTTCTTAAAAGAAAGGAAGAAGACGAAGTTCTGGGAAAGAAAAATTGTGTTGGGTAGGAGTCTGAGAGTCAGTGGATCGAAGACTGATGGATTGTCCCCCCACTATGTGCAAGGCAATGGGTCAAGAGAGTCTTGCCGGATGGGAAGAAGCCAAATGATTTCACACAAGCAGTCTCTCTTGATCCGGCCTGCCAAGCAGTAAGTGGTCCACCGCCAAAACCTACACAAATCTCCTCCTGTAAACCCAGGCACCCCTGCTAAATCACCAAACGTGGCGGACCACTTGGGGTGCCCTATGACAGCAGTGTTGGTTTTCCAATAAATGGGTTCCGGGCGGTCTCCCAAATAGATATTAACTCGTTAACTTCGATTGTAAAAAAATAGGAGGATCTTGATTTTGCCAATCAAAATGTAAAACGTGTCTGGATAACCATAAAGAAATAGGCAATAAAATAAATCATAACAATAGCTGTTATGTTACTAAGGTCATCAATGTCCTCACCTGCTTCACACTTGGGAGTTTCTCTGCTCCAGGACCCATCGATGCAAGTCATCTGGTCCAGAAACTCTGTGTCTGGTAGAATGTGTTTGGTCTTACATACGAAGTTGACGTAGGAGCCATGGAGCATGGTGGGCCTGCATATTATTGGCCAGAACTGACTGGAAGAGCAGGAATAGTCCACTGTATGGGATCCATATAGTGTGCATGATTCTGAAAATATTATAACATCAATTGAAAAACGTTTTTTCTTTATTTGAAAACGATTAATTTTACATGTAATATATTATTAATCGATATACCTATGTGGAAAGGTTTCGCGTACAGTATAACATCGCACGATGTTCGACCATCCCAGATTTTGCAGTGCCTCTAATATGCTCACGAGTTCCTGGTTTTGCAGTCATCATAAGAACCCGACCGTAGCCGTACGAAAACAAATATTCTTTCTATGAATTAATATGAAACAACATCCACTAGACCGTTCCGTCAACGACCAACTCCAACTCCGTAGCGTGCCATGACCAGACCGTCAAAAAATCCACGGCTAAAATATTTTTCGGTAGCGATACACTCCGTGCATGACACATGACGTTAACTAAACATTTTAATTGAATTGTAGACTTTTAAAAATACCGAAAAAAATACAGAGACGAGCAATGGCACGATTTCATCTCTACTCTTGACGATGACCAAATGGCCTTCTGAAAAGTCTCAAAAATCCCCTTACGTGCCCAAAAGGCACAGTTTATTTCTCTAGAGACAACGCCTCGAAGAAAAATTTTCTTCATCCACGACCTGCGGGCTACGAGTGAGTCACTACGATGACCCCGATGATCAGCAGACGTTATTCAAACCCTAAACCTGTTAAAAATCTCCCCTTCGGCTCAAAACCACAGACTAATCAGCCTCCTTTCCTGCGCAGAAAAAGTTAAAAAAAATTAATCTCGTCAGGCTTAAAAAATCAGTTGACGAACTTAAGCTCATCTTCAACTTCCAACACGGCTTTCCATGTTGCCAATCCACTCTACATCACCTTTTTTGGATGATCGTAGAAATAACTAATGGTTTTAATTATCGTTAACACACAGTAGTCTTCTCCCTATACGTCTGCAAAGCATTTGACAAAGTATGGCTCAGAGGTCTCATTTATAAAATTAACTTCCAAGGTATTCCCCTCTCAATGACCCAACTCTTAACAAATTTTATAAAAGATCGTAAATTTAGAATCATACTAAATGGTATCTTCTCCTTAGTGAGATTGACAGAGAGCCGGTGTCCCTCAAGGTTCTATTCTCTCACCAGCTCTCTTCAACATTTATTTAAGCTACATCCCTCGCCCCAGCATCCAAGACCTTCATAGTAACATAGGAAACATTGCAGACGATACGACGTCACGTCAACCTCGGTAAGCGAAATAAAGCCACCCGTCAAGTTCAACTCACGTATCCAAACTAGAAACTTTGTTTAAAAAATGGTGAATTAGTATAAATTCCTCCCAAAGAGCCGCCTGTGTTTTTTCACGTAGATACCCTAAAAAGCCACCTCATATCCATTTGTTCGGAAAAAACATCCCGTGGAAAAAAGAAGATAATTTATTGGAAGTTTTCGCAGTCAAAAATGTCACATCAAAAAAACAAATTCATCGAAGGGTCACGCTTCACGTCAACAAAGTCCAAGTCTTTATTGACGTAAAATTTTTATAAGTCGGAGACTTTATCAAGGTCATCAAGTCAGCCGTCATCTTCATCACGTCAAAAGTCCAGGAAAATATGCGAGAGATATTTTATCAGTCATCAACCAGAGTCATGTCCGCCAAGGAATTGGAAATGTTACAAGTGTAATATGTAGGTCATACGTCACAATTTTGTTCTAGTGCAAAATCAAAATTATCTAAAATGTGTGAATATAAATGTTTTAAATATGTCCGTGTCTGAAACAGTGAACATTAATTTGTTTATAAATTATGTAAAAATGTCTTTCACGATTCACATAGAGAGTTCATCGACCTAAATAAGTCACAAAATGGATATAATTTTTTTTTAACTTATAAATTAAGAATTAAGTCTGTTCTATGGTAATTTGTTTGGATAGTTTAGTAGTCCAAGAGTCAAAATTTATTTTGTTTTGGATTTTTTGTGGATAAAATTAATGTTTTAATATTATTTTTAATGTTTTCTTCGATTTGCCAGTGTCGTTTATTAAAAATCTGTCGTCTGAAGCTATTCTTGATGCATAACCTGATGCATAACCTGACGCAACCTTAAACGTGTAAACAGTGTCAATAGTATCCTACTGTTATGTGGGCAGACTCCTTTAAGGGCAGGATATAAAACTCCAGATATGTCCTCCTTATGAAATCCCTTCAGAGTCCAAATCAAATAATGATTAGTTTTTTTTTTTTTTTTTAATCCGTTAACGTGCATATATTTTTTTCGTTTTTGTTTGGCTCGTACTTTTTCATTGTATGTGTATATCCTATGATCTGATCGCACCACTCTACCAACATTCCGGAATAAAATAAATTAATACTAATATTTCTCCAATCTATGCAAATTCATATTGTGGCGTCATTTTACTTAAATGAAAACAGATTACTTTCTTAAATCTTATTCCGACGACGAAACCATTAGTTTTGAAACATGTGGATGAATTTGATAAAAAAGTGGTGTTTTACAAAATGTATTGTTTTATTTTTTATTATTATTTTAATCTCTTACTTAACCCTTTCGCTAAAACAGCTTTTGGCAAAAGAAATTTTATATCCCTGCAACAAAACTATACAATGCACTTCTACTGACCTTTATCGTACCATTACCAATACCGTCTCTATAAGTTTGATTTATTGGCCCGTTGTCTAGCCATTGTGTTTCTTAATATATGTCTTTATGGAACTTGGCTCTTTGGCGGCATTTTGAATAAGGAATTGGGGGAGCAGTAAATACTGAGGCGAATTACACTCTCGGGATTACTGACGTCAGTATACTGAGATAGTGTAATGGCATCAGTATTTTACAATGGAAGATGCTCCAAGGAACTAGCGTTATTTATTCTCTCGGCACCGGTGCATAGTCGGGAAACACGCCTAACACGCCAAAACACGCGCCCAATGTTTGTGCACGGTTGACATTAGTCACATGAGAACGGGTCATTTCTATAACTCGTTCTTGAGTTCAACAGCGCGGTTGTGGAAAGATTTGTCGGCCTCTGTATTTCCTAACTCCTACAACATGGGTCTCTTCAAGACCCATGTTCACTCCTTCCTCTCCTCCAAAAGATCCTCCACACAGCATCTTCAAAGTTGACATAGGCCCTGAGGGAAATTATTTTCCTCAGGGCCTCCTGTGTGGAGTTAAAATAAAAAAAAGTACCGAGTTCCTATTTCCTATTTCCTGAGGAAGTTTCAGACTGAAACGAAACTTTATTTTTATATAATTTTATATAATAACATTGATTCAAATCATTTTCCCTCTAACAATACTCAGATCCATATATTTTGCTTTTTGTCAATCCATTGCCACATATGGAATACTGGCTTGAGGAAGTGCTACAAATATAGCAATTAACCCAATTCAAAAGATACAAAAGGCGATAATTAAACTAATCCTGCAAGTGCCTTTCTACACACATTCAAGCGAAATATACAAAACATTAGAAGTCATGTCAATAAAACAACTTTATGCCAAATCTGCTCTGCTAAACTTCCTCCAAAACAAACTCCATATTCCAATTCAACCAAAAACAATAATAAAAACCAGGTCCTTAACAAATATAACCCTGAACATACCGATAACACACACCACACTCGGACAAAGATATTTTCAGTATTATGCAACCAAACTTTTTAATTATATGCCCATTACTCTGAAACAACTCCCAACTGCAAATACATCTACACACATTCACAAAAAACATATCACAGCCTGGATCAAAAATCAAGATATTCATTTTATACAAAATATTTTAATCCCTAACCAAACTATAAAACAAACTATGAAACTATAAAATAAATAAACATGTCTTTCAAGAATTTAACAACTATCCATATGTACATGTATACCTTATATGTATTTTTTTTCATGATCAATGTACAATTACCATTAAAATGTGAAAAAAAACTGACTTTCTACTACAACACATAAATACTTGTACTTGTCACACTTAATCATAAACACGTAAATACCTCAGCACAGGTTCTCCTAGTGAGGTGTTCACGAAACATACAATATTACCAACCAACAGTTTCACCTTCTCAAACCTACTTTACACCCAATATATTTTGTTAATATGTAAAAAATAAATTACAAAATATATTATGTAAAAATGTTTATGGTAAGGTAAAAACTTAAATATATAATATATTAAGCGCACTTGAAGTGAAATATCACAAAACTGCGCTACATAAATACTACGTTATTATTATTATATAGATATAAATAAAAATAAAAAATACAAATTAAAATCTACAAATTTTGGTTCAGATTGTTGAATATATTCAAGATCTGTGAAAATGCAACCGAAAGTTTTTTAGAAAGAAAGGTGACTTACTTTTACAGGCAGGTTTTGATGTCCATGTGTTATTTCCCAGGCACAAGGAGTCCTCTTCGGTAGGGAAGTAACCAGGACTGCATGTGTAGTGCAGCACAGTCGGGCGCCTTGCCTCATCTCCTGGTCTTGGCACGCCCGTCCTGCTGCTGATGGTGTAACTTCCATTAACCGGGAATGCGGGTAGGAAGCAACTGCGGATGGGCAAGATAGCAATAATTTTTGAGTTATAACAACTAATAAACGAAGAACGGACGGACACAATCTACTTTTAAAGAGGACCGTTACTAATCATTCCGCCATTACAATTACCGCCTCTGAATCCTCACATCACTGTACTGAACGCGAGGAAGAGATGAAACCACCAGCAACCGCCTAAATCGACCCCTCCCTCAAAAAGTCGGCAATCCAAGTAGACAAGGATGCGGGAAGTCCCTAAGAAGGCAGTTTGTTGATAAGCCTTCAGTGCAAAACCCAGTCAAAGGCCTTGGAAATATCCAGTGCATCCGTTTGACTCTCCCCGAAACGTTCCAAACACCCTTCACATATGCGAGGAGATCACTGCACGGGCAGATGGCCGCTTTTTTAAAACCAGATGGTGCAGGGCCAGACTTCAGGAACATTTTTAAAAACTTCATCAAATTTGGAGCTATTTTTGAAGCGCACTTCTGTTATATCAGGGCAGGTATTCCGTCAGGCCCACTAGCTTTATTAACGAAAAGCTGAAACCTAGTTTTTTTGATGTGAACTTATCACTACATTATGGTCAAGCAGATTTCTCCCTTGTTACATGTGTAATGAAAAACTTTATTTTTACTTAGTTTTAACATACTCTGACAGCGTGTTTTGTTTTCACTAGTGTTAGTTTTTTAAAACCGTTTGTTTATAAATACAATGGAATTCTTTGAATCATCCTCTTTCCTAATTAATGCAAGGGACTGAGTCGTGGAGTTTTAACAGTATAGATTTAAATTTGCAAAGTCATCATGAAAATGTGATTTGTGAAAATAAACTAGAATCCTCGTTTGGAACGGAGTGTTTTCCTTGTAAGCTTAACAAATTAAACATAATGTAAATACGAGAATTAACCACGAATTGTAAATGTAATTTTTTTAAATTTATTTTAAAGTATGTTTACATTGGGTTTTTTGATGCCTGTCTCACATCTCTGTCGATAAATTGTCTCACATATTAATTTCAATACAGTTAAAACAGAAAGGTAATGGGAATTGTGGGTAAATCTAAAAATATAGTTATCTTATACATAAATGTAGGAAGAGATGAAGTAAAGTAGTAAATCCTATCAAACCTTAATTATTATCTTTAATTGACAAACTAATGTTTAAGACAAAATATAGTTATCTTATAAATGTAGGAAGAGATGAAGTAAAGTAGTAAATCCTATCAAACCTTAATTATTATCTTTAATTGACAAACTAATGTTTAAGACAAAATATAGTTATCTTATAAATGTAGGAAGAGATGAAGTAAAGTAGTAAATCCTATCAAACCTTAATTATTATCTTTAATTGACAAACTAATGTTTAAGACAAAATATAGTTATCTTATAAATGTAGGAAGAGATGAAGTAAAGTAGTAAATCCTATCAAATCTTAATTATTATCTTTAATTGACAAACTAATGTTTAAGACAAATTTTTAAGCATAGCACAAGAGGTAACAATTTATTTTAAGTAATTGATAATTAAAAATAATAATTAATATATGATGAGTTAAAGTATTTCACTAAAAAATGTAGACATAATTTGACTCGACGCCACCTACTGGGAGAATTAGCACTTACAATGCCTTTCCCATATAAAATAAAGCTGGTTGTTTGCATGTGGAAAAATGTAATAAGCAGTAATTGTTGAATGAAACACTAGTATATATTGAATCATTTGGCGGGTAGGAAATAGGCCGACGTAGCTCAGTGGTCATAGTAGTGGACCGGAAATCAGAAGGATGCGGGTTCGAGTCCCGACGGCGGCATGTATCTTTTCTCGGGAGATTTTTTAAAATGTAGATGAGTGTTTCAGGCTGATAATTATTACTTATAATAATTGTTACATATTTATCAAATCTATTTGTGGAGTTAGATTTGACAGATTTCTATTACTTTATTTTATTGTATATGGGTTATGTCGTAAGTAAATTGTTATTTTTGTCTACCTGTAATTTATTTTACAGATGTTTGCGTGACGTCTTACTTACAATCCATTTCTTTATATCTTGTTTGAATTTTGTTATTGAGTCTGTTTATCTAATCGTAGCTGGTAGTGTGTTGTTTAGTTTGCAAGCTATATATTTAAAATGTCTTTGTCCAAAGGCGGTTTTAGAAAAAGGAGTTAGTAATTAGGATTCACTAATTTTAATTATGTCAAAATGTACCTACTGCGTATGATCCCACAATGAGCTACTTAACTCTTGGAAATACCTACAACGCATGTATTGTATACTTTTTATTAAAAAAAACGCAATTCGAATATCAGACCAGCTCAAATATTGGAACCCCGTGGAAGATCGAGTAAATCTGGTAAATTAATTAAACTCGTTAATAACTTGAAGGGTTTGCATAGAGATGTATTTATTATGTTATCTATTTTACATTATCTTGTTTATTTGTTGTTTATGCATTGCTTTATCAAACATATGAAATGTTTGAAATTTTAAAAATATCTTCTTTCCACCCTCGCGAAGGTTTCTGGATTATTACAACCACACCACATAAAAGTTTTTTAATCATCAAAAAAGCTCTTAGTAAACTGTCAAACATGTCTCAATTTGAGAATGACATTTTGAAAAAACAATTAATTGTTCTATCAAAATTCAATTATCGAATAAACTCTTTAAAGTGTGCCCTATTAGGTAACCCCGACGTTGGCGATCACTCTGGTAAATGTTTATCTTGCTCTGCCCGGAATAGCTCCTCGAAACTTCTCATATATTTCGCAGCCAAGAAATTAGTCTCCTACCAGGCCCTCGGCGACCCTCTTGAAGTTGATCTGGTCTTTCAATATTAATTGGAGCAAGTTATATTTCTCCCCTCGAAGTATGTGGCCCAGATATACCATAGAGTATAAAATCTATGGTTATCTATGTTGTTAACTTGTTTTGACAGCTCCCGCTTTAAACATCAAAAAGTATAGTTTTTAGGAACAAAAAACCTTAAGAGTTCTTTGCTTATTCAAGAAAATCGAGTCGCGAAGACAAGTAAAGTGTTTTTGCTAGTGGGTATTAAATATATACCAAGATATTGATCATTCTAACAGTTGGCAATTCGTTACAAAAGTGTTGTTTTTAATCTCACAAACTTTACCATTCGCAGTGTCGATGAAAAAAAGATAAATAATTACAACATAAATATAATCACATTGATAAACAGTTACACAGAACATGCTGATTTGCATAAATAATTGCTGAATTGTTTACATTAATCATAGAGTGAAAAATACCTTTTTGAGCACCACAAATAATAATATTTACATTGCGATTAGCAAAATTTGTTGTGGGGCATTATTGATATATAATTAATATATAAAATGCCTCAAGAAAACACTCGCTCTAAATCAAAAAATAACGCCATGACGTCACATAGTCCCCAATCAGTTGATAACAATCAGATCCTTTTTGACTATATTGACAGTAAATTTTCTGAATTAAAAAAAGGAATGTTAAAAAAAATTGAATCAGAGGCAGCTGAAACAAAAAAGCTACCGACTTCATTTCCGAAAAATATGATGTAATACTAACTAAATTAAACGAATAGGCGGGTATTATATCAGAAGTTGAAAAAATTAAAAAAGACCAGTCTAGAATTAATGATATCGATATTCGGCTTGCCGAGCTAGAGCAAAATGCCTTAAATAACCAAATTGAAATCTCTGGAGTGTGTGAAAATTTAAATGACAACCCGATTGAAACTGCAAAGGATATAGCTAATAAGCTAGGCATCGAAATCTTGGATAATGACTTTTCAGACATATATCGTGTTCCCGACCGTCGCCAAGGTTTTCCAAGGAAAATTATCATTAAATTCCACAATTCTAGCATTACAACTCGACAAAACTTTCTTGCAGTAAAAAACCAAACCAAGAAAATAAGCCCATCCGTATACATCGGCGAAGTGTTGTCTCCATATAATAAGGACTTACTATGGAAAACCAAAAAGCGAGCCCATCAGCCCCAGGAATTAAACCATCAATATACCTGGTTTAAAAATGGAAAAGTTTTTACAAGGAAATCAACGGAATCAAAAATTATCAATATAAAACATGAAAGAGATCTACTAACACTGTAAATGTAATTTTATAGTTGTCAAAGTTTATTAAAACACCTAAAATGGCTACCAATCTGGAAGAACTCACATACCACCTGATTGAAAATGAAACTGTTACTACCAACACAGAAAACATAAAACTATGTCTAAAAAATAATTTGAAAATAATACACCAAAATATAAGAAGCATCAATAAAAACTTCGAAGGATTTCTTATAAACCCAAAACTAATAAACATTGAATTTGATATTATGATCCTAACAGAATGTTGGATTAAAAGTTCTTATACGCCAAAAAATATAGAAGGCTACTATTGAATCAACACTTCATATAATACAAAACAAAATGATGGAATTGTTGTTTACATTAAAAACAATCTGAAAACTACCACTAAAGAAATCAAAATCAATGATTCCAATTGTCTACACATACAAGCTAAATCAGTAATTGATATACTGGCTATCTATAGATCCCCATCCACACCCAATATTACAAACTTCCTTACATCACTTGAAACTGTGTTACATAAACTAAAACACTGTAGTAATCTGTTTTTAATTGGAGATACAAACATTAATATTTTAGAAAATTGTCATCCTCAAAAAGACGTTTACCTCAATGTCATAAGTTACTACGGTCTTTTTAGTTACATCAACAAACCTACTAGAGTCCCTGAAGAAACTCTTTCTTTCATTGACCATGTAATCGGTAAAACGAAAAAACCCATCAACACAATAATATATGAATCCACAGTAACAGACCATTACTCTATAATATTGGAAGTTGGAAATGAAAATAAAACTAAAGATGATTCCAAGTAAATATATCTATCGTGAAAAATAAAATCGATTGGGATACAATTATGTTCATAAAAAACGAAAATTGGGAAAATTTGTATTTGATTACTGATAACGATATGGCATGGAATTATTTCACCAACTTTATTCAGAATCAAATAAATCTATACACCCACCAGAAAGAGGTACCTAACAAAAAATATGCAATCAATAAACCATGGATTACACCTAGATTATTAAAATGCATCCGAAAAAGAGATAACATTCACAAACAAATAAGGAAAGATCCAAATAATTACTTACTACATTTTACAAAAAATGTAGAAATATATGTACTAAACTAATCAAACAAGCAAAGAATAAATACTATTCAAGAAAATTTATTGAATGTAATGAAGAGATAACACATGCAAGGCAATTCAAAGATCAAATTGAGGAACTTACAATTGATGGTCAGAATGTGAATTTTAACTTGGACCCGAAGACTATTGTCGATCATGCAAATACATTTTCTACAAACGTTGGATCAAATTTGGCCAGTAAAATAAAAGAAAAAATCAACTGCAATACTAAAACTCCACCACCAGATGATAATCTCCGAGAAGAATCTTACACAAAATTTACTCTAAAAGATGTATCGATGGAGGATATCATCAAAGAAATCGACTCACTGAAAGAGAAGACTTCACCTGGACATGGCAAAATACCAAGTAAACTACTAAAATCACTGAAATCTTATCTAGCCGTTCCCCTCAAATTCCTAATTAATAAGAGCTTCACTCAAGGTTGTTTCCCAAATGTACTAAAACAAGGTATTATCTCTCCAATTTTTAAAGGTGGGAAAAAAACTGAAATTACCAATTACAGACCAATCTGTGTTAATAAGTGTTAATAATGACCAATAAGTGCACTCTCTAAAATTGTTGAAGGAATACTGAGAAATCAATTGATTACTTACCTTGACTCTAGTAATATATTATCAGCAAATCAGTTTGGTTTTCGCATTAACTTATCAACCTCAGACGCCATCGCTAATGTTACAGACTTCATAACAAGTAATGTTGACAAAGGAAATAAATGTTTAGCAATTTTCCTTGATCTTGCAAAGGCGTTTGATACTGTGAACCACAAAATACTTTTAGATAAACTTAAGAGGATAGGAATATCAGATACAGTTCTCCAATTATTTCATAGTTATCTAACTGATCGAACGCAATGTGTTAAAATAAACAGTACCTATAGTAGTTCCCAAAAAACAGTTTGTGGCGTTCCACAAGGTAGCATCCTACGACCCTTATTATTCTTAATATATATTAATGATCTATGTAACCTACAAATTTGTGGACAAATCACTACTTTTGCTGATGATACGGTTTTGCTATTTTACGCCAAATCTTGGGATGAAGTCTTTAAAACGGCAGAAAATGGCTTTCGCATTGTTAAAGATTGGCTTAACGCTCACATACTAACCCCGAATACAGACAAAACCAAATTCCTAACATTTCGAATATCAAATAAGCTCTTGCCTTCACAACAAAGCCTTAAACTTCACAGCTGTAACCCGTTATTAACTCCATGTACCTGCCCTTCTATAAGTAGAGTTGCTGAGTTGACAGTATAAATATCTTGGTATTCAAATAGATGATCTTCCTAAATGGAACGTACATGTCACAAACCTAACGACAAAACTGAGAAAACTTGTCTACTTCTTTAAAAATGTTAGAGATATATTAAATAGAAAACAACTGAAACAAGTTTACTATGCTCTTATACAATCATCACTTGAATATGGTATCATCAGCTGGGGAAGTGCTGCAAATACTTGCCTGGAGCCTTTAGTAAAGATACAAAAACTAATTTTGAAAGTCATTCTTAAAGTCCCGTTGAGAACTAGCACTGATTTTATTTTTAAGACACTAAATGTTCCTAACCTGCAAAAATTGTATTAAAAAAATATCCTACTTCATCAATTTGAAAATACACACATGTTTGAAGAACGAATAAGCACTAGAGCCTTAAGAGAGTCAAATGTAAAATCCTTTAACATCCCAGTTTGTCAAACCTCTTATGGGCAAAGAAGTTTTAAATATAATGCAACAAAGCTGTTCAATTCTCTACCTCCTGAAATTAGAAACACGCAATCCAAAAATGCATTTAAAAGTAAAATTATTGATCACCTCAAATAAACATTACCATCACGAGTATTTAATAACATACTTACCTTTATACCTACTGTGTGTATATATACATGTAACCATGTAGCTTCTGTAATCTTCTATAGGTATATATGTAACATACTTGAATTGTATATTTAAAGAAAAAACAGATTTTATATCAACCTGTCACTTTCATAATATTTTTCAAAATATTACTTAAACAAAATCATAGATAACCCCTCTGTAAATTGCCATCTCAACACAGGCGGTTCACACCTAGTGAGATGGGCAATACGTCACTATTATAACCAAATGTAATATGAAAATAATTGTTATGTCTGCCCTTTCCTCGGCAGATAGTAATTATTTAATAAAGGTTCTTTGAATATAAAAGTGTTTATTTACTGGAATAACCTAGCTGGATAGCTACGACTGTTTACTATTGTGGGGTAGGTAAATCTCTGCGGCCTTGCCAGTGGAGCTCGTCAAGTCTATCTCTGAGACTCCTTCTTGTACGCCAATGCCATCTGGCGAGCTATGGTGCAAGCTATATGCTTACCGCCATCTATCGTATTCTTTCCATATGAAATACTTAATTACTCTACATCACAATAATGAAATAAATAAAATAGATATGAAATTTTCCTGATGTGGCGGCTACGTCACAGTCATCCCCCACCCTTACATTTCCTTATATATTGTACTGCTGAGGCCTGAGACTAACGACTAACAACGCTCAGTCAATAAATGAAACCTTACTCGTACGGACGTGTTATTCTTTGTAACCTCCTGTGTTGACTCTCCCGCACACTTACACTCTTTACACAACATTGTACACATACGCATATATATGTGTACTCCAAACTGACTTTTACCAATGTGAGCATTATTTAATTAATTAATCTTTAAGTTAATTAATTTAATTGAAGCACTAAATAGAAGCACGAATCGGATGCACAAGAAAGACATGGGCATCTTGTATTAATAGGGATATCAGATGTGCTAATCTCAAGTTTGTCCAGTAGTTAAACTTTCAAGGTTCAAGGTTCTGTGTAACTGAGGAACATCAATGTACTGTTGGTTTACTAAGAATATTTCAAAGGTATTTCCTTGTGTGTATGTCCTTGTTGGTTTTGACCTTTATTTATTTTATACTTTACTCCCGTCCTTTACATTTTTACTTTTTTACCGTTTTTTTTTACATGAATACCGCACAAGAGTCCCAACTGCTCCCGTTGGAGTCTGGAGCCAGTGGGACTATGGCATCCCCAATTAGGGTATGTTGTGAGGCTGAAGGTAGTGGGGCGGGGAAGGAGATAGGGAAGAGGAAGGTGGGGAAGTACCTGGCTATTCAGATCTGGTGACCAAACACGGCAGAAGCCATTTCAAGTAACGTTTCAATACTGAATGGTGGTCTTACACCAGGGCGCTACTGGGAGTATCTTCCACTCTGGAACGTGCCGCAAATATACTATATATTATTTTTAATGAATAAATGGTGGAATAATACAAACTATTCAAATAAAATTTATTTGCCACGCCGGGATCCCGCGACCTTCGGAGTGCGAGTCAAGAGTCTTACTAATGGACTACGCCGGCCGTCAATACTACTTTACTACTACTCCCGTTTTCTTTACTCCCATCTGGAGCCAGTGAGACTATGGCATCCCCAATTGGGGTATGTTGTAATGGGGGAAGGAGAAGGTGGGGAAGTACCTGGCTATTCAGATCTGGCCACAGACACGGATAAAGCCATTTCAAGCAACGTTTCAATTCTGTATTCTGTATGGTGGACTTACACCAGGGCAATACTGAGAACATCTTCCACTCTGGAACGTGCCGCAAACATACTATATATTTTCGTTATTTTTTTGGGGTGTTATGCCGTGTTGCGCTACCTCCTTCTTTAGCCAACTTTTCGGACAGCGTTGCAGTGTCCATCATCAGGGCAGATCCGGCAAATCGGTCGCTGTCCGAAACGTTGGCTAAAGGAGGTAGAGTAACATGGCATAACACCCCAAAAACAAACAACGAAAATACTTTTGGCCGTGAAAATCTTAAAACGTATCATGCTATATATTATTTTAAATGAATTAATTGTGAACTAACACAAATTAATCAAATAAAATGTATTAATGTATTATGTTCAAGTTAAGGGTTACCCGTCTGCTTGTTTAGGAATAAATACATCCCAAAACACGTAATCGCGTTATGCTTTCATAAGATCAAAAACGTCCCGAGCGACCTTACATTTTAAAAGCTCTATATCTCTCTTCCTCTCATGCAAACATATGTATTTTTCTTTTAACCAGAAAGAGATCGAAATAATGCTTCTTATTGTCTTTGAAATATGAAAGCTATGTTGCATATATATTTAACAATCTCGATCCAAAGTGACGGTTTCAGAATTTTCGCGTGAAATCGAGGGTTCCGAATTGTGAGGTGCGAATATATTGAACCAAGCAGACGGATTAAGGGTTAGTCTTCAAACGTATCACAACACAGTTAGTTGTTGTCACGTTGTTTATTACGATAAGTTGAGAAAAACAGTTTTGAAATTAAAACAAATGAAGATAACTAACCTTTCTGGAGACGGGGATGTTGCTGTCATTGGCGCTGGAGCTGAAATAAATAATACATCATTTCAGCTGAGTCTAAATTAATTGCAAGAAAATGATTTTATCGCCGCTGAAGAGATAAATCCAAGGATAGAAGTGTGATAGAATCCACCCAGAGATAAATGTGATACGTATCGGTTTGAAATAAAACTAAGGAAATGTTTGCACAATTTTATCCAAAGTACGGTCAAATCGAACTTATTTCGATAATACAAACACGTCCACAACATTAATTTAATCATAAAATAAAGGATGTAATGCTATAGGTAATTGCATTCCATACAAATTTGTATGGAAACAAATGTTTCATTTAGCCCACAGGTTCTCAACGTGAGCGATGATGCCTCCTTGCGTTTGAGAGTTTCAGGAGGGCAGTAGAAGTAGAAGACCCAGAGAAAATTAGGGGGCGTTATGGCATAGTGAGGGGGTGGGCAGGTAAAAAAATTCAAAACAAAAAACGCCAACAACATAGTAACAATCTTACGTGTGTTCTTATTATTAAGAATTGACACTTTATCTCGAATACAAGAAGGAAGGAGTTAGCAACCGGTACTTAAAATGCAAAAGAATAAGCCACTTTCATCAATTTTTTTTCCGTTTTAAGCAAATATTCTAAAGCATTCTGTATTTTTTTTAATCGTTTTTTTAAAACCCTGGCGTTTTTGTGAAAATTTCAATCCGATAATTCAGACCATTTTTTATAAACCGGAAAAACGTGACTAAATTTTATGGGTGCGAAAAAACGATATATACATAGCCGAAAATCATTTTAAAAAATAACGTTTTCCACACTAATGGCACGGGAGAATAACGAGGCATACCAAAAATATTACATCTCATAAATATTTTTTTCCTTGATCCATCTTATGTTCAACGTCTGTGTTACTAAATCCAATGTAATATACTTGTACTTGTAAATTATAATAATAAGAATTTTATCAAATTTGGTTTTGTTAAAATCAACACCATTACCATTATACCTCTAAAACACACGCAGACAGCATAAATGTACGGGGTTCTCTTCACAACATCTGTCAAAAAGTCAAACCGAATGATAAGTTCGCAGACAACAAACAATAAATCTAGTGAACGTTAAATGTCAAATTCAAAAATTCGTATGAAATCAAAGTGTTGCCATTTAAAAATAAAAAATCAGTGTGCAATTTTACAAAATTAATAGGAACATTTTAGGAAACGGGACATTTTCATGTAGTGACGTCACGAGCCCAAATAATGAATTTATTTATTTAAAAAAAAACTGTTCATTGTTATGAAGCGATTTTATTTATCGTTAGTTAGGTACTATTTTTTAATGCATTTTAATTGGATAGGTTGGCAAGGCTGCGAGGAGTTTGTTCAACGCGTCGGTAGGCGGCGTTTTGTTTTTTTCCGTTTCCGGACGCTAGTTTGCAGAGGGCGATTTGTGCGGATCGCTGTGCAAATAACAGTCACTTAATTTTTAAGTTTTGAAACCATGTGAGTGGAATCCAAGTTTTGGGCGTCTGCATTCGGGCGAAGGAAACACGTCGTGTATTTTTAAATATATATTCCAAGGATTTATTCGCGTAAAATGCGAGTTTTCGCGAGGGTCCCAAGTGACCCACGAGTTTGATGGCGATGTTCGAGAGTAACGATTATTGTACCTCTTTATCCGTGACATCGGTTTAAATAATAACCCGCCACGCCCGTGATTGCATGCAGGGCAACTATCGAATTCCCACCGGGGTTTATTTATGGAATAAACCCGAAAAAACCGCAGAGTTGAACAATTCCCCGCCGCCATTGCTGATGAGCCTTCCTTGCCAATTTGGAGGAGAGTTTGGGTACTCCTTCCTTTCTCTGAGGGTCCAGGTCTATCATCCCTTCCATGCGACCGCTGTGGAGGTCGCAGGTCCAAGCTGTGCCGCAGAGGTTGGGACCTAACTTGCTACCAGGAGGTGGTGATGGTTTCTCACGACTTCGGGGGAACGGCGGCAGTAAATTACTTAGTTTAGCTAGGCATAGCATATAATACGATATTGGTCCCGGGGTGAGTCCATACATTTTATTTTAATATGTCATAACAACACAATACAGTGTACCGATTTTCTACCCTACCACTTGTTTTATTATATAGATTCCCTGTGCAGCCTTTTCAGGAATGCTATGAAAATAAATGGCCCACACTCTGAGAAATGAGTTTCGTGATCTCCGCTTGTTGACATACTCAGACATTAGACTGAGTTTGGCGTCCAAGATTTCCTGAGAGGAAATCAAAGTTGACTTGCAGATTGCACCCGAGCCTGACAAAGGCCCATCATTACATTTCCCTATAATAATATACCACACATGCTTTTAACAACATTTCTAAAAAAAATTACCAACATTTTTGTAATCTTAGTAAAAAAAATCTATCCATACGATATTTTCAAAGTCGTTATGAAATCCATGCAAGTGGCCTATTACTTTTTTAACTTACTTAACAAAAAGGTATAACAAATAATTGAATATATTTTTAATCGAACCCCCATCCCCCCATAACAAGTTATGGTAAAAATAATCGAGGCAATAGCTGCTTCAGATTCACGACATTTTTGGTGACATTCGCAAATTGGGGGGCTCTAGAAAAAAAATATTCTCAAAGTGGCGGTGAGTAAAATAAGGTTGGGAACCTATGATTTATCCCAACCCTCCAGCTTTTCGTCTCACTTGCACTCATCTGAAATCATAGATCTCATCCCATTTGTATTTCGAAAGCACAGTTTTGTATGGAATGTAGGACCATAATTGGATTGTTCATTGATTTAAGTCCAGCTTTGCACTTATTTTTATATTATTTATTCTAAGATTTTAAAGATTTATCTCTTTGTTTGCAGGTGCACAGTGTTGGATGTTGTGTGTTGTGATTGTCCTATTTTATATTTAAATTCATGTAGCACTGAACATTTTCTTATCATTCATTTTAATCTCGATGTGTAGAGCCCTTTATATTAAACTTTCGCGTCTATGCCACCTT
The DNA here is from genome assembly GCA_917880885.1 of Limnephilus marmoratus. NCBI lineage: Eukaryota > Metazoa > Arthropoda > Insecta > Trichoptera > Limnephilidae > Limnephilus > Limnephilus marmoratus. Next base: position 10,989,396 of record OU862928.1, on the reverse strand, counting down.
TTACTCACATATAGCCATAAAATGTTTTATCTAAAACGCTTCTTGTCTGTGGCGCATGAAATTTCACTTTTCTGTGTTTATAAATGGCGTATTGTGACGCTTGTCATCATTATTCTCTTGAAAACATTCTAAAACTTACAAACAGTCTCTCTCTATCCTCGTCTAAACTCTGCTTGTTTAGCAAACCATTCTTTCACTTCTGTTACTTTAATTAGTCTCAATTATTGTCGTCAGTCAACTGCTCAGAATCACTCTGTAAATTTATTCATCAGAATAAACAGTGCAAATATCCAGTATCAACATAAGTGTTTTTACTACACAAGGATAACCTCAAACTACCCTCACTCATCTCACTGTACGGTTCCCGGGTGTGGAACTGAAAGAAGAAAACAAACGCAGTCAGCCTTACAACCTGACTGAATCTATCTGGAGAACCACACCTGGACCTGCGCACACAGTACACAGCAAATTCTATGAGAATTATATTTTTATATCGGGACAGGATAACAAACAGATACAAATTTTAGAAGCAATTTGTCTGGCGGAATATGGAAAGATGGTCATTTTTTATGTAATTGCTGATCCTTGCAGATTAGTTATTATTTCACATCGAAGCAGTCCACAATGGAGTGCTGATACCAACCCTGCGAGGCATGGAACCGGCGGAGAATAAATCCTCTTAGTAGATTGAATGCTGCAGAAAAGAGATCGCTGAGTAAAACCATGATTGACCGTAATTAATGCAAGGCCGATGAATCTGCTGCACGTATTGAGAAATAATATTAAGAAATCTAGATAGTTTGGACATCCAAAGCCGAAGCACAAAGAAAGGATTGTAAAGAAGGGTGTTAAGAGCGTTTAACCAGCCAGCGGACGAAAATCCACATTTCGTCGAAAGTTGTTCTTACGATCGTGCAGGGCGGTTAAAATGAGAAAGATTAATTATTCTCCGTACCAGCTTTTTAAAATTATAACTCAATATCGAATTTACTTCAATTCAAATTAGCTTTAATTTATACCTTCATCCAAAAATGCTGAAAGGCGTGATGATAAAACTATTAAAATAATGTACTTTTTGTAGTTATTTTTTGATTATAAGTATTTATCATTTTTCAATAATGTCTAAATTTAATAAGAATGTTAAAAAAATCTGAAATATATTTATTTATTTATTTATTTATTTATTTATTTATTTATTTATTTATTCAACGCCCAGAGGGCTTTTACATGTTTGGTAGTACAATGATGACAGATGATTTTTCAATAGATAATGAAATAACAAAAATAAAATTAGATAAAAAATGCACACAAGTCACAAAAATACAAAAAAATAAATAAAATAAATACAGCAATTTGATAAGTTTACAAAAATATACATATGTTTAGTAATAGTTTTGGAATATGTTTTTTACAACATCCACAAAATTCGCCAAGTTGATGTTAAATATGTCGACATCACCTAAGTACTGATTCCCCATAGTGTGAAATCGTTAGTTTATATTATAATATATATAATATATTAGTTTGTAAGTGCGCAAATAAATACACAAACGGACCAATTTTCGCCAAGAAACACATGTACGTACATATTTTTTAATGATTTTATTGAAACTAAAATTAAAATTCTAAAACATACGTTTGCTAGATAATGTATTGATTTATTTTACTGCATGATTTTATTATTTGAAATGGGTATGGTATAATACAAAAACTTTTTTGAAAATTGAACAAATCTGCCAACGACCTATGGAATAACCTTATTATACTAAAAATTTAAAAAAATTCTCAAAATTTATTACATAAGAATGCTAGATAAAAGAACAATCTTTCGAAATCCATTTATAATTTTTTGTGGAAAAGAGTCAATGCGTCTAAAAACTTTTTTGAAAATGACGTATTTCCCGTTTTCTCTGGTAATGCCCTCTTAAGGGACGTACTTGACATACTTTAACCAGTGATTCCTGACATTATTTAGAGTAAAAAAATGTAAATGAAATTTTGGTCTCCGGTGACTTTTTGGATGACTTTTTTTGTTTCTCAATTTTTTTTCTTCACAATCAAAAAAAAAAAAATTCTTCTGCATGTCGTCACTGGACACTCAGCCGAGTAACCGACCAACCCCTAACCCCGCCTCTAACTGTCTAACGCCTACCATTTTTATATGTTTTTGTAGAAAAAAATAAAATAAAAAACACCAAAAATACCACCGGAGGCCAAAATTTTATTTACATTTTTTACTGCAAATAATGTCAGGAATCACTGGTTAAAGTAAGTCAAGTACGTCCCTTAACACCTTGTATTTGACTTGGAAGTTAATGGTAGAAGAATTCGCGGACGCCCGAGGAAGATGTGTCACGGCCAAGTGATTTTAATGCTTGAGTCGGGTCACGTGTCAATAGACAACACAACAGAACAGAGCATGAATGTGAATGAGCATGAATGTGAATGAGCATGAATGTGAATGAGCATGAATGTGAATGAGCATGAATGTGAATGAGCATGAAAGTGAATGAGCATGAATGTGAGTGAGCATAATTAGAATGAGCATGAATGTGAATGAGCATGAATGTGAATGAGCATAATTAGAATGAGCATGAATGTGAATGAGCATGAATGTGAATGAGCATGAATGTGAATGAGCATGAAAGTGAATGAGCATGAATGTGAGTGAGCATGAATGTGAATGAGCATGAATGTGAATGTGCATGAATGTGAATGAGCATGAATTCGAATGAGCATGAATGTGAATGAGCATGAATGTGAATGAGCTTGAATGTGAATGAGCATGAATGTGAATGAGCATGAATGTGAATGAGCTTGAATGTGAATGAGCATGAATGTGAATGAGCATGAATGTGAATGAGTATGAATGTGAATGAGCATGAATGTGAATGAGCATGAATGTGAATGAGCATGAATGTGAATGAGCATTATTAGAATGAGCATGAATGTGAATGAGCATGAATGTGAATGAGCATAATTAGAATGAGCATGAATGTGAATGAGCATGAATGTGAATGAGCATGAATGTGAATGAGCATGAATGTGAATGAGCATAATTAGAATGAGCATGAATGTGAATGAGCTTAAATGTGAATGAGCATGAATGTGAATGAGCATGAATGTGAATGAGTATGAATGTGAATGAGCATGAATGTGAATGAGCATGAATGTGAATGAGCATGAATGTGAATGAGCATTATTAGAATGAGCATGAATGTGAATGAGCATGAATGTGAATGAGCATTATTAGAATGAGCATGAATGTGAATGAGCATGAATGTGAATGAGCATAATTAGAATGAGCATGAATGTGAATGAGCATGAATGTGAATGAGCATGAATGTGAATGAGCATGAATGTGAATGAGCATGAATGTGAATGAGCATGAATGTGAATGAGCATGAATGTGAATGAGCATGAATGTGAATGAGCATGAATGTGAATGAGCATGAATGTGAATGAGCATGAATGTGAATGAGCATGAATGTGAATGAGCATGAATGTGAATGAGCATAATTAGAATGAGCATTAATGTGAATGAGCATGAATGTGAATGAGTATGAATGTGACAACCATTTCAAATCATATAATCATGCTTTAAAATAAATCAATACATTATCTAAGAACTATCTTTTAGAATATTAATTTTAGTTTAAATAAAATGATTAAAAAATATATACGTACATGTGTTTCTTGACGAAAATTGGTCCGTTTGTGTATTTATTTGCGCACTTACAAACTAATGTATTTCATATTTTTTTAACATTCTTATTTAATTTAGACATTATTGAAAAATGATAAATACTTATAATCAAAAAATTATTACAAAAAGTACGTTATTTGTTTTATCATCACGCCTTTGAGCATTTTTGAATGCAGGTTTAAATTAAAGCAAATATGGAATGAAATAAAATCGATATCATCATCATCATTACATAGTATAAAATAAAGTCGCTCAAAATGTATGTGCGCGTTAATCTCTTAAACTACGCAACGGATTTTCATACGATTTTCACCAATAGATAGAGTGATTGAAGAGGAATGTTTATATGTATAAAACATGTAAATTATATTAGAGGAAAGCCGAGAAATTTAAAGAAAACATATTTTTGTGTGATTTAAAACGGCTGGCGGGCCGTACCATAGTCACTTTTGAAATTCGTTCTACGGAAGAAATTGGAAAATAGATGTCCTATAGAGTAAGTAGGTATTTGATTTGAATTATTTTATTTAGTCGCTCAAAATGTATGTCTTTTAAACTACGCAACGGATATTCATGCGGTTTTCACCAATAGATAGAGTAATTCAAGAGGAAGGTTTATATGTATAAAAACATGCTTATTATAGTAGAAAAAAGTCGAGAAATTCAAATATTCAATTCAGGCAGCGGGCAGCGGGCAGCTGGCAAGCGGGTGGTGTGGATTTTTATAAAGGTTGGGTAATGGCGTTGTGTTTCGTTAGCCACAGCAACGTGCGGCCGGGTCTGCGAGTTGAGTTATAATTTTAAAAAGCTGGTTAGGAGAATAATTAATCTTTCTCTTTGTAATCGCTCTGCACGATCGTAAAAATAACTTTCAACGAAATGTGGATTTTTGTCTGCTGGCTGGTTAAACGCTCTCAAGGAAATTGAGTGAAATTGAGGAAATTAAGTTGAGTAGTTAGTTAATTCCTTACCTAGGCCACAGACCAGCATCACTAAAAGCAGGAACATCGTGGAGGGAGGGAACAGACGGAATGTTTTTAAAGAAACTTATTAGTTTGCTGACGTACTTTGCGAGATAATTGCACTACCTCATTTCTATATTGTTTTCTATGTTGCCACTTGCTTTGTCTTTATAGGATATTCACTGTTCTTGTTTGTATCTTTAGACACAACCTCTGCCTTTGCTTCACCACTCTTGAATGCAGCTTTCGGGCATCTTTACATTTGTTGGATATTATGTTATCTTGTGTTTGCCTTAAGATAACACCTTTGAACTCTTGTACTGTGTTACTAATGGATTTGCGTATAGTGCGCTGATGATTTTAAAACAATGATTATCTAATTTAAATTGTCCATGTAAATGAGAAATAAATAAAACATATCAGTTTTATTTGAAACGTTAAAATAAAACAGCCACTCCTGGGAATTTTCCATTACCTGAGTGAAATCTACTCGCAATTACTGCAACAACAAAGTTACCCTTTTAAGGCTGTAAAAGAACCTCCCATTCTCAGAAAATCAGGATCAACAGAAGAATATTTACCACAAAATATATAATATTATTTAGCATACACCCACAAATTCCTACTTTTATATGGCCAAGTATACATAATTGGTCTGTCAAACTCTTGTTTGTTGATTTTTTTTACATTAATTCCACACAGAAGGCCCTGAGGAAAATAATTTCCCTCAGGGCCTATGTCATCTTTGAAGATACTGTGTGGAGGGTCTTTTTGAGGAAAGGAAGGAGTGAACATGGGTCTTGGAACGAAATGTTGAAAAAACATGTTGTACGAGGCTGGCAAGTCGTTCCACAGCCGAGCTGTTGAACTCAAGAACTAGTCGTAGAAACGACCCGTTCTCATGTGAATAATGTCAACTTTGCACCTAGTGTTTCTCGACTATGCACCGATGCCGAGGGGATTAATGACGCTAGTTCATCGGAGCATCTTCCATTTTAATACCGGTAGAACAAGGACAGCATTCCCACCTGACGCCTGTACTCTAAAGATTGCAATCCATCTGTTAATATGGGAGAATCTGTCAAACGGACCGCCCATCCCTGCGCAGAGTCAAGGATTTTTTTTGGGTATTTTGGAGCTCCAGACCAGAGGTGGCTGCCAAATTCAACCGTGGGGCCCACTTGCGATTTGTACAGAGTTAGCAGTTGTCTACTAAAGTATCTGCGGGCCCTGTACAGTACGCCCAGTTTCTGAGAGGCTAATTTAACTGAACCTTCCTCAGGGGTGAATAAAAATATATAGAATACCATGTATATCTGTATTATGTTCAATATTTTTTTATTCACCACTGAGGAAGGTTCAGGATGAACCGAAATCGATTGGATTAAGAAATAATAAAGCGGAATTGAAAGAAAGTTATTTTATTGTGTTTATTATAAAATATTTTTAGCCATTTTGAAATACGAAAAGCCAGGTATTTTCCCCGCCTTCCTCTTTCCCATCTTCTTTCCTCATAGCCTTACAACATACCTCAATCGGGCATGTCTCACTGACTCCAGACGGTTGGAAATAGTTGGAACTCTTGTGCGGTGTTTACATAAAAAAAAAAAATTCTCTGTGATGCGTAGATGTTAAAATATCAACACATTTTCCTAATACCTATTAATTAATATCCATATCTAACTCCGCTTTAAAAATGATAAAAATTCTGTTAGACGTCTCAGGAAGATTGCGGGTTAAGAATATAATTATTATTGTTAGTCAATAACATAACATGTTAACAAGTGCCATAGCTGACGGCTTTTCCGAGAAACAATAATCTTGGTACTAGCCTGGCCAGGTCAAAGCAGATAAACTCGTACAATTGTGCACTTAGGTACAAACAATCTCATTATTATTCCAAAACAAGATTGCGGAAAATGTCTCAGAAATGACATTGAATGCAGATATTTGATATTGGGCTTACATTGGCATCTGCGGTATTCAAAATGACCATCCCTGGACAGATTTGGATTATTTATGCATTAAACCGCTTACTCGTTAATACGGAATATTTTTATTTAAACACTTATATTTAGCTTTATTATTATAGTAGGAGCGACGACGACATTACCTGTAATGATAGGTCTCCCAAAAATCATACACAAAAATCGTTAGGTCATTTATAGGGGTACACAAAATGGCGGTGCTGCCATTTCTGAAACCGGTCAGCACTAAAAAAAATAATTTTTCAATACTTCTGTAATCATAAGTCTCCCAAATTCTGATTGTTCCTCGAGACAGGGGAGGGGTAGGACTATACGAAATAGCAGCGCTGACCGTCCCCCTGATGGGCCGTCTCAGTTGCTGCCGAGAAATAAGAGACGCCTCGTACGAGGTATCTGTAATCATCGGTCTCCTCAAAAAACCAAAGCTTATCTGAAAGATCATCAAATTTTGTGAAAGAAAAACCACTGCTGCCGTTTCCAAAAAGTGGACAAGATGGCGGCAGCAGCGTTTGAAAGTCGCTCTCCACGCAACCGAAATTGGCGTTTGAATTCGGTTTTGTCAGTGATCGCCCGGTTTTTTTCGATTTGTATTATTGAAATACGCCTTCTACTATGCTGAAACGGCTGAAAAATCGAAAAATATCGCATAAAATATGCGATTTCATTTATTTAAACAATCAACGACTCGTGAAATTCATTGCTCGTGATAGTGGAAGGCGTATTTCAATAATACAAATCGAAAAAACCAGGCGATCGCTGATAAAACCGAATCGAAACCCCAATTTCGATTGCGTGGAGGGCGACTGTCAAACGCTGCTGCCGCCATGTTATCCACTGTTTGGAAACGGCAGCAGTGGTTTTTCTTTCACAAAATTTGATGATCTTTCAGATAAGCTTTGGTTTTTTGAGGAGACCGATGTGTCTGAACTTCAGACCTTAGAATTTAACTATATTTAGCCAGGACTCACACCTCTCGAGATCCTACATAAAACATTAGGTGAGAACTCTCATAGCTAGTTAGATAAATTGTCAACAGATGTCAGAAGGTACAAAACTCTAGTCAGACAAGGAAATTATTCTATAAATAGCTGTTTTTTAGGGTGATATACCCTCTTTCTCCTCTTCGCTTCGCTGAAACCACACTTAATTAACTAGTAACTCCTTGGTCTGTCTCGGGTAGTTTGTATCTTCCGGTTATTAAAATGTAATTGGAAATAGAATCAATAAACTCAAGAGTCCCTTAAAAATTGTCCTGAAGATGAGTCTTTCATTACCAGTTCCTTACCTTAAAACTTTACACATGGTCCTTCGAGCCGGATAGTTTAACGCGAGTGATTAAATTAATAAAAAAGAACCAGCACTGAAGAAGGAACCAGCAATGCAGCCAGAATCCAGCAAGCAGATTCCAGCATCCAGAAGACATCACGATAAAAAGGGCAAGTGACCAATCCATTCCATACTACCCACCTTACCATAAAAATCCTAAAAAAAAGAAAGCCAAAAATTTAATGACATCAATATTGTGCATTTCTCATAAAAAAAATTGTTGCAAGCCGGTATGAACAAGTCCACAAAAAAAACTCGACATTGCAGTAGGCAATGAGATTATCGCAAAAACTACATCAATGTTATAAATTCCGGGATTAAAAGAAACTTTCTCTGAAATAATTATTTAAATTAACCGCGAAGCCGATAAAACAGTTTGTTGCCAAAAATACTCTATGGGCGAAATTTAACGACGTCGGGGCATTGTCGATTGTCGTGTTGTGACGGATTGGGAAGTTATCGGTGTTTATTACGGGATTAATAGTTTTAAACGGTTATTGTGATAAAATATTTGGATAACTCTGTAAATTGTAAGTACCTGATTTAATAAAAATGGATTTAAAAATGCTAATCGGTAAAAGGGGCATTTGTAAGGGGAAAGTGACTAGGTTCAGAGAATTTTTAAACAAAAATTCGCTGACACAAAGCGAACTCGGATTACGTATAAAACATTTCGAGCTTTTAATGGATCAGTTCGAGGAAATTCAGGATAAAATAGACGCTTTATCTCCCGATGATGACGACAGCGAAAGGGCGAGTTTTGAAAACGATTATTTTGATGTTTTATCCAACGCAAAAGAGAGGTTAGTTTCAGACCATTCCGCAGGCAAGGCAAATAACAACATTAAATTGCCGATAATAGAATTACCAAAATTTAAAGGTGATTACTGCGAATGGATAGAATTCCGAGATGCGTTTATATCTTTAGTAGACAGCAATTCTAACCTAGATGCCGTACAAAAATTTTATTATTTGCGCTCTTGTCTAAAAGGGGAAGCATTTAAACTAATAACAGCATTACCAATGCACATCGACAACTATGTAACAACCTGGGAGATGCTCACGGACAGATACGAAAACTCAAAAATAATTATAAATAATCATGTAAACGCGTTGTTTAAATTACCGGACTTAAAAGCAGAAAATCACGTCGCAATAAGAAGCCTATTGGACGAGGCACAGTTGCATTTAAAATCGCTAAATAAATTAAATATAGCTACGAAAAATTGGGATGTAGTATTGATTTATTTGTTATCAAACAAGCTAGACTCAAATACAAGGGCTTATTGGGAACAATACCCAACAAAAAAAATCTACCTACCTACGAAGAATTTATTAAATGTTTGTATACAAGGGCCCAAGTATTAGAGGCCTCATCAAATAACGAAAAAAGAATTAATCCGGGAAAAACGAATCCGCATAATTATAAAAAAGAAGCTATGGTTTCATTTTCTGCACAAAAATTAAAATGTTTACATTGCAACGATAATCATAAGATTTATTATTGCCGCAAATTTTTGGAATTGAAGCCAAAAGAACGAATAGATAAAATACACAAATTAGGCGCTTGTTTAAAATGTTTAAACCTCGGTCATAAATTAAAGGATTGCAAATCAAAATTTAATTGCCGTAAATGCAATGGCGTAAATCACAATACGTTACGTCATTTTAAACAAGAGGAGGAATCAAAACACGAAAGGGCATCAACATCTTCCGCGAAGGAAGCGCCTTTGGTATCAAATCATGCCGCGAAGGTAGAACCTAATTTCGTGTTATTGTCCACTGCCATCATCAACATAAAGGACGATGCCGGACAATCAATTCAAGCAAGAGCTCTATTAGATTCCGGGGCACAAACTAATTTTATAAGTAAGGAATTTGCAAAGAAATTAAAATCAAAGGCGAAAAGGGTCAACATTCCTGTTACGGGAATCCACAATAAGATTTTAAATATAAAATCTAAAGTGGAATTCAATATAACTTCAAGCTATTCTGAATACCAAAGGAATATAGAATGCCTGATAATACCTGAAGTGACCAGTAACCTGCCACAAATTTCCTTTCAGAGAAAAGATGCGGGGATCCCTAGCGGTCTCGAATTAGCAGATCCGAACTTCAACATTACCAGCCCGATAGATCTACTACTGGGAGCGGAGGTATTCTGGGAAGTCTTGCATACCGATCGAATGAGAATTGGAGATACTGGACTCACGCTACAAAGGACCGAGCTAGGATGGCTTGTGTCCGGGCCTATCTCCACTCCGAAACCAAAAAGGCCAGTAAATTCCTGTAATTTATCTTTAAATTTATTGCATAAGCAATTAGAAAGCTTTTGGAAAATAGAGGAACTAGCTCCTGTAAAACATAGAAGCCACGAAGAAAGAGCATGTGAAGAGAGCTTCTTACGCACACATGAAAGGGATGAGAAAGGACGTCTTGCGGTAAGATTACCGCTGCGGCCCAATATTAATCAAATGGGTGAAACCCTAAAGGTGGCTGAAAAAAGATTCTATAATATGGAGAAAAAATTTCTTGCCAATAAAGACCTGATGCTAGATTATAAAAAATTCATTTTTATTTTATTTTATTTTAAATACATAAACGGCTATACTGCCTTTTATAAATAAACATATAGGAGAGTACAAAAGTAAGAAAAATAATATCATTACATAATAATAGTTTTAAACTTAAAAATAACATACAATTATTTTGTGTATCACAACAAAAAAGAACAATCATAAATATCAACATTTCATTTCAACATGTCCATATTGCGTATATAAAGTTACATTACGGAAAAATAATTTTTGAGTGCATGTTTATATTGCGCTAATTTTAAGAAATACATGTCGCCGATGTTAGCATATTCATTTCCCAAAATATGTAATCGACTGATTGGTGAGTAATAATGTGATAATGTATGTGTGTTATTATAGTAGAACGGTAGAGTCAGTCTATTGTTAGCGCGACCAGGGCAATGAAATCGTATTAGTTCTATTAAATCAGGGGTATCCAAGACCGAGTGAATTATTTTATATAATATTAATAGATCACAGATTTTTCTGCGATCTGATAAATTTACGAGATTAGTCCAGTTTAATAAGAAATTATAGTCCAGGAATTCTCTTGGAATACCTAATTTAAAATTAATATACCTAAGGAATCTATGCTGGACTTTTTCAATCGCTTGAATATGGATATTGTAATGTGGAGCCCAAATCGTAGAGTTATATTCTAAAATGCTTCTCACTAGCGTTATGTATAAAATGCGAATAGTATCAATGTTACAAAATTGTTTGGTTATTCTAATAATAAATCCTAAAATCTTCATTGCTCTATTAATAATATTAGTTATATGGCTAATAAATGTAAGTTTTGAGTTAAAAATAATACCTAGATCATTTATTGTTTCTACTGAGTTTAATATAATTTTGTCAAGATTGTATTCATAAATGATCGGTTTCTTTATTTTATAAAATCTTATTATTTGACATTTACTAATGTTAAGTGCCAGTTTATTGCATATACACCAATTAAACAAGTTGTTTAAATTTTTTTGTAAAATTATGCAATCAGAAATATTTTTAATTTTTTTATATAATTTTAAATCATCAGCAAATAACAGGATATCAACATCGGAAAAAACGTCTACAATGTCATTAATAAATAAAATAAACAGTATTGGTCCTAAATGGGAGCCCTGTGGCACACCACTAGTGGCAGAAAAGGCATCCGATATTACGTCATTTAACTTTACAAACAGTTGCCTATTTGTTAAATAACTCTCTACCCATTTAAGAAAGTTCCCGGTTATAGCCATACTCCTTAATTTATTTATCAATATTTTATGACAAACTTTATCGAACGCCTTGCTGAAGTCAGTATATATTGAATCTACTTGACATTTATCTGCAAAGGCATTCGCTATAAAGTTTTCATATATCAGTAGATTTGTCAGAGTTGATCTATTCTTCGTGAAACCGTGTTGAAACCTTGTTATAATCCCATTTAATTTAAAAATAATTTTATCCAAAATAATTTTTTCAAACAGCTTTGGAATAGTTGACTGTATACACACAGGTCTATAGTTGCGTATATCGCATTTGTCACCTTTTTTAAATATGGGTGTGATGTAACTATTTTTCCATGCAATTGGAAAATATCCCGATGACAATAGTCCAGTAAATGAATGCTCCAAAAGGAGGTGTAGAGTGCGTGAGCAGGGACCTAAGCGATTCTTTCAGGACTTGTTTAGGGTGCTTAGGGTGTGAACATACTAAAAGTCCTGACGTCTAGGTGGTGAGCTAGGGGGGGGGGAGGGGGGGGGAAGGTCCCAATTTTCAGGTTTCCGCTTGTATCTCAAAAACGGTGAGTCGCAGAGGAAAATTTTCTGAGAATAAGTAAAAGCTTATAAAATTATCTACAACTTTTATTCTATATGTAATTTTCTAAATTCCAGCCGTTTTTGAATTAAACGCTCCCGAAATGTAGATATTTTCGAAAAAAATCATTTTAACTCATATTTTTCATCAAACATTCCTTCATATCGTATAAAATATTCATCACACAAAGAAGTTTATTCGAAAGAAGTTGTAAAGAATATAATTCTCTTCTAGAATATATATACATATACAAATAAATCTCCAACCATTAAATATTTACAGCAATTTAAAGTTTTTTCGTAAAATGTCGCCATTTTCAGAAAAAGCTGTTTTTATCTTATTACTGACACACCGACGCGCAACGACGATTATGCGATGCTCTGATCGCTTTTAGCCAGACGTATGGTCAGATATGACCATTGAAACCACATTGATGTGATCATTCAAAAGCCGAGGAGGCATAACAGGAGCCAGAGATGTTTCGCACAATGTAGTCAGCTGGTATTGTAGTTAGTTGTAGGCAATGTAGTTAGTTGGTATGAGCGCAACTCATGAGATCTGCACTTCCCCTGAAGAGTTTTGTCGAATCTTCTTCACGTCAAGTGAACAGCACAAGGACCTCGGACAAGCACACCGAAGTAGAGATACAGCAGACATTTCCAAACTCGGTCAGTGGTTTGATGCACATCCTCCCTTCCCACAAACCAGTGAAATAATGTCAATTCCCAATGTCTTCTGTCAGCTCGTCGATAAAAATTCACGATAAAAAAGGTTGCAGTTGACCCAACATTGCTGTTTCAGCGGATAAGCAAACGATCAAGCAAACTGATAAGCAGACGATCAGATGAGGATTTGATTAAATTCTTTGAGTATAAGTTGGCCACATTTCTCTTGGCACTGTTCAATGAAAGTGGGATGCGAAAAACCACTAAATCTGTCCTGTACAGTTTATTCGAACCTACTAAAAAACTGATCTACCGCCTCAGATGAACATAGTTGTAGACGGAGGATTTCTACTACACAGGGTAATTTGGCAAAAAGATGCCTCCGTTGCCACAATTTGTGATCGTTACATCACCTACGTCAACGAACACTATCCTGGATGACTCGCACTGTGATATTTGATGGGTATTCAAACCCAGCCAACAGTACGAAATCACAAGAACAGATATGATGATACAGACTGAGAAGATCAGCTGACATCAATTTGACTTGGAACACCTGTTAAACAGGGAGATTTTTTATCCAATCCTACCAACAAAATTAACTTCATCTCCTACAGACAAAGCTTCGGGAGAATGGGACACAGACTCTTCAAGCCACCGATGATGCCGATGTCCTTGTCGTTAAGACTGCTGTGGAACAATCCTCTCAGAATTCTGTGACTGTCATTGGTGAAGATGTGAACTCACTGTACTATTGATTGCTTCCACTCCTCCTACCAAAGATATTCTGCTGCTGAAACCTGGACGAGGGAAAACCGAAACAATGACACTGTACACTCAAGAGATGCAGTACGTGGATTTGAACACACATTACATTCATTTACTGGCTGCGTTACAACTTCTGCAACTTTCAGGAGAAGCAAGGTGGGCTTCTCAAATTTGTACTTGGAGTCAGAAATCATCAAGCAAGCGGCAATGTTCTTTTACAACCCCTCCTCTACTCGCGACGAGGTTGAAGAGGCTGGAAATAAATGTTTCCTTAGATGGTATGTGGCGCCAACAAGACAGAGCTCCCTTAACCAGTACCGCTTCCAGTCGTTCACAAGGTCGGTGGACCTAATGTGTGGGACCTAATAAGTGGGCAAATATGAAGCCTGACATCAGCTCCCTCCCTCCAACAGAGGGCGCAGCTAAACAGCATTCTCAGTGCACCGATTGAGCTGCCCCCTGAAGAATGGGGGAGGAATCATGAAGGAGAGACCCTGTTGCCAATTACAACAAAAGATCCACCAGCATCGGAGGTCCTTCTGAATATGATATTTTGCCGCTGCACCAAGGATTGTGCAATTGGCAAATGAGGATGCCGAAAAACAATGCTGACCTGTTCTACAGCGTGCCTCCACTGCCAAGGGAGATGCCTCAATAGCGTTGCCGAGGACGACGATGAAGACAACGTAGAGCCCATTCAGCAAGAGCCATCCACTACTGAGGATGAAGATACCATGGATGAACAACGCTTACCAGGACCCTCACGTCCAAAGAGGATGATAGTGTAACATTATGTTATTGAGAACAGTGATAACAATGAGGTTTATAATTTTATGTGCTTGATGTAACGAAATATTATAAAATTATCATGACATAATTATCATTATCATTATAAAACAAAATTTGAATTTTTTTAAGTAATATGATTTTTGTCTACTTTATTAAATAACTGGCTTTAAAGTGTGGTCACACATATTTATTAGGTGAACGAACAAAAGCTGTGGGTTAGTAGGTAATAGGATTAAAACAGCTTTTTCTGAAAATGACGACATTTTACGAAAAAGCTTTAAATAGCTATAAATATTTACTGGTTTGAGATTTTTGTGCATATGTATATATATTCTAAAAGGGAATTAAATTCTTTACAACTTCTTTCAAACAAATTTCTATGTGTGATGAATATTTTAGACGATATGAAGGAATGTTTGATGAAAAATGTGAGGTACAATGATTTTTTTCGAAAATATCTACATTTGTAGAGCGTGTAACTCAAAAACAGCTGGGATTTAGAAAATTACATAAAGAATAAAAGTTGTAGATAATTTTATTAGCTTTTACTTATTCTCAAAAAATTTTCCTCTGCGACGCACCGTTTTTGAGATACAAGCGGAAATCTGAAAATTGGGACCTTCCCCCCCCCCCTCCCCCCCCCCTAGCTCACCACCTAGACGTCAGGACTTTTAGTATGTTCACACCCTAAGCACCCTAAACAAGTCCTGAAAGAATCGCTTAGGTCCCTGCTCACGCACTCTACACCTCCTTCCTTGACTGGACTACAATGACATATTAAAAATTAAATAGAGGGGATACGACAAGGCATGTATACAGTGTTTCAATAGAATTGGGGGTATTTTGTCAGGACCCGAACTTTTTTTTACATCTAATTTGTTAATATGGGTTTTAATTTCATTTATATCAATGTGAATGTTAGAAATTTGTAAATTGATGTTAGATGAAAAAAAAGGAATTTCACTATCATCAATTGTGTTGTCATATACATCTTTAAAAAATGAAGCAAATAAATTAACAATAGTTTCTGCATTATTTCCATTTATGCCGTTATAAAACATGCTAGCAGGTATATCTATTTCATTTCTTTTTAATGACTTTGAGTACTTCCATAAAGTGTTGATGTCGTTATTTGCAATTGAATTTTCCACATTATTTAAGTATTCTTTGTAACAATTTTTAGAAAGATCATGACATTGGCGTCGAATTGAATTGAATTGAATATAATCTTTAATTGATTTAGAATTTTTGTACTTTTTATGTATTTTCTTCTTCAATAGAGTCAAGTCAATTAAATCTTTATTGAACCATTGAGGGAAAACATTATTTTTACATTTAATGTATGGCACACTTTTTTCTATGATATTGTGAATTATTTTATAGAATACGTTAATATTTTCGTTAATATTTTCTTGTTTTAAAAAAGCCCAATCAGTAGCATTTAAGCATTCATTAATGTGATTAAAATCAGCATTATTAAAATTGTGAAGTGATTTTTTGCACTGTAGATTTGGTATTTTATTTAGTGATACGCTAATATTTAATGGAGGATGATAGTTATCTACAGGTAATATTATTTCACTTGATTTTACTACAGTTACTGAAGTATCACTTGAAAATACCAAGTCCAGTATTTTGTTATTACAATTTTCAATTGTATTTAATTGTGTTAGATTTATAAAATTTGACATGCTTATTACTTCTTTGTTTATAGTTGACAAGCCAGCGTTTTCTATACCTGTCAATTCCATAGAGTTTTGATTCCAAATGATGTTCGGAAGATTAAAATCGCCAGTTATAATTATTTTTACTTTTGGATATTTTAATTGTAAAATTTCAATATCTTCAAAATGCTTAGTATAAATACTAATATCCGATTTAGGCGGAATGTACACATTACCCAATAAAATTCTGTTTTTACCTGTATAACAAATAATTGCTCTATTTCAAGGTTTTTTGTATTTAACTGTCTGGAGACAATATTTTTCGCTACTGCAATCAGAACTCCACCACCTCTTCTTTTATTGTTTTTAATGTCATCGTTTGTAGATTGATTTCTATCCCGGCGGAAAACGTTGTATCTTGACATCGTATCATGAAAGAGTATCAGGAATTGGGGCATATGACGCTGTGCGAAGCACCGCCAAAAGATACAATTTGTTATTATTTGCCACACCATGCAGTGATGAAGGAGTCTAGCACGACAGCCAAAACCAGGGTCGTGTTTGACGGATCAGCCAAGTCATCAACCGGTATATTATTAAACGACGCCCTCATGGTAGGGCTAGTTTTACAAAAGGATTTATGTGCGCAATTATTATTTTTCAGAAAGCACCAGTATGCATTAACCACCGACGTCGAGAAGATGTATCCTCAAATATTGGTGCAGCCTGAGGATAGAGATTTGCAGCGCATAGTCTGGAGGGACTCTCCGGAAGAAAAAATCCGACACTATCAACTCAATACTGTCACCTACGGTTTGGGACCATCATCCTTTCTGGCTACCAGATGCTTGGAGCAGTTAGGAACAGAAAATCAGGAAGCATACAGAAAGGTCAGTCGCATCCTAAAATACAACTTTTATATGGATGATTTTATAACTGGCGACGAAAATGAGGCAGATTTTCTCACTATTAAGCAACAGTTAAGCAGCGTTTTGGCATCTGCTGGCATGAATTTACGAAAATGGCGATCAAATTTACCCTCTATAAGTTCGAAACCAGAGAGTGATACAGATATGATTATTACTGATAACCCCAAGGAAAAGAAAATTTTAGGGTTGTCATGGAATAACCAGCAAGACTATTTTCAGTACATTGTAGAGCCCTTAGAAGCCTGCGTTAAAAGCAAACGCCAAATTGGGTTTGATAGGCCCAATAACATTAGTCGCAAAACTGATAATGCAAGGTTTGTGGCAAACTAAGATTCAGTGGGACGAAGATATTCCATCTGAACAGATGAATGCTTGGAATTCGTACATAAATGAATTACCTCTTTTGAATAATTTAAAAATACCGAGAAAGGTAATTTGCAAACATCAAGATAAACTGCATCTGCATGGATTCTGTGACTCCTCAGAGAGGGCCTATGCAGCTTGCATATATATAGTGTCTACTGATGAATCGGGAAACACAACTTCTTATTTAGTCACATCAAAATCAAGGGTGGCACCGTTGAAAAGCATATCACTACCAAAGCTGGAGCTTTGTGGTGCTGTTTTACTCACAAAATTAGTAAACTATGTCAAAATAGGTATGAACTTAAATGGACGTTTTATCCAGAGGCGCGACGGTGTCGCAGCTACTAAAGTCTGACATTTGGTGGCATGGACCCACTTGGTTGACTTCAGGCGATTACCCGATTAACAGCAGTGAAGTTACGCCGTTGGATCTACCAGAAGAAAGATTAAAACTAACTTTAATTTCAGCAGTAAGACAGGATTGGGAAATATTTTCCAGATACTCTTGCTTAACCAAATTGCAAAGGGTGACAGCTTATATTTTAAAATTTATATTTAATTGCAGAAATTCTTTGTCCAGGCGTAGCGGAGCACTAACTGTTTACGAATTGGAGAATTCACTTCACTTATTAATATATCGTGCACAATGTTTTGCATTCCCGGAAGAGACGAAGGCCTTACAAGCCGGGGTAAATGTAAAGAATAGTAGTAAGTTAAAGTCATTAAATCCTTATTTGTTTTAGGATTTAATCCGGGTGGGGGGTAGGTTGTCCAACGGAAAAATGATATCGGAAAGTCAACAACACCCCATAGTACTACCATCACATCATAAACTAAGTGAGCTTATTGTCAGGCACTACCATTATTTATATTTACATGCAGGAACGCAGGCATTGTTAGCGTTATTAAGAATGAAATACTGGCCAATTATGGGTAAAAATTTAATTAAAAAGGTTCTGAGATACTGTATTATATGTTTTAGATGTAACCCGAAAACAGAGCAACAACTGATGGCGGACCTACCGGCCGAACGAGTAACGAAAGGTCGCGCATTTCAATCATCCGGGGTGGATTTCTGCGGGCCCATTTTGATTAAGTCAGGTGTTAGCCGTAAGACTCACAGCGTAAAATCTTATATATGTCTATTTATATGTATGGTAACCAAGGCAATACATTTGGAACTAGTAATGTCTTTAGGCACTGATGGCTTCCTAAATGCGTTTAAACGTTTCATCTCGCGAAGAGGGAAACCCAGTAAAATGTTTTCAGATAACGCCACTATTTTAGGGGCGCGAATAATGAATTAAGGGAAATCTATGAATTTTTGGAAAATTCAAATGAAAAAATTGATAAATACTTAGCCAATTTATCTATTCGCTGGAAATTTATACCAGCAGGGGCTCCGCACTTTGGGGGACTTTGGGAAGCAGGGGTCAAATCAGTAAAATATCATTTGAAAAGGGTAGCAAATGCTTCACTATTAACATATGGGGAATTCAGTACTGTATTATGTCAAATTGAATCATGCTTGAATTCCCGTCCCCTCTGTCCGCTGTCCAATGACCCCAAATACCTAAATCCTCTCAGCCCTGGTCACTTTCTCATTGGAACGAGTTTAGCAGCGATCCCGGACCAGAATTTGCAGAATGTAGCAGTCAATAGATTGAATCATTACAAAAAATTAAACCAACTAATACAGTCGTTTTGGTCGAGGTGGCGCAAAGAATACTTGGCTGAGCTGCAGACCCGGATGAAATGGACTGGCAACCACCAAAGGCAGCTGCAACCAGGCCAGATGGTCATTCTGAAAGAAGACAACGAGCCTCCTTGCTTTTGGAGGCTAGGACGAGTGCACGCTGTACACCCCGGGCCTGATGGAAGAGTACGAGTGGCTACCATCATCACAGCACAGGGAACGGTCCAGAGGGCAATATCAAAACTATGCCTGCTTCCAATTGAGGACAACAAATGCGAAGATCATCTACCCGAGATGGACCAGGGAGAATAAGAAGCGACCCAGCAGCGCCAACGCACAGTTTGGCGCCCCCCAAGCAAGACATATATGGATGAAGCTGAGTTCTATAACCAGACTTTAAATTAATAAAAAGTGCAAATAAAAGTGAAAAGCATTAAAAAAATAATGAAAAAATGCAAATAAAAGTGAAAAACAATAAAAAAGGTATAATAAAGGCAAAATGAATAAAGGTGGTGGAGATCGTGACCTCTTGTGAAACTCGTGTAAAAAGAAAAACCAGATTGGGTGAAAATTAAAGGTTATAAGCTAACCAAAATAATAATAAAAAAAAACACTGCAAGTGCCCACATATATTTAATTTTAGACATTTAATAATATTGACAAAAAAATTGGCTGTCCTGGAAGGAAGACCTGGTCCCGTCCTCATTGTATTGTGTTTGTCCTAAAATTGAATGTTTAATTGTTATAACTTATTGATTAAATTTTTAACTTTGAATTTTTAGCTAGAGCATGTAAATATGAATTTGTTAGTTACATAATTTAATCTGGTGTGAAGTAGTTAAAGTTAAAAATATTGTGAGTTCTTTTTAGTATTATAAGTGGGATATTTTTGTTAATTTTTGTGTAATAAAAAACTCTAATCCTCACCGTTTTTTGGGTGGGAATATGTCTGAACTTCAGACCTTAGAATTTAACTATATTTAGCCAGGACTCACACCTCTCGAGATCCTACATAAAACATTAGGTGAGAACTCTCATAGCTAGTTAGATAAATTGTCCACAGATGTCAGAAGGTACAAAACTCTAGTCAGACAAGGAAATTATTCTATAAATAGCTGTTTTTTAGGGTGATATACCCTCTTTCTCCTCTTCGCTTCGCTGAAACCACAATTAACTAGTAACTCCTTGGTCTGTCTCGGGTAGTTTGTATCTTCCGGTTATTAAAATGTAATTGGAAATAGAATCAATAAACTCAAGAGTCCCTTAAAAATTGTCCTGAAGATGAGTCTTTCATTACCAGTTCCTTACCTTAAAACTTTACACGATGATTACAGATACCTCGTACGAGGCGTCTCTTATTTCTCGGCAGCAACTGAGACGGCCCATCAGGGGGACGGTCAGCACTGCTATTTCGTATAGTCCTACCCCTCCCCTGTCTCGAGGAACAATCAGAATTTGGGAGACTTATGATTACAGAAGTATTGAAAAAAAATTTTTTTTAGTGCTGACCGTTTTCAGAAATGGCAGCACCGCCATTTTGTGTACCCCTATAAATGACCTAACGATTTTTGTGTATGATTTTTGGGAGACCTATCATTACAGGTTTAATGGTCGCCGGCTCTTAGGCTATTACGAAAAGTGAATATTTATGTCGGAGGAGACCAAAAAACATGCAAAAAATATGCATTTAACATTTTAATTTTGTTAAAATTAATTCGCTTACGCGGTAACGCCATTGTTCATTCATCGTTTTTATTTTAAAATTTCATCAATGCTGCCAATCATATGTAGAAAAAATATTTTTGCGCAAAACAAAGTGAATGCATTATTGACAAGTTTGTACCTGTATTTATACCAGTAGAACAGGGAAAGAAATGTATTAAAATAATTACACAAAGCCGCTAGACAAACCCTGCTTTTGCCAAACAAACCATTCAAAACCTGGGATGTTTTTTAAAATTATGATGAAATGCGAGTTTATTTTAGAGAATTTATTTTATAAGATTGGTACTTCCGACAAATGTCATATTTGATTGTCTATTAGTTAAAAAACGAATATTCCGTATTATACGTGCATCAAACTTCGACAACACGAACGTTCCGTATTATCCGTGAGGTGGACTAACTGCATATTTACCAAATTTGGAAACGTAAAGCCCGGTCTCGCATAGTATGTTATTAATTCTTAATTGAATAATTAAAAGTAATAAATTTTAAATAAACAATGCCATAGTTCAGGGGTCACCAAATGGCGGACCGCGGTCCGGATCCGGACCGCCGACCTATTTTGTGCGGACCTTGTGTTAACAATACAAAATATTTTATACATGTAACTTAAGTATGTAATTTAATAATTTTTCCCGCGCTTTGTCTTTGCTGCTTAGCGATAAAGAACATGTAACATCCATTCGTCGCATTAATTCGTAGACTGCGTAACTCCAAATTTTTCGAAAATACGTTTTTAATGCCATCTGGTGTTAAAATTAGTCCCGCATCGACTAGTAAAACTGGTAAATTTAAAAATTTCTTACTTTTTAGATAAACACAAATTAGGAAACTGCGTAACACACTGCTGCCATTTTTACTCGCGAATACTTCGAAACTCCTTAACTCCACATACTGTATTTTATTTACCATTTCAGGTCTTATTATTTAACTACAAAATTATTTGTAGAATTAGTATTGTGCTGTTATGCTTTGTGTACTAAATACTATTATATTTATCCTGTTATTCTTACACACTGAGACTAAATATAAAAGTAAATTAGGATGTTACTGAGTAATTCATAAAATTAATATCGCAGTTCTGTATTGTTGTTTTAATTTATGAATGTAAAATTCGTATCTCCCAAGTCTTCAGCTAGTTGTTCATAAAACTGTTCGCAGAAAAGTACGTAGGTATCTTTGTAAAATACGTATCTCCATTCTTAGTTTTTATGTAAACTTCCTAACTCCGATTTGAAAAAGAAAGCCTTAACTTACAAAAGTTAAATGATTGAAAATAAATTTCGAAATATATTATATGTTCGGAACATAAATAAAAAGAATGACTCGTCTTTCATTTTTTTTTCACTACGAGGTTTTTAGTGCCTCCTGTAAAATTTGACATTTGGTGGTTACGCATTCTACGAATTAATGCGACGCATTGCTTTTTATCAGATATTTTTACACATCAATGATCTGAACCTTAAACTTCAAAGGAAACCTTGTATGGGAGCTCCTGACAGAAGTAAAAACCTTTTTGCGAAAACTAGTTTTTTTCGACATGAACGCCTGCACTTACCTAATTTAAAAAAAAATAACAGTGACACCAAGTTGATGTCGGCCAATACAAGACGTTCATTAAGGATCTTAAATCGGAATTTGAAAACAGATTCACAGATTTTAAGGAAATTGAGAATGTCGTCGACATCCTCAGTAACATTTACTCTCTGCATCCTGGTGATGATTTTTTTTTTTTAATCATGAATACCGCACAAGAGTCCCAACTGCTCCCGTCTGGAGCCAGAGGGACTATGGCATCCCCAATTGGGGTATGTTGTGAGGCTGAAGGTAGTGGGGAGGGGAAGGAGATAGGGAAGAGGAAGGTGGGGAAGTATTTGCTATTCAGATCTGGTCCCCAAACATGGCTAAAGCCATTTCAATCAACATTTCAATTCTGAATGGTGGTCTTACACCAGGGCGATACTGACAGTATCTTCCACTCTGGAACGTGCCGCAAATATACTGTATATTATTATAATATACATTTTCTTTATTACACGGAGAAAAATGAAACTTTTTGTTTTTGTTTTTGTTATGTAATTATGTACATTTCAGGAATAATATGAACTAAACATGTCAATTTGTCTGTCCTGGAACGGGAAACTTTCCTAGTTGGACAGGCAAAGCTTCCTAATATGTAATTTGTACTTTCTTTTGTATCTATCTAATAAATAAATAAATAAATTAATAAATTGTGAAATACACAAATTAATCAAATAAAATTTATTTGCCACGCCGGGATTCGATCCCGCGACCTTCGGAATGCTAGTAAAGCGCCTTACCGCTGCACTACGCCGGCCGTCATCAATGGAACAATGAAGCTGCTAATATTTTCGAGAGTAATAAAGCTGCTCTCCAGATGGAAATAATCAATTTCCAAGAAGATTTTAAAACACCAAAAAGAGGAAGTTTCTTGTCAGGAGTTTTGGATTAAATTTGTTTGTGTTAATAATACCCAGAATTAAAAAAATAGCCTCAAAACTTCTCACTTTGTTTGGGTCAACATATGTTTGTGAAGCAACATTTTCCAAGGTGAACTTCATTAAAAATAAATTCCGGAGCAGACTTCTCCAATATCTCCAAGATTTAATGACAATAGCCTGCACAAACTTTGGACGGACAGTCCAAGGCATAAAAAGGCATTATTTCTCATTAATATCACTGATATTGTATCTTAACATATTTAAATAGTATATTTTATTATTTCAATTATTAAACCGGGAGGAGGGGGGGGGGGGCTTTTCCCTTGCGGGCCGCGATAGGCATGTTATTTCAAAAAACGGACCCCTAATGAAAGTAATTGATGACCCCTGCCATAGTGGATGATTATTTCTATCATGAACTCATCATTACTATTGGCTCTACAACCCCTGGTGGGTCTTGGCCTCCTCAAGAGTTTTCCTCCACTCATCTCGGTTTTGTGCCAGCTCTCTCCAGTTTGGAAGCTCCAAGATAGATATGTCTTTGAGGACGTTGTCGCTCCATTTTAGTCTTGGTCTTCCCGGGCTCCTTCGCCCTATTGGTCTTGAGTTCAGCAGGGACTTTGGTGCTTGATGCTCGGTCATTCTCTCCACATGATCCAGCCACCGAAGTCTTCCCAATTTTATAAATTTTGCGACGTTTAGCTCCTTAAACAAAGTATAGAGCTCATTGTTATAACGTCTGCGCCAAAATCCATTTTCTAGAACCGGTCCGAAGATGCGCCTCAAAGTTTTTCTTTCAAAAACGTCCAGTACTCGCTCATTCCTCTTAGTTAGTACCCAAGTCTCAGCTGCGTACGTAAGTGCTGGTCTGATAAGTGTTTTGTAGACTAATATCTTCGTGTTTCTTGACAGCAGTCAGACTTTAATTGGTTTTGTAGGCGGAAATAACAGCGATTTGATCATGAACTCACCTTTCAATAAAGTCCTTTAAGCATTTTTGTTATTTGTTTTCGGGGTGTTGTGCCGTGTTGCGCTACCTCCTTCTTTAGCCAACGTTTCAACGAGATATATGTCCGAGAACGCTGTCCGAAACGTTGGCTAGACACGGAAGAAATTTCCCAATCTAAACCGGAATTCTATACTTAATTCCAGATAAATAAATACTCGTACCTATTAAAGTTTCGAGGTAGTGAGGTCTAACTTAACTTCAAATCAGTGTTTTCTCTCTGATACCTACATGTACCTAACAACTAAAATAATAATAAAAAAATTATAATACCATCAATAATACCATTTGTTAATTCGGCTACTGGCATAATACCTAGGAATCTGATTAAAAATTTAAGCATATTAGATTTGTCAAAGAATTTGTATATAAAAATGCAAAAATCAGTCATTTTAAATACATGTAGGATTACAAAAGATTTTTTAAATATTTATGTTGAGGGATCAGTAGGATTTATAGGTTCAATTAGGAATTCCACAGAGCCGAACCCTCTGATATGAAAATATCTGGAGTCGGTGAATTATTTTCCCATTTGGTCTCTGGTAGGTTGACATGTTGTTCTTGTATTGTTTTGTATTTATAATACTTATATAGTGCAATTGCATAGCGTGGGTTGACTAGTTGATCATTTGGGGAAGTGTGTGAAAGGGTTTAGTTTTTCCTGTGGGGAAAATTTAACCCGGACATTTAAATCTGGTGCGTAAAAAAATTTGTCAATATTTTATTTTCCCAAATTTACACATCGAGATTTATTTATTTATTTACGCCCTTGGAGCGTTTACATCAATCGTTTAACAAAGAAATAGAAACAATAAAATACCAATAATTTTATGGTATTATTTCTCTTCCTTTGCAATTTACACCAATATAAAGGAAACAGAATTTAAAAGAAATAACAAAAACCATATTAGAATAATAATAAAGTTTGTCTAGGTCTTGGCGGTTTATGCATCTGCCCGCCAGCTGCGTGGCTGATCGAATCGAAGACATTGATCTCTCCAGCAGGACTCTCTCGGAACATCGCATTGCGCAGCAGGGGAAGGTATAAATTCATATGTCCGTCAATCCTGGAGACACTGACTTCTAGTTTCCTTCTTACTCCTCGTATTTTTTCCTTCCCACAACTTCCTATCCTTTCTTTACAAAGACCCTCCACACAGCATTTCCAAAGATAACATAGGCCCTGAAGGGGATTATTTTCCTCGAGGCTTCTGTACGGAGATAATAAAAAAAATAATATTTTATTTATATTTTACGTTAATAAATCAAACAAACGGAAAATTAAAAATAAGAGTGCAATTCACATGCGCTGGAAGAACCTTCAGAAAACTAAAGTAGACAAGAGTGGAATGACTACGGAGTACTTATTTTTATCAATGTGAAGGACGATTTTTTCCATATTTTTGTATTCAAATACCAGTGCACCTTTTCCTATACATTCCCTATCTATTTCCCTTCCCCACTACCTTCAGCCTCACAACATATCCCAATTGGGGATGCCGTAGTCTCGCTGGCTCCAGATGGGAGCAGCTGAGACTCTTGTGAGGTATCACTATAAAAAAAATTTTGGTCATCTTATTAGTATTTGTGTTTTCTTCTTCTGAGTCGCTAGATATCGCATTATTTTGCCGGTTAATTTTAAAGTGGTTTGAAAATTGGATATTGATTTTGCAAAAATAAATACGCAAAATACATATTTTTTTATTTTTCAATATTATTACTCCAAAATTTGGCTGCAAGTGCACCACAAGAGTGCAAGGACTTATCCAACCTTTTTTTTCCACTGCTCAAAACAATTTTGAAACCCAATAATTGGAACCTGCGTATATTTTGCATTAGTCAGAAGTACACTGGAATATGCCTCGCTAATTTGGAACCCGCAGTATAAAGTATACATAGATAGCTTAGAACATATTCACAACAAATTTATAAATTATATCACCATCAAATTCAACAATAACTTTGAATGCATATTTCAAACATTGCAACAAAGGCGAGCAGCTGATTTGACATTTACACACAAAAGTTTAAATAATAAAATTGACTGTACTGAATTTTTTTCCCTAGTTAATTTTAACATACCCTTAAGACGTACACGCTATACATAATTATTCCACACGCTTAATTACAAAACAAATGAAGCAAGTAATACGCCAATCAATCGTGCTCTTCAAATGTTTAATAATATTGGTCTAAATTCTAAAATCGACATTTTCTACGATTCGCTGCCTAAATTTAAAAAGAGCATCATATCAATAATATAATTTGTTCAATGCACACGCACACACCTCCCCACTACGCACATCACCCGGTAATTACTTAATACAAAAAGATAAGGGGGAGTACGGATATTATCGGACGCATAGTGTTGATCAATTGTATTTTGTTGTTATTGCTTCAATATAAACGATTTATGAATTAATCATAAGTGGAAAGGACAGACCTACATGCTATGCTAATTTTAAAAATCAATAACCATCACTGTTTCCCAAAATTTAGATTTAAAAATTACGAAATTTTCGTTAATTATCGGAATTCGACGGGTGGGATCTGACAAATGAGCGCTTTGGTTTAACACCGTAATTCCTTTTGTTTTATAATACAAAAGATTTCACATATATCAAGACACTATCTTTTATTTAAAAAAAATACAAATACAGGGCAACAAGTATTTGAAAGAAATGTCTAATATCGGACAGCAAAGGTGGTATCGGACACAAAAGTGGACAAAAGTTTTTTTTTTATTTATTTATTTATTTTTTTATTAACAAAAGGATTTTTAAAAACCGTGTTCAAACTTTCATACAAAAGGATTAGATTCGAGACCCCGTACAATTTTCATGAGTCCGGACAGGGGGCGGCAGGGCGGGGGGCGGCAGGGCGAGCGGCAGGGAGGGCGGCGGCAGGGAGGGCGGCGGCAGGGAGGGCGGCGGCAGGGAGGGCGGCGGCAGGGAGGGCGGCGGCAGGGAGGGCGGCGGCAGGGAGGGCGGCGGCAGGGAGGGCGGCGGCAGGGAGGGCGGCGGCAGGGAGGGCGGCGGCAGGGAGGGCGGCGGCAGGGAGGGCGGCGGCAGGGAGGGCGGCGGCAGGGAGGGCGGCGGCAGGGAGGGCGGCGGCAGGGAGGGCGGCGGCAGGGAGGGCGGCGGCAGGGAGGGCGGCGGCAGGGAGGGCGGCGGCAGGGAGGGCGGCGGCAGGGAGGGCGGCGGCAGGGAGGGCGGCGGCAGGGAGGGCGGCGGCAGTGAGGGGGGCGGCAGAGAGGGGGGCGGAAAGCAAGGGCGGATCCAGGGGGGGGGGGTCATGAGGGTCATGACCCCCCTGGGCTGGGTCCAGGACCTTGGTGGACCTACTTTTTACTTGTATCTATTTATCAAAATTAAATCACGACTTTGTGACCCCCCCCCCCCCCCCCTGGCGCTAGTGACCGACCCCCCCCCCCCCTGGCGCTAGTGACCCCCCCCCCCCCCCTGGCAGCAAAGCTGGATCCGCCCTCGGCGGAGAGGGGACGGTAGAGAGGGGGGGGGGGGGGGGGTGGCAGAGAGGGGGCGGAAGGGATGGTAGGCGGGAGGGAGGGTGGGCGAAAGTGAAAGACTGCGACGCGGGAGTGTAAGTAAAGGGCCTCAGGGACAAGGGACAACCGCCAAGACCAGTTCCGAATGGACGTCAGAGACCGGCCATGACGCCTGCTTATTATTCTTTGCATTGGCGTTCACACTAATTCGGCGAGCTTTTCTAAACAAGTCTAACCCAACAAAATAGTGTGAACACATGAATGCGAAGAATGCTGGGAAATGCACCTAATTAAAAAAACACCACAATCAAAAAGCTTTATTGGAGGCAACGACAAAACAAATACGAAACGTAAACGGTCAATTTCGTGGCATGAGAACAATTAACCAAAGATAAAAGATCATCTGGCTTGGCGTATTTCGGCATACCACTCGCGGTGCTTTCCCAATGGGAATATATGACGAGCGATACGCTGAAATAGGCCAAGCCAAATGATCTTTTATAACGGTGTGTGTGACTCAAGCATAAGACATCTTCAAGCGGTGACGCGGCGACCGCATAGTTCTGATGGAAAAAGACGAGAAGATAGGTGAAGTGATGATGGGAGAGGCGAGGCTGTTAGGCGGAAGGTCAGCTGAAAGAGGAAAAGAAAAAATGATATGAAAAAAAAAAATCATTTTGGGAGGCAGGTATGGGTACTTTAGCTCCCTCCATACAGGAGGCCCTGATGAAAATAATTTCTCTCGGGGTCTATGTCACCTTAGGGGTCCTGTGTGGAGGGTCTTTTTAAGGAAGAGAAGGATAAGAAGTTCTGGAAAGGTATGAGGGGGTGGGTAGGAATCTGGGGGGTCAGTGTGTCCGGGAGTGAGGGACGTATGAATCCGTCCCTTCAACTGCGGTGCAAGGCGATGGGTTAAGAGAGTCTGGCTGGAAAGGTCGAAAGGCCTCCCTCAACCAGTCTCTGTCGATCTAGCCCGCCACGCAGTAGTTGGGCAGACGCATCCGCCACCAAGACCTGGATAAACCTCACCCCATGAAACCCGGGCACCACTGCACCACTTGGGGTGAACTATGATAGAGGTGTTGAATATCCAATAAATGATTCCCGGAAATTGAATTGCGAAATTGAGCCACGTTGCGAAAAAAAAATATTTATGTTTAATAAATTCTTTAAATTGTTTAAGTAACTCTTCGTCGACAAAATTAAAATACTTATTTTAAGGTACCGTACCTACTGCAAAAACAAAAAATTGGGAATAATCTTATCTATCTATCTATACAGGGTGTAACAGAACGTACCCGAGGGATTTTAACCATCGATTCCTGACATTATATGGAGTAAAAAATGTAAATGAAATTTTGGTCTCCGGTGATATTGTTGATATTTTTTTTTTCTACAAAAACATAAAAAAATGGTAGGTGTTGGACAGTTGGAGGCGGGTTTAGGGGTTGGTCGGTTTCTCGGCTGAGTGACCAATGACAACAAGCGGAAGAATTTTTTTTTTGTTTGAATTTGAAGAAAAAAAATTTTAAAAAAAAAAGTCACAGGAGACAAAAATTTCATTCACATTTTTTACTCCAAATATGCTCAGGAATCGCTGGTTAAAATCGGGTACGTCCTGTTACACCCTGTATAAATAAAAATGAATCGCCGAAATGTATGTACGCGCATAACTTCCGAACGACTGCACCAAATTGGATAATTCTTTTTTGTTGTGTTCGTTATGGTCAGGACAAGGTTTGTATAAAACTACTGGTGAGCTCAGGCATTACGAAATTTGTATAAAAAATTGCAATAGGAAAACTGAATGTACCGGGACTGAATGAATGGAATGCGGGAGGGTGGAACTCGGGAGGAGGGTTCGCTGGGCGGGAGAAACGGGCAAGGGGAGTGGGGAGAGGGAATGCGGTGTGGGAACGCGAGAGGAGGAAGGGGACGCAGGGAGAAACAATTTCTTTGTTAAATGGCATAGCAACGCATGCCGGGAACCAGCTAGTATTATATAAAAATCGTGTCTTACAGTGTTTGTGCTTCTCCGAAACGGCTTGACCGATTTTTATGATTTTTTTGTAATGTGTTTTTGGTTGGTATGAGAATAGGTTTTAAAGTATAGTTATTTCATACCGCTAGGTGATTAGGGTGTCCCTATTCAGAAAAAAAAATTGTAGAACTTTTTTTAGAAATTTTTAAAATTTTTTTTTTGGCATCAAAAAATATCTATAACCCCAAATTTTAACTGTCTTACCCTCACCCGCCCATCTTTTAACCCGTTTAATCACAGGAGACCATATTTGTCCCAACGCACATAGGTCTCATATAAAACGCTGTAACTCCCTTACTATCATAGTTAGAAATATGTTCTAAACGGTGTTAGAAAGGAAAAACACCACGCTTTATATTCCAATCTAAAAAATAGCCACAAAAAAAGCAAAATTTACACTTTTATATGTACACAAAATTTTGAATCGCAGATTGAAAAAATTATTAACAATTCTGGAGTTTATAAATTATTTTTACATAGAGCGACAAAAAGTGAGGTTACAATATGTGTTTGTTGTACATTTATCTAGTAAAATATGTATGCGTTTTTATTATTTTTTATTATCGGTAACTTTAGTAAGAAAAAACGTAAGGTGAGTCATTTTGAAAACTTTTTTTATGTTTCTATGCAAAATTTTTATAATAAAAAAAAAGTTTATATCGAATTCTATAATTTGAAACCGCATTTCATCACCTTTCTAAAACAGTTTTTGGTGTTTAGATGTGCTCAGAAATATTCAAAATATTTGCATTTTATTGTAAAGCGAAAATATTTTGACCATCTGAAAAAAATGACAAATTTTTTAATGGTTAATCGCGATTTTAATATTTTTGTGAACAAATTTAGCCGTCTTACGTATTTCAAACAGAACGAGATAATTTTTATTTAAATGTTGTTGAATGACAGATGACGCTACTTCCACTTCATAGAACTTTCATCCACACATGCGCAAGATATTCACGAGAAGCGTCGCGTCATTTTGCATCATTTCATTCGGCATCATGTTCTCACGCTAAATAACTAACTACTAACTTCTCATGTTCTAAAGACGGATTGACAAAAAATATCGTACACTCAATTGCTCTTCGAAATTCATATTGATTTTCTTTATTTCATTTTCCTACTTTAGTTGGTGTTTTTTGCTTTTATCGGCGGTCATCGTCTACAGCGCTCCATTTCTCTTTCTGTCATAGATCCCATCCCCACACAATTATAATACATTCGTTATTTTTTATTCAACAACCAAAATATTCACTAGAAATAATTTATATGACAGAACAGCGTTTGTCGGGTCAGCTAGTTAATAATATAACTCGATTCAACTAAAAATACAAGGGGGAAACTGATGAAGGTGATCACTACGACCTCATTGGGGTGGTTTGAGAGGCTCAAGGAAGTGGGGCAGGAAGGAGATGAGGAATTGGAAGTTCGTACCTGGCTATTGAGAGATCCGCTACCCAATCATGCGCCCCATACACGAGGCAGACGTAGGCCCCGAGGAAAAAAATCTCGGGGCCTTTGTCATCTTTGAGGATGCTGTGTGCAAGGTCTTTTTAGGGAATAGAAGGAAAGGAAGTTCTGGGAAGGAAAAAGATGTGAGGGGTGGGTAGGAATCTGGGGGTCAGTGTGTCCAAGAGTGACGGATGTATGAATCCATCTCTCTAACTGCTGTGATGCCGTTGAGAGAGACCGGCTGGAGAGATCAAAAGGTCTCCCTTAAGGCTCCGCAACCGGGCCCGAAAAGAAAAAGATGGAAAGATACGAAATTACGAATGTTAGAGAGCGCTAACATTTACAGTGACAAAATCGATGTGAAAATTGCGAAGATGTTTAATAAAATACGACTCTTAAAATAAAGGAAAAATCTCGTGGGGTCTGTGTCAAGTACAATTTAAAGTAATATTGTGAATTTTTTCATACATATAACTTATAAAATAACCGAAACAGACTTGAAAAAAATAATTTTAGGAGCATACTTTGCGATTTTTTTCTATCGAGGGAATTTCATATAATTTTCAAAAAAATACAAACATTTTTTATTTAAGGGGGATACTCAAGAAATCGGTAGAAATTCGGGTAGCGAACCCTTAACCTGTCTCTCCCGACACGGCTCGTCACGCAACAGGTGGGCAAACGTATCCGTCGCCAAGAACTACACAAACCATACTCCATAAAACCGGGCCAAGTCACAAAACAAAAACAAACCACTTGGCAGTCTCCCGGCTCCCACACGAACAAATAAAGCCTACAGATTTCATTCGTATATTTACCTCAAACGGCATCTGCAATATCTCGGCAATAGCCAGATCGCAGTCTTCAAATTCGTCATATCCCTTGAGGGGTAGGGTGTGTACTGGATGGGGTGCGACGCGTCCCCCAGAGCGATTGCCTGAAATCAATTAAAACAAAATATCATTAAACAGTTATTTTTAGCAAACAAAGAACTAATAGAATCACGGAATGCATTTTAAAGCGCGCCTTCCATTGCGAGCGGAAAAGAGTTGAGCGGAGCGGACCGGGAGATGAGCGAAATAGCTTTGACCTTCCACCAAAAAAGAGTCGCTTAGAAGATAGATGTTTGCCTTCCACTGCCCGTGCGAGAAATGAGCGGGGCGAGCGGAGCGGAGCGAGCGGAGCGAGGTCAATAAAAAATGAGAAATAGTTTTGCCCCTCCATTGAAAACGAGTCAGTGTCGCTTTGTTTCGAAATGAACGGAATGATTTTTGTGGTGTCAAGTTCTGATTTTAGTGAAGATGATTCTGACAGCATGTACGCAATGAAAAAAATGTTTTCAAATGTATATTTATAGAAGGAATCTAATCTCAAAAATTTAAAAACTTTAAAAAAATATTTTACTTTCTTATTTCCGCCAATTTCATCTCAATGATGGTTTTCTAAGGCGAATTATTTTTGTCGACATTGCGACAACTTTATTAGTCGTATCCTATAAACAAAATTGGCAAACCTCTTCAATAGACACTCCCGTCTCGACAAAAATGCAGTCGAGGCAACTGAATTGATGACAGTTTTGGAGCGGAGTCCGCTAGAAACTAGTCGGCGATGGTGTGCGCTAGCGGACTCGTTTGGACCTAGTTTAACTAGTTCGGTCCGTTCCGCTCACCTCGTTCTTGATGGAAGCACTTGTATGCAGTTAGCGTGTGCGAGTCAAGCGGAGATCGTACGGAGTCCGCTCCGCTCGCATTAGCGGAGCGGACTCGTTCGAAACTATTTAACTCGTTTAGTCCGCTTCGCTGTCCTCGTTCTTGATGGAAGCACTTGTATGCAGTTAACGTTTGCTAGTCGAGCGGATTCCGTAATGAGTCCGCTCCGCTCGCAGTGGAAGGCGCGCTTAAGGGTCGTGAAGGAGATACCATCGCAAAACCCTTGTCCCACTTTTTTTTAAACATTTACTCCACACACGAGGCCCTGTGGAAAATAACTTCCCTCAGGGCCTATGTCATCTTTGAAGATGCTGTGTGGAGGGTCTTTTGGGGGAAAGAAAGGAGAGAACATGGGTCTTGAAGAGACCCATGTTGTAGGAGAGAGGAAACACAGAGGCCGGCAAATCGTTCCACAGCCGAGCCGTTGAACTCAAGACGAGTCATAGAAACGACCCGTTCTAATGTGTCTAATGTCAACCGTGAAGAAATGTTGGGCGCGTGTTTGGCGTGTTTCCCGACTATGCACCGGTGCCGAGGGGGCAATGACGCTAGTTCCTCGGAGCAACTTCCATTGTAATACCGGTAGAATAAGGACAGCATTCCCACCTGACGCTTATGCTCTAAAGATTGCAGTCCGTCTGTTAAGATACATATACACCGATACATATATAATGGCTTTCCGGATACTCGAAACATATGGTAGGTACCTACCTATACATTTTTAAAGAATAATGTTTCGAAATAAACATTTTATTTAATTTATTGATGTCTTTCTATTTCGTTGTGTTTTAAAAAACCTTTAACATAATGTTCTCGCTGTCTCGATTCTGAATGGTGATCTCTCAACAGGGCCTCCAGCCTTTGACGGCCTCGTGGCTCTCGACTCGCAAACCGAGTTTTTATTTCCGCACACCGGGATCAACGTGCAACTTACAAGTGAAACCTTCAGAAAATTAAAGTAAACAAGAGTGGGGAGGCTACAAAGCATCGCACAAAGAGGCGACCGATAGGCTACGAAGAACCGCACAAAGAGGAGACCGATAAGACACTAACTAACTAATTAACTAAGTTATAAGACACAATTTTTTTTTTTTTTACAGTGAATACCGCACAAGAATCTCAACTGCTCCCGTCTGGAGCCAATGAGACTATGGCATCCCCATTTGGGGTATGTTGTGAGGCTGAAGGTAGTGGGGAGGGGAAGGAGGTGGGGAAGAGGAAGGTTGGGAAGTACCTGGCTATTCAGATCTGGTCACTAAACACGGCTAAAGCCATTTTCAAGCAACGTTTCAATTCTGAATGGTGGTCTTACACCAGGGCGATACTAATAGTATCTTCCACTCAGTAACATGCCGCAAATATACTATATATTATTTTAAATGAATTAATTGTGAAATAACACAAATTAATCAAATAAAATTTATTTGCGCATGCCGGGTTCGAACCCGCGACCTCCGGATTGTGAGTCAAGAGTCTTACCCACTGGACTACGGAGGTCGTCAAATTAATTAATTAAAAATAATATATGGTGTATTTGAAGCACGTTCCTGAGTGGAAGATACTCTCAGTATCGCCCTGGTGTAAGACCACCATTCAGAATTGAAACGTTGCTTGTAAAGGCTTCAGCCGTGTTTGGTGACCAGATCTGAATAGCCAGTTACTTCCTCACCTTTCTCTTCCCCACCTTTCTATTCCCACATCCATCCCCTCCCCCCTAACTTCAGTCATACCCTAAATGGGGATGCCATAGTTCCACTGGCTTCAGACGGGAGCAGGTAGAACTCAAAAAAGGGCGATACTGAGATCTGTCACCACCCGCTAAAATTCTTCCTTTTTTTTCGTGAAATAACATTTAAGAGATCATTTGGAAATATTGAAACTACATTTGGCTGAAAAGAGATGAAAATATATTTTTTTAAACCCTCAGGTTAATTTTATTCGGATTTCAGAACAACTCATATAGGTCTCGTAAATATTGTCTCCCTTACTTTCAAGGTTAAACACATGATATAAACGGTATTAGAAAAAAAACACGCTATATATTTACATCTAAAAACTAACGAAAAAATAATTCAAATGTACAGCTTTATAAAATTAAAGTTTCCTCCCGTAATTTGAAAAAAAAAATATATATTTGGGAATTTTTTAATTAAACTATAAAAAAGTGAGGTAATGGGTCACGTTTATAATAAATTTGGCAATAAAATATACGTGTGTTATTTTTTGTCTGCAGTAATTTTAGTTATAAAAACGTAAAGCAAGACAATTTTAAAAAATTTGCATTAAAAAAAATATTATTCCAAAAATTATATTTTTATTTAGAACAAACTCGGTCAAATTTACAAATTCCGATAATGACATTATCTTCACATAATATTATCACATGTATTTAGATCACATTATTATGTGTAGATGATCGTCCATCACCTTCCTTCTATTTGTATAAACAGTGTCTTTGGTGGGCGGCCGCGTGGCGCACACAGGGCGGGAGGCGTGGATTGAATGTTTATATAGTTCTACTAGCAGACCCGGACACACGTTGCTGTGGCTAATGAAACCTTTATAACCAACGCCATCTGTTAAATCAAATCCACATGACGCTGCCCGCTGCCGCTTGGCCAGATATATTAAGTATTTCAAACAATTTACACAAAACCCTGACAAATTATATACCTAAAACCTTTCCACATGAATCATTCTATCTATTGGTGAAAACTACATGAAAATCCGTTGCATAGTTTAAAAAATCTAAGCGCACATACAGCGTGAGCGACTTTATTTCATGAACCATCGGAATCTTTATCTTTAATCTTGGATGATGACGATATTTTGAAATTTGACATCACAGCAAGAGAAAAAACTCTGCGCAAACGCCGGGCAACGCAGGGCACTAAAACCAGTATATCATACACTTATGGCCGTTATACACGACAACTTTTTTCAGCCGAATTCCAATTAAGATACAAAAGTCAACATTTTTCGCTCTACGCGATCGCTATTTTCATCTCTATTTTCATATCTACGATTTCAGTTGGCATCACAGCAAACAGCATGGTTCATGTGTTGTTTGCATTGATAACAATTGAAACCGTAGATATGAAAATAGAAATAGCTGTCGCGTAGAGCGAAAAATGTTGACTTTTGTGTCTAATTGGAATCGGGCTGAAAAAAGATGTCTTGTATAACGGCCATTAATAAGCATAATACTACGTTCGCGATATAAAATAATTGTCTGTTTTCATTTACTTGCATGCTATTCTCTTTGTCGCGTTGTCTTTGTATTGTTGAGTGGAATCCCCGATTCCATACTGCATTGGCCCCTGAAAATAAATTGCACAAATTAATTAATCAATCCCGTGGATCAAAGCAACTAGCCCTTTCCCATTTCCTTCTCACAACAGCCACAGCCACACATTATCCCAATTATTGAAGCCATAGTCCCACTGGTTCTAGACCAGCGGTCGTCATACTTTTCTGGTCAAGGGCCACATAGGACAATGTGAGGTATCACCGCGGCCCGCACACTTATGATTTCGGGGGGGGGGGGGGGGTATTTTAAGTACCGGGTTGCTACTTTCTTCCTTCTTGTGTTCATGATATAGTGTCAATTCTTAATAATAATAATACACGTAAAATCATAATATTAGATCTGTAACGGAATCTTTCAGTTCAAATTTCATCCACTTCCCGAACTATCGAAATGTGTGAATTTTCGCACACGTGATAAAAATGATTACAATGCTGACAATAACAAAAATTAACCAATATTAAAGTTTATTTAAATAAGCTTTATTAGTAGGTACGTGACAAACGTGTTTTTTAGTCTCTTTTAGACCATTTTTTTACCTACATACCCATACTGTGCCATTTCTACAACCTTTAATTTTATCTGGGTCTTCTTCTGCTCCCCCTGAAAGTCTCAAACGACAATATAATTAATTGTACATGAAAAAAATATATTTAAAAAGAAAACGGCAGATATTTGTGCGGGCCGCAAAAAAACGGATAATATAATTGTACATATTGTACATGAAAAAAAAATAAAAAAATAAAAAAACTGCGGATATTTGTACGGGCCGCAAAAAACCAGATAATATAATTGTACTTGGAAAAATATATATATAAAAATGATATTTGTGCAGGCCGCAAAAAAACGGATTGTACGTGGAAAAAATATATTTAAAAAGAAAACGGCAGAAATCTGTGCGGGCCGCAAAAAACGGATATCTAGTATAATTGTACAAAAAAAATAAAGTTCAAAAGAAAACGGCAAATATTTGTGCGAGCTGCAAAAAAACGGATAGTAAAATATTATTGTACTTGAAAAAAATATATTTAAAAAGGAAACGCCAGATATTTGTGCGGGCCGCACAAATACCCGCGGCGGGCCGCAGTTTGACGACCACGGTTCTAGACAGTTGGGACTCTTGTGCGGCAGGTTCATTCATTAAGAAAACACTATTTACCTTAATAAGTAATTCTTTAAACTGCATACTCGAAAATATTTTTAAAATTAAACATTAAAAACACAGTGAAAATTAAATGATATGTAAACATTGACGTATAATATTACGTCAATGTATGTAAATAAATTGTAAATACTTGGTTAAAAAAAGCACTTATTTTATGCAAAATTTAGCTATGTATCATCCTATTTAATAATATTATAAAGGCGAAAGTTTGTATGGATGTATGTTTGTTACTCTTTCACACGAAGCCTTCTGAATTGACTTCTGAAGCGTCATCAGGGCAGATCCGGCAGATGAGACAAAAAAGAACTTAGCCATGTTTGGTCACAAGGTCTGAATAACCAAGTACATCCAAACACTGCCCTCAGCGTCATAACACCGCAATTGGGATGCCATAGCTCTACTGCTGGGTCGGGATTTGTGGTAATAACATAAAAAAACCACTGTTAGTAAAATTCTAATTACCTACTACTACCACACATAAAAAAATGATGACAAAAAATGTTTTTAAGAAACCAAAAATTAAAATCAATTTAAAAAATTAGGTTCTTAGAATGGTTTTTTTATTTAAATTTTTCTTTATTCATTGCATATCATGGTTACATTATTTGTAGATTTTTCGACCACCATGGTCGTCTAGGCTGGTGCCCGTGTTATGGTGGTCGAAGAACTACGTTAATATTTATAAGTTACAGTAATATTCGGGACGCGTGAAGCATTATTGTCTATCGACGTACTATTGCAAAAGTGTCGTGACCAAAGAAAGGAAGTCTTTGCCTGTTTTATTGACTACGAAAAGGCATTTGACAGGGTAAAACATGCTGACCTAATGAAAATGCTTGCGGATTGTAACGTTGACACCAAAGACCAGAATTTCATTAAAAACCTGTATTGGTTCCAAACAGCAGAAATAAGACATGGGAATGAGAGATCTAATGCAATTGCCATTCAGCGTGGAGTACGACAAGGCTGTATCCTGTCGCCACTATTGTTTAATCTCTATTCCAACTATGTCTTTAAAAGAGCCCTAAGTAATACTGAGAAGGGTCTGAAGATCAACGGAGTTGTCATTAATAACATAAGATACGCAGACGATACTGTATTACTAGCTGACTGTATCGATGACCTCCAAGACCTATTAAATCTTGTTAATAATGCTGGTGAGCAACTGGGCCTAACAATCAACGTCAATAAAACTAAATGGATGACATTTGGACGACTAGATCATTCTGAATCAGTGATACAGTTAAATGGTTGCAATGTCGAAAAGGTGGAAAGATTTAGATACCTCGGCAGTATTCTCACGGAGACTCTTGACCCAGATGTGGAGGTTAGATGCAGAATTGAAGCAGCAAGAACTGCGTTCATTAAAATGAAATCCCTCTTCTGCAATGACAATATCAGCTTAAAACTAAGGCAGAGAATGCTAAAATGCTATATGTGGTCGGTCTTGCTCTATGGATGTGAAACATGGACCTTGAAAGTAAATACCATGAACAGGTTAGAGGCTTTTGAAATGTGGCTTCACCGGAGAATGCTCAAGGTCCCATGGACCGACATGATCACCAACACAGAAATTCTCAGGCGGGCTAGAGCAGACAGAGAACTGCTTACATGAATAAAAGTCAGGAAAATTTCATATCTGGGTCATGTACTTCGAGGGGAGAAGTATCACTTGCTCCATTTGATATTGAAAGGCAAGATAGAGGGTCGCCGAGGGCCTGGTAGGAGACAAATGTCTTGGCTGCGTAATATACGAGAGTGGACCGGCATTAGAAGTGTGGAAGAGCTATTCCGGGCAGCGCAAGACAGGGAGACATTCTCAAGAGTGATCGCCAACGTCGGGGGGACCTGATATGGCACACAAAGAAGAAGAAGTAATATTAATATGTTCGATGGATACCATAATACTAAAAGTGTAAAATATTAATTTTGATGTGAACAAAACAGCTCTCTGCTCTAGCTAGCTAAAATTATTTCTCCTTATTGTATTTATTAAGTTAAATCGAAGAACATTTAAAAAAAATTATGTGTCTTGTATGAAAGTCGTAGGTAAAATTCTATTACACTGTTTATCAAATTGAAAATATCTACTATAAACTAATCCCAGGGAGAGCTCGTACGGACGTCATCAACGTTCGTCTTCTTCACTCTCACGCACGATACTAGAACGATGACGTCACGTGCGATCTCACTGGGACTATTTTTTTTCATTCGCTCCAGAAAGGAGGCCACGAGGATAACAATTTTCCTCAGGGCGTTATGCCATTTTTGAGGATGTCGTATGGAGGGTCTTTTTAAGGAAAGGAAGAAGAGGAAGTTCTGGGAAGGAAAAAATACGAGAGGTGGGTAGGAATCTGGGAGACAGTATGTCCAGGAGTGACGGATGTATGAAATGATTCCTCCAACTACGGTACAAGGCGATGGGTTGAGAGTCTGGCTGGAGAGGTAAAAAACCTCCCTCAACCGGTCTTTTCCGATCCAGCCCGCCATGCAGAAGGCCGGCCGAACATATCCGATTTTGCTTTCCGAATATCTAATCAGACAATCGGATTGGATGAACCCCGCACACGTCCGATTAATACTTCCGATTTTTTGGTCTCAGTCGTTTATGATCTCTCCAGCGAAATATTAAACTAACTAACCATCACGCCGTTTGCCGCAAGGGTAGGCAGAGAGGACGGACCGCCAAACAACTCGATCTTGGCACACATTCCTTGCCTCGTTTACATTCATAGAACGTCTCATACATTCTCTTCTATTATTCTGACTCTTGACATGGCCCAACTCAAGTATCCGATTCACTTGGTCGTGCCATGTCTTTCTTGGGCGTCCTTGACTTCTACCATTCACATTTGCGTCATATTTTCTCCTTACACTCCTTTCCTCTTTCATTCGCTCTACATGCTCAAACCATCGGAGCGTTCCTTTCTTGATCTTACTCATTACGCTTACATCAGCCTTGCATTCTTTGCGGATTTTCACATTTCTCACACGATCATACATGGATTTACCACACATACGCCTCAGGGATCTCATTTCTACAGCGTTCAGTCTACTTTCATTCTTCCTCTGCCAGTTCCATGCCTCACTGCCATACATCAGGGTAGGTACCAGTACTCCATTGTGGACGGCTAGTTTCGCGTCTTTGGACAGTTTTTTGTTGGTGCCAACGGCGTTCAGTCCTCCATTAAAAGAGTTACCTGCATTCACCCTTCTTTCAAAATTACAATATACAAAATGCGAAATATTACAATATACAAAATATATATAATCTAAGGCGCTATTTATTATTATTTTTTTACGTTAGCTCCAAACAGGAGGCCCCGAGGAAAATAATCCCCTTCAGGCCCTATGTCATTTGGGGATACCGTGTGAAGGGTCTTCTAAGGATAGGAAAGGAAGGAGAGGAAGTTCTGGGAACGAAAAGGATATTAGGGGTGGGTAGGAATCTGGCAGTCAGTCCCTCCCACTGCGGTGCAAGGCGTACCGCAACCCCGGGAATCATTTAATGGATAACCAACACCCCCGTCGTAGGTCTCCCCAAACGGTTCGTTAGGTAACTTAGCAGGAGTGTCCGGTTTAATGGAGTGAGGTTTGTCCTTGGCGATGAATGACCTGGACATACTGAACCCAAAATTCCTACCCATCTAGGGTTGCCATCTTCTGAAAGAAAAAAGCCTGACTTTGGGTCTGTAAGGCCGGACATTTTGCCCTAAAAGCCGGACGTAAGTACAT
Organism: Limnephilus marmoratus; assembly: GCA_917880885.1. Classification (NCBI taxonomy): domain Eukaryota; kingdom Metazoa; phylum Arthropoda; class Insecta; order Trichoptera; family Limnephilidae; genus Limnephilus; species Limnephilus marmoratus. The sequence goes on along the minus strand of OU862928.1, from coordinate 10,948,048 downwards.
AATTTTGGACATAACTTTTATACATAATAATTAAAAAATCCGTTACAAGTTACAGTTGTTTACTAATCACGCATTAACCAATTTAATAACAACAATCATTAATCAGTCTTATCCTTGACATTTGTATAGAATATGTCAATAACAAAATAAAAAAAATATAATATGTCTGTAGACTTACTTGTAACATACTAAATTTATAAAACAAACAAACAAAACATAACTCTTTTTCTGGTTAAACAGTTGACTAAAAATTTTCGTTAAATAGATATAAACTCTATATAAATAAAATTGAATCGCCGAAATGTATGTACGCGCATAACTTCCGAGCGACTGCACCAAATTGGAGAATTCTTTTTTATTTGTGTTAGTTATGGTCAGGACTAGGTTTGTATGAAACTGCTGGTGAGCTCTGGCATTATGAAATTTGTATAAAAATAGCAATAGGTGGCACGCGAGCTGTTTGAAAACTGAATGTACGGAAGGAGGGAGGGGAACTCGGGAGGGGGGTTCGCGGGATGGGGAAGGGGGAGTGGAGTAGGGAGAGGGAGGGTGGAGGAGTTGGAGCGGAAACGCGAGAGGGGAAGGGGACGTGGGAGAGGAATGGGAGGCGGAAGGAGAATGGGATGAATGGGAAAGGACACGCAGAGAGAAACAATTTCTTTATTAAATGGCATAGCAACGCATGCCGGGTACCAGCTAGTGAAACATATTTATCTTTGTGGACGAAAAACGAAAAACATAAATTAAAATGTAATCTCAACTTCTCCAAATTACTTAAAAATTACAAAAATCTACCATTTTGTATATTTGGCGTTTTCACCTACTTTATCCAAAACGTCGTTTTCTTTGGAAATCATCCTTGACATGGCATTTTTAAATTATAAAATGTGTACACCATCTTAGCAATTGTTTGCAATTTATTGCGTTCCTTGGTCCACTGGGCGTTTACAAAGAGAAAACTCTTTGAAAGTAATATTCCGCCAATTTCAGAAGTTCGAAGACAAAACCCGCGCGAACCAAGAGCCCCCCGCCTCGTCCTTAACACGTTACGCCTTGCGTAGCTTGCGTTGCGTTCGATCTGCAGGCGCTGCGTGCACCGCGTTACACTATCGTGGTTGCCTGAACTAGACGCTCGTTGTAGAAATACTTACCTCTCATCTAGCCCAGGTTACGATTTTAACTCACTAATCACAGAAGGTAATATATAGAAATAATATTAACAACGCGGTATAACATTTAGTCATTTATTTAATTTAACTTTGCGACAACAATTAAGTACGATTAGGCAAATTACAAAGAATTACCATCCAGACTCGAATCACCAACGGGAATGGAAACGGGTTTGCTTTAAAAGTGCAAATCACCTCGTTTCATTGTTCGGTGTTGCACGCCTAGAAAATACTTTTATGGCTGTAAAATTATTTAAGGAATGTAGGTACCACCATATGCCTTCCCCCCAGTTGCTAGACGATATAATGAAATTTGGCAGGGATTATAAAAGATATTTTCTAAGCGTACAAAGGAAAAAATTTTGTGACGTCACATTGTGTCAGTGCCTGAGTTTTTATAATAATTAAAAAGGTAGTCGCTGTTAAAAGTGTTTTGGATTACAATAGGCCTCCTGACGCGATGTGAGATCATGCTAAAACATGATAAGGTACTAAAAAATATAATATATCCTATATGTGACATCATCATAGTGTATTTTGTTCCTATGCGTTCAGAAAGATAGAGTATATGTGTGAAGGTATTTGTATAAATAATATCCCCATAAGTTTGTGAACGCATTGGAAGCTCTTAAATATAATTTTAATTAAATTTATACATCTTTATATTATTTAATAACCAGACATTGCTGCGCTAAAAGTTGCCAAGTTCTATTATCATGTTCTATAGAAATAGCTTGGTTTATAGTATGTTTTTAAACTAAAGATAATTGATTTACCTTATTTTGTGATATACAAATGTATTCTGTTATATAAATTATATTAATAATAAAAAATAAATGAGTGTTTAATTTATTATAACCCTATTTAAGTATATAATGCTAATATCTAAAGTATTCGGGAAATAGTGATATATGTAATTATTTATTCGGAGCAAATACTGCGTCTACAAAAAAATATTGACAAATGTTTTTAATCAGTCGCTGTTATAAGTATCACAGGCGACCAGTTGTTTATTGGAGCATTTCTGCATCGACAATAATGCTTTGGATATTTCTTGTTAGTTGAAGATTTGATTTATTTTCTTTCAGTTTTCTAAAGCTAACATCTATAATAATAATATATTATACCGTAAACGTTGTAGTACGCTATAGTATATTATCCTGCATTAGGTTATTATTCTAAATACATACTTAATTACTTAACATAGGTACATTAGATACAATATTTTGCATAAGTTGCGAAAGTTAGTTTGACACTAAACGTCGAAATAATGTTTTCATTATTCCACGTACTCATGACTCTGTGTCATAAAAATATGAAAGTAATAACTAAAGTGTCAAGTTATATACTGGCATGGTCATACCAAAAATTAAAAAATATACACATTAATCTATGTTTACTGAAGCACACATAGTAATCATCTGTTATGTTTGGTATGTTTTCATATTGTAAATAATTCATTGATTTAACAACATATAAAAACAGATGTGTTTCAGTATACACTACATAGTTATAAAAAATTTCAATACTTGCTACATCAAGTGATGTCTGAGTCGATGTAGCAATATTGGGTAGATATATTCATTTACATAATCATTTTTACCTAAATTATTGTTTCTATACAAAAGCGCTGAATAAAGTATCTTGCGTAGAGCAAATTAAATGGGAAATATTCTCTTATGCCATATCAGATCTTTTGAAATTTTATCAAGTGATACTGTGTTATTTGAGTTATACTATTCTTTACTGCGCAGACAACCATTCATATTTTTATCATTATATAAATTCTTAATAAATAAAAATCATTTTCAAATGTTTACTGATTCTCGATTATTACTTACTCCATATACTATGAAGCCTTTTATTATATTATATATTATTGTTTTTATTATGTTATTGCGATTAACTATCAATTAGTCGTAAAATATACTCGCTTTCGTAAACATTTGAAAATAATTATAATTTAATATTTAAGTGACAGTTTCAACAACATGCCTGCTCAGATGTGTATTTATAAGTACATCTGAGTAGTCATAGTTGGAATTATTAAAAACAAAATGTAATGTTAGATATTTTTTGTATGAATGTCGATATAAGCTATATTGACTACGTATCCAATATAGAATACATTGAGATTCACGCTATCAGAGTTATACACATATGAAAGGTTATTTATATCATAATAATTACAAGTGTTGTGAAAAGCGATTATAGCTACATACATAGGTAATATACATTGTTTTAAATTTGTTTAAATTAATTGCATGTAAGTACATGTTTTTAAAAGATGAAATTTTTCATCAATTTATAAGGCATCATTTCTCTGACAATGAATTGCCTATATTGTATTGTAATTATGTTGTTTGTAAAAATATTAAATAATGAATTATGATAAACAATAAAGCTCAAAATTTGTGTGAAATATTGTAGACTTTGTTATTTTTATTCTTAGTAATTTTAAAAATAGTAATAGGTACCTTTGAAATAATGTGAGAGTAATTTGATGATTTTAGTATTAATTATTGAAGCTTTTTATATATTTGAAAAATAAAATAAAATAAAATGCCTTTTTATGCTCTAAGCCTCCCAAATCTGTCTGGGAAGTGTACTTTTCGCCCAGATCTTGTAGTTCTTTCTGGAACTGTGGTGAAAGATTCTGGAACAGTTGTAGAAATAGGAATGTTTTCTTTTACAGATACATTTTCTTCTACGGGAACAAAAGCTGGTTTTAAGCGGTCTATCGAGACGCGTTTTGGCTTTCCTTTAATGGAGATGACGAATGTTTTTTCATTACGTTCCACAACTTTATATGGCCCATCGTATGGAGATTGGAGGGGTCTTTTTGTGCCGTCAGTTCTGAGAAACACATGTGTCGCAGTAGGTAGCTCTTTATGAACAAAAAATTTTCCTGTACCGTGGATACTGGCAGGAGTCGGTTTGATTGTTTCGAACTTTCTCTGGAGTCGTCCGATATATGTATCTGGTTCCTCGCGTGGAGTTGCTGTGAAGAAATCGCAAGGTAATTTTAGAGTTCTACCGTAAGTTAGTTCTGCTGGTGAACATTTCAAATCTTCACGTACCGTTGCTCTCAGGCCAAGTAGAATGAGTGGGAGATTTTCAACCCAATTCTGATCTCCACAAGCCATAAGAGATGATTTTAAAATACGGTGCCATCTCTCGATCATACCATTAGCTTGTGGGTGGTACGCAGTGGTTCTCAGATGCTTAATGCCAAACTTTTCTGTAAGTTTTTTGAAAAGGCAACTCTCAAATTGGCGTCCCTGATCAGTCACTATGCTATCAGGGGTTCCGTGACGAGCGATCCAATGGGTCGTCAATGCAGTGGCGACGGTTTCCGCTGTCATATTTTTCAGGGGTATTGCCTCGGGCCAACGAGTAAATCTGTCAATCATAGTAAGTATGTACTGGTACTCGTTGCATATTGGGAGTGGTCCGACTAGATCGATGTGTACGTTTCTAAATCGATCCTCAGGTAATATATATGTTGCTAATGGAGCAACAGTGTGCCGGGAGACCTTAGCTTTTTGGCAGGCAATACATTGTTTTACAAAGTTTTTAATGTCCCTTGACATGTTTGACCAAACAAATCTTTGCTTGATCGTTTTTGTTGTTCCTAGAATGCCAGCATGACAAACATTGTGCACACTTGCGATTACTTGGTCACGCATGCTGTCAGGTACCAATGGTCTGATGTGTCCTGTCGATATGTCACACCATACTGTAGAATCTGTGCCAGGAATCACCATTTGACGTAAGGTGAGGGAGCTGTCATCGTTTGCCTTCAAAGTACCGTCAGTATGACATTGCTCTATTCCCATCTGCCTGTAGTCAATAGAAGTAGGACAATTAATCTCTTCTATACGAGATAGGGCGTCAGCTACGGTGTTCCGGTCTCCGGAGATATGTCTGATGTCCGTTGAGAATTGCGCTATATAGTCCAACTGCCGTTCCTGTCGTGGAGAGCTGGACGCTCGTTTTTTTCTAAAGGCAAAGGTGAGTGGTTTGTGGTCAGTGTAGATTGAAAAATTTCGACCTTCAATGTGGTTCCTGAAATACTTTACAGCTTCGTAAACGCCAGTAAGTTCACGGTCAAAGGTGCTGTACTTCCGCTGTGCGGGTGTAAATTTTTTCGAGAAGAATCCCAGGGGTTCCCAAGAATTGTTGTTGAGTTGTTGTAGCGTTGCTCCCATAGCTATATCACTAGCGTCAACCATTAATGAAATTCTTGCTGTCGGGATTGGGTACGCAAGTAAAGCTGCATTTGCTAATTGCTGCTTACAATTCTCGAATGCTTCTGTGAGTTCTTGATTCCATGTGAGTATCCTTTTGTCATTCTTTTTGTAACCATTAATACAGTTGAATAACTTAGTCTGTATGTTTATGGAATTGGGCAGGAATCTGCGATAATAATTTAACATTCCTAAAAAGCGTCGTAAGTCTTTCGCTGTTTTAGGTAATGGGAACTCTGTGACTGCTGTTACCTTTTCCTTGATAGGTGACATTCCTTTTTGGGTGATCGTGTGACCCAAGAAGTTCACTGTGTGTACACCAAATTTGCATTTATTTATATTTATAACCAGACCATATTCGGCGAGACGTTTTAGTAGCAAATCTAGATGCCTTTTGTGCTCTTCTTCGTTTTCCGATGCTATTAGGATGTCGTCCAGATATACAAAACAGAATTCCAAGTCTCGTGTCACAGCGTGCATGAACCGCTGGAAGGTTTGAGCTGCATTGGATAAACCGAACTGCATGGAGGTGAATTCATATAAACCGAAGGGAGTAATAATGGCGGTTTTCGGTACGTCTTCTGGTTCTATGGGTATCTGGTGATAGGCTCTCGTCATGTCTATTGTGGTGAAGATTTTCGCTTTTGAAAGCTTGTGTGCGAAGTCCTGAAGCTGGGGAATTGGGTATTTATCTGGGATGGTACTTGCATTAAGTCGTCTGTAGTCTCCGCACGGACGCCATTCGCCGTTTGGTTTCTTGACCATATGCAGGGGGCTCGCCCAATTGCTTTTGGACGGCCGGCAAATCCCTTGTTCCATGAGAAATTTGAACTCTTTCTTAGCTGCTTCTAAAAGGGCAGGGGCTAGGCGACGTGCACGTTCCGTGACCGGTGGACCTTTCGTCTCTATACAGTGGGTCACAGAATGTTTCACTATGTCCAGGTTCTTCAAGTCTGGTCGCGTTAAGCTAGGATATTTGCTTAAAATATTATAATATTTTTGTGATGATGAAATGGTTGAAATACCTGATGAAGGTCCTTTGTAAGTGGATCCTTTTATAAATAAGCCAGTTGACTGATCTGCGATAGTTGCTTTCTTTAAATTTATTGTTAAATTGAAGTGATGAAGGAAGTCTGCACCCAAGATTGGTTTAGACACGTCTGCGACGATGAAACGCCATTTCAATGATCTTCTAAGACCAAAATTCAGTTCAACTGTCCTTGTTCCATATGTCTTGATAGGATTTCCATTGGCTCCGTACAATGTAGTCGGGCAATTATCGGAAGTGATATTGTTCCTGTTGTATAGTGGATTTCTAGGTAAGACGCTAACGTCAGCCCCTGTGTCCACTAGGAATTTCTGTCGCGTTTGTAAATCGTAAACGAAGAGACGACATGTGTTTCTCGGAATCTCGCACGTCCCTACTGAGAGGTTCCGCTGTCGTTTCCCGCATTTTTCTTCTTAAAAGAGCAAGGTTGATAACACTTGTAAGCTTTTTCTCCAAATCTGGTGTGGAAACTGCAGTACCCGTCTTGATTTCCTTTGGGTAATCGACCGCGAGACCCGGACCTCGGCCTTCTAAAGGGATTCTGCTGAGAAGACTTTTGATAAGAAAAATTTCTCTGAGGGCTCTGATTTCTTCTTCCTCGGAAGGTATGGGAACGGTTATTTTGTGAAAGTTTTAGTTGAGACACTTCTTGTGTGAGCGCTGAAATTTGTTTCTGTAATTGTAGTAACAGGTTAGTTTCTGTATTTTCAGGTTTTGATGTGCTTGGTTTTCCTTGATATTCCATTGCCCCGCACTCCGTTGATTGGTAGACGTCTGTGATTTTGTCCGCAGCCGACGCCAGTTGGTTTATGTCATTATCTGTGAGAGCCGATAGAATTGCTTGGACGTGCTGGGGTAAGCGTTGGAGCCAAAGAGTACGTACTATTGCACTGTTTGCCAAAGCGGGACCAGCCAGTTCCATCATATGCCTGAGGAGACCAGTTGGCTTACGATCCTCAAGTTGTATTCCAGTTAGGAGTCGGGTTAACCTTTTTTCTGCTGAGTCCTGTAATCTGTCGATCAGTGCAGCTTTCAAGGTTGGATACTTGTCTGTCGTGGGTGGTTTTGTGACAATATCGCTGACACACTGTAATGTTTGCGAATCTAGTGCTGCGATGATAATATTATATTTGGTGAAGTCTTCCTTTATTCGTGAGTTCACAAACTGGCTTTCAGCCTGTATAAACCAGAGCGAAATATTCTCTTTCCACGCAATAGGTAGTCTGACTGAGACGTGGTGAATTGCAGGATCATTGTTGCTTTCACTGGGTGATTCCATGTTTATTGAATTTTTCTTCAAATTCTGATCGGATTGGTTATATTCCGCTGTATGCTTTGCTACCGGTATTTCTTGATGAAGCTGCTCTGTTTTCGATGTATTCACTGGTATGGGTATTTCTTCATCCGATGACATCATAAACTACTTCAGATATTGGGACGCTTTCGCATAATTGGCAAAAATTGGTATTATTTGTCCGTAATTTAAAAATATCAAAGGCAATATCATGCTATTCAATTATACAAATAAACAATATTCAACCCAATGGATGTAACAATATACTGTTTAAAAAATATTGTAACCTTGTATTGTATTATTGTTAAGATTCCTCATTTTAAGAACATTTATTTTTCAAATCATGAAAATGGTACTATTATTGACCTCTGTGTTTTAAAATTTTTAATTATTTGCATAATCCAAGACTTCAAACCATTATTATTGTAGTTTTCTATCATGTTGCCATCAACGAAATGTAAATTCTAGGTTAACTTTCAATTATCTGTAAGAATTTTAAAAATTTTTGCAATCTCATCGTGATTTTGTAACATCTTATTGCACGGTAGGTATAAATGCATGCAAAAATTGGCACATTCCTGGAAAATATTAAATGTATTAGATTGAACGTTACGTCTTATGCTTCTTGTCACTCGCTGGTATTCCATCGATGCCTGGCTGTCAGCTCTGCTTCCCTGGTGACGGGTAGACTGCCCAGGTGGAAGACAGGTGCTCTGGTTGAAGTCCGCTGCTCTGGTGAAAGTCAGCTGCTCTGGTGAAAGCTGATGGTGAGCTCGGGAATAGGCTGCCAACTGCTTTCACTCTGCTCATGAAGATCTGTTCGCTCGGATGTCCTTTGGCCGTCGACTCTGAAATTGATTTCTTTCGCAGTTAATGGTCGTTATAATCACGATTATTTTAAAAAACATTAGTTGGGATAATAATCATTAAGATATCAGGTAGGTATATATCATATCCGCAGATATGAGTTTATGGATTAACAGATTACTTCATTTTCGGTAACTCCGATGCAATCGAAATCGCAAAGGATGTACTACGTACATATTATATTAAAATTACTGAGAGCATTTAATTTCTAGACTACTGCAATGTAAATTTGAGAAAGGGTTTTTAAAATTGAAATTTAACTTACGTTTGCTGTCTCAGGACTCCCGCTGGCAATCCGCTTCTGGTGGCAATTCGTGGTATTCATTAATGTCAAAAATAAAGTAACATTACGATTAATATCGCTGATGAATTTAGTGTAACAAGTTAGGGTCACCATTATCGTGGTTGCCTGAACTAGACGCTCGTTGTAGAAATACTTACCTCTCATCTAGCCCAGGTTACGATTTTAACTCACTAATCACAGAAGGTAATATATAGAAATAATATTAACAACGCGGTATAACATTTAGTCATTTATTTAATTTAACTTTGCGACAACAATTAAGTACGATTAGGCAAATTACAAAGAATTACCATCCAGACTCGAATCACCAACGGGAATGGAAACGGGTTTGCTTTAAAAGTGCAAATCACCTCGTTTCATTGTTCGGTGTTGCACGCCTAGAAAATACTTTTATGGCTGTAAAATTATTTAAGGAATGTAGGTACCACCATAACACTAACAAAAAGCCTAACAAAAGCCGGACAGGCCGGACATATAAATATTTAGCCGGACACGACCTAAAAAAGCCAAACATGTCCGGCTAAAGCCGGACAGATGGCAACCCTATACCCATCCCTATTACCCCTTTCCTTTCCAGAACTTCCTCTCCTTCGTTTCCTCAAAAAGCATCTCCAAATATCGCTGGCCCTGAAAGAGTTCATTTTCCTCAGGGCCTCCGGTGTTGGAGCTATTGTAAAAAAATATTATTATTCAGTATATAAAAACGGTATATTTTTAATATTACGCATGACAGCTGTTTCGCCTTCTGAAGGCATCACCAACTTTGATAATGCTTGCAGAAGATAAATAATCTGTTTTCGGGCGTGTGCAGACTTTCTCAAAAAAAATTATGACGCGAAGACCTTTCAATCAGATAAAATCGGATGGAAAAATCGGATGTGTGTGACCGGCCGATGCAGACGCATCCGCGCGCCAAGACCGGATAAATCTCACCCTGTGAACCCGGGCTCCCCTCTGAGTCACCAAACTTAGCCTAACTTCTTGTGGTAACCCATGGCAGAGACGCTGGTTATCCGATAAATGGTTCCTATACCCGTTGGCTTCCTTTCCCAAATTGGGAGGCGGGAATGGATTGTTTACTTTTGTGTTGGGTTGTTAGAATTGCACAACATTGTGAAATGTATTAATCAATGAGCGCCTAGCAACAAAATTATGATAAATTTTACTTAGAATTGCGCAAGATTATGAAATATAGAGTTAATCAATGAGCGCCTAGCAATAAAATTATGATAAATTTTACTTAGAATTGCGCAAGATTATGAAATATAGAGTTAATCAATGAGCGCCTAGCAACAAAATTGTATATAATAAATATTACTTAGAATTGCACAAGATTATGAAATATAGAGTTAATCAATGAGCGCCTAGCAACAAAATTATGATAAATTTTACTTAGAATTGCGCAAGATTATGAAATATAGAGTTAATCAATGAGCGCCTAGCAACAAAATTATGATAAATTTTACTTAGAATTGCGCAAGATTATGAAATATAGAGTTAATCAATGAGCGCCTAGCAACAAAATTGTATATAATAAATATTACTTAGAATTGCACAAGATTATGAAATATAGAGTTAATCAATAAGCGCCTAGCAACAAAATTATGATAAATTTTACTTAGAATTGCGCAAGATTATGAAATATAAAGTTAATCAATGAGCGCCTAGCAACAAAATTGTATACAATAAATATTACTTAGAATTGCACAAGATTATGAAATATAGAGTTAATCAAAGAGCGCCTAGCAACAAAGTTGTATATAATAAATATTATTTAGAATTGCACAAGATTATGAAATATAGAGTTAATCAAAGAGCGCCTAGCAACAAAATTGTATATAATAAATATTACTTAGGATTGCACAAGATTATGAAATATAGAGTTAATCAAAGAGCGCCTAGCAACAAAGTTGTATACAATAAATATTACTTAGAATTGCACAAGATTATGAAATATAGAGTTAATCAAAGAGCGCCTAGCAACAAAGTTGTATATAATAAATATTATTTAGAATTGCACAAGATTATGAAATATAGAGTTAATCAAAGAGCGCCTAGCAACAAAGTTGTATATAATAAATATTACTTAGGATTGCACAAGATTATGAAATATAGAGTTAATCAAAGAGCGCCTAGCAACAAAGTTGTATACAATAAATATTACTTAGAATTGCACAAGATTATGAAATATAGAGTTAATCAAAGAGCGCCTAGCAACAAAGTTGTATATAATAAATATTATTTAGAATTGCACAAGATTATGAAATATAGAGTTAATCAAAGAGCGCCTAGCAACAAAATTGTATATAATAAATATTACTTAGAATTGCACAAGATTATGAAATATAGAGTTAATCAAAGATCACGTAGCAACGAAATTTTGGTAAATCCGTTTTAAAATTGCACAAGATTTTGAAATGCAGAAGTTATCAAGAGCGCCTAGAAACAAAATTATGTTAAATCTATTTTATAATTGCACAAGGTTATGGAACAACGGGCGCCTAGCAACAAAATTATGATAAATCCTTTCACGTACCTATATAATCTAATTTAATGGTTAAAATTAAATAAAAGTAAAAATGCTTTGCAATTTTAGAGGGAGAGGCAAATCCGAAAACTAACAATTTGTTCCACAATAATAAGGTTACTTGATATTCAAAAAAAAATATTTGGCCACATTTTCGTTTAGGTTTTACTAAAAATTACATAGAAACTCGTTCACAATATAAATAAAATTCAATAAATGAAAAAAAAATCTTCGCATTTTTAGAAGAACGGCTAAAATTCTCAATTCATTGATTTTTTTACGTCAGCTCTAAACAGGAGGCACTGAGGAAAATAATGAGTCATTTTTGGAGATGCTGTGAGGAGGGTCTTTTTAGGAAAGTAAGGAGAGGAAGTTCTGGGAAGGAAAAGTATATTAGGGGTAGGTAGAAATCTGGAGATCAGTGTGTTCAGGAGTGACAGACTATGAATCCATCCCTCTCTGTGGTACAAGGCAACGTTCCGAGAGAGTACGGCTGGAGAAGTCAAAAGGACTCCCTCAACCACTCTCTCCCGATCCGGCCTGCCATAAAGCTGGTGGACAGACGAATCCGCAGTCAAGACCCAGACAAACCCCACCCCATGAACCGGGGTACCCCCGCTAGATCACACGTTGCGACTTCTTGGGGTGACCTCCGGCAGAGGCGTCGGTTGTCCAATAAATGGTTCCCGGGGCGGCGGCGGCGGTACCTAGACCCGCCTCCCAAATTGATTGCACGAGACTTAAGATACTCTTCATAAACTATTGCGCAATATTTTCAAATATTCAAAATTCCGCCAACGAAAAATTGAAATACAGTAAAAAATAATTAATATTTACGCATTTTTTATTTATTTTTTTATTATTAATAAAATTTCTTTATTATTTATTTACAGTTTTTTTTACACTATTAAATGAAGTCCCGTTTAACTGATTAATTGACCGTTGACAAACTGATATCAAACAATTAAACCGCTTACTCGTTAATACGAAATATTTTTTATTCAAACAGTTATATTTAGCTTTATTATTACGAAAAGTGAGTATTTATGTCGGGAGAGGCCAAAAAACATGCAAAAAATATGCATTTAACATTTTAATTTTGTAAAAATTAATTCACTCTCGCGGTAACGCCATTGTTAATTCATCGTTTTTAATTTAATATTTCATCAATGCTGCCAATCATAGAAAAATATTTTTGCGTAAAACAAAGTGAATGCATTATTGACAAGTTTGTACCTGTATTTATTAACAGTAGAACATGGAAAGAAATGTATTAAAATAATTACACAAACCCGCTAGACAAACCCGCCAGACAAACCCTGCTTTGCCAAACAAACCATTCAAAAACGTAGGCTGTTTTTTAATGTAAAGATTGTCATACACAAAGCCCGCGATGAAATGCGAGTTTATTTTAGAGAATTTATTGGTACTTCCGACAAATGTCATATTTGATTGTCTGTTAGTTAAAAAAGGAACATTCCGTATTATCCGTGCATCAAACTTCGACAACACGAACGTTCCGTATTATCCGTGAGGTGGACTAACTGCATATTTACCAATAATTAAATCGTTTTGAAATAATCATCACCAATTACAATAATAAAGATGAGATGATCGTTACAAGTTACAACTAATGTAATAGTATAGTGAAATTAAATAAACTCACTTGAATTGGCTTTAGCCACCTTTGGCGACCAGATCTGAATATCTAGAATTTCCAAGCTGCTTCTTCCCCTTTTATTTCCATTCTCCTTGCGCTTAGAGATGCCATAGTTCCACTCGCTCCGGACTGTGCCGTAGTAGAAGTGCCGTGTCTGAAATGAAATAATTATTTATCAAACTGTTTAAAAACGCAAAAGATATTGTGAGAACTAAAGCTTCAAAACAGATTTAATGTAAAATGAAAAATTGATCGACTCGATAGCGTTGCAGATCACGCGAATATAAAACCAAAGCAAAACTTGAAAGAAGCAACGAAAAGCTGAAGAGAAATTAAAAGATTCGATCATTCCTTAAGTTAGTGAAATCGTAAACGCATTACAACTATTTAAACAATTTATTACGAACGAACCGACCGCGAACGACTTCTAAATATAAATGAAAAATGTTTGGCGCAGGTGGGTGGTGGGTGCAGGATCCCGTGACCCCTTCCATTTCCAACATCGAATTACAATAATTGTTGCAATAGGGGACCACTCACGGGCGACTACGTTCATGGCGAGCAGTCTGAGCATGACGTCACACGAGCATGTCTGTCCGTGTGAATTGATTTATCCGGCGGACGTCCATTCAAAAATGCTCGTCGCTCGCCAACTTGATGACATGCTCGCCAGTGAATTGGCCGCTAATGTTTGTTGATGCATTTTATTTGGTTATTGGACCGATCTTTTGTGTACCTCTCACTCCTTCTTGGAAACAAGGCATGTAAAAGAAAGAGAGGTTAAACAGGAGCTTTCAATGGTAGGTACATAAAAAGGAAAGTACACTATGTTTTTTTCTCGGTTGCTCTTATTAAAGAAGGGTAGTAAAAATTATTTGAAATAAATCATTATGATACGATAAAGGCCGAGATTTTTTTTTTACATTAACTCCACACAGGAGGCCCAGAGGAAAATAACTTCCCTCAGGGCCTATGTCATCTTTGAAGATGCTGTGTGGAGGGTCTTTTTGAGGAATGGAAGGAGTGAACACGGGTCTTGAAGAGACCTATGTTGAAGGAGGGAGGAAACACAGAGGCCGGCAAATCGTTCCACAGCCGAGCCGTTGAACTCAAGAACGAGTCATAGAAACGACCCGTTCTCATGTGACTAATGTCAACCGTGTACAAATGTTGGGCGCGTGTTTGGCGTGTTTCCCGACTATGCACCGGTGCCGAGGGGATCAATGACGCTAGTTCCTCGGAGCATCTACCATTGTAATACCGGTAGAACAAGGACAGCATTCCCACCTGACGCCTGTGTTCTAAAGATTGCAGTCCGTCTGTTAATATGGGATAATCTATCAAACGGACCGCCCGTTTCTGCACAGAGTCAAGGGTTTTTTTTAGGTATTTTGAAGCTCCCGACCAGAGGTGGCTGCAAAATTCAACCGTGGGGCGCACTTGCGATTTGTACAGGGTTAGCAGTTGTGTACTATTAAAGTATCTGCGGGCCCTGTACAGTACGCCCAGTTCCTGAGCGGCTAACTTAACTCTGAAATTCAAAAATGAAAATAATTTTTTTGTTCAAAATTAAATAATGAATAATAATAATATAAATTAAAATAATTTTCAGCTAGGTATCTATTTTAATGTAGCCTGCGAGAGAATGAGATAGAACAATCAGCCTCCTCTTTGTGCGGTGCTTCGTAACTTTCCCACTTTTGTATACTTTAGTTTCCTGAATGTTTCATTTCTACTGCGTGTGAATTGCACACTCTGTTTTTTTTTTAAATCTACTGTTTTATTCTGAGATTGAAGACATTGTACACTTGTCCTTCTAAACAGGAGGAAGGTCACTGTCTGCAAGAGATTTCGACAAACCACCCTCATCCCCCTTTCCCACACCATAAAGTAGAAATTAGATTTTTCTTTGGGAAATTTTGCACACTTGGAAGTGTTCAAAATAATAGAAATATCATCGGTGATATGGTTCCAATATAAATATTAAAAACTTGCAAGATCCCGGCATGCTTTGCAATGCCAGTTAATAAAGAAATTATTTCTCCCTGCGTGTCCTTTCCTATTCGTCCCGTTCTCCTTCCACCACCTCTTCCCCCTCCCCTTCCTCTCCGCCAGCCTCTCCGCTCCCCCATCCCGTGAACCCCCTCCGGCGTTTCCCTCCCCTCTCCGGCGTTCCATATTTCAGTCCTTATAGGTACATTCAGTTTTCAAATAGCTTGCAAGGCACTTATTGTAATTTTTTCATTCAAATTTTCATTTTTCATATATTACAATCATTAGTTTTTACATATTACTAGCTGGTACCCGGAATGCGTTGCTATGCCATTTAATAAAGAAATTGTTTCTCCCTGCGTGTATTTTCCTATTCGTTCCGTTGCCCGTCCATCTCCACTTCCTCTCCCCGTCCCCTTCCCCTCTCGCGTTCCTACTCCGCCTCCTCCACCCTCCCTCTCCCCACTTCACTCCCCTCCTTCAACCGTCCCGCGAACCCCCACCCGACTTCCCCTCCCTCCTCCCGCATTCCATTCATTCAGTCCCGGTACATTCAGTTTTCAAACAGCTCGCGTGCCACCTATTGCAATTTTTTTATACAAATTTCATAATGCCAGAGCTCACCAGTAGTTTTATACAAACCTTGTCCGGACAATTACGAACACACAAAAAAAAAGAATAATTCAGTTTGGTGCAGTCGTTCGGAAGTTATGCGCGTACATACATTTTTCAAATTCATTTATATAATATGAAATTCTCCCCTATATTGATAATTTTTTAATTATCAATATAGGGGAGAATCTATTCTAAATAAAATTATCTTTCCAATGTGTAAATAAGTAATTAATAATTTTATTTCTAAATATTTAAATTTTGATATTGAAAATGTAAAGCGACTGAACCGGTATAGGTTTTGGAAGCACCACCGCGGGTCTTACAGCGGGGATTTCAATTCTATTTTCTTTTTTTTTTTTAAAAAGAAAGACAAACATTCCCGGGCTACGAATAACCCATCAATGTTTGAAAATCTCTTACTACCACCACACTAAGCAGAAATTGTTGCTTGTGTCGTGATGGAGGACTTAGCCAGCCGAGGAATTGAACATGCGTCGCCCGGGTGGGACCTGAACGCGATGCCCACTCAGCCACCGACTGATTAATTCTGAATGGTGATCTTACACCTGGGCAATACTGAGAGTATTTTACACTTTGAAACGTGCCACAAATATACCTTATTTTATTTTAAGTGTTCAAATTGTGAAATAATACAGATTAATCAAATAAAAAAAACTGCATGGAGCTAATGAAAAAAAAATTTTTGCTCACTTGGCGATTTGAACCCATGACCTCCTGATTGAAATTCGAGAGCCTTACACCTCGACCACGGATACCAAGAGGCAGAACACGACGATTTTAACAGCAGGTGTGGTCGATATGTAGGTATCCGCTGTCGTTGAGAGATACTGCACTGTTATCAAAAATGTCGATTAAAATTGTTATCTTTTTAACGGCATCAACCGATCATTAAAGTAATGCAATATTGACTGGTCTATACTAGAAGGAGATAATCTCGACGAAAATATTAACGCCTTTTATGAACTTCTATATAAAGCCATAGAAAACTTTGTTCCAATAAGCTATAAATTTTCTTCAAATTTCCCTACCTGGTTTAGCAAGGACCTCATAAACACAGTAATCGAAAAGAAAAAGCTCATAAAATTTTCAAAGAAACAAAAAATCTTTCAGATTTTACAATTTTCAGCAAACTACGAAAAGACTGTAATAAACTATCAAACATTTGTTATAATAATTATATCAAGAATGTTGAATTTTCAATTGTTAACAATGTAAAACATTTCTTCAACTATTGTAAAACACAAAATAACAATAACCTTGGCATAACTGAAACAATGCACTACAAACTGAAAACTTCGTGTAAAATCAAAGAAACTGTCAATTTATTTGCAGACTTTTTTAAAGATGTGTATGAAACTGATATCCCTGATGAACACATTCCAAACTTTGAGTCAGATATAAATTTACAACTGAGTCAGATACATATTGAGATTAAAGAAATTGCGGCATGTATTAAACTACTGGAACCTAAATCTTGCTCAGGGCCAGACAAAATTCCCCCCATATTTCTTAAAACTGTGCAGGCAGTGTCTCTTACCCACTGTACCTACTCTTTAATCGATCACTTTTAACGGGTATGTTTCCGCAAATATGGAAAAACAGCTTTCTTACTCCAATATTTAAAAACGGAGACAAGTCTTTAGTTGAAAATTACAGACCAGTATGCATACAATCGTCGATACCGAAATTTTTTAAAAGTTAATACTTCAAAAAATATGTTCTTGTATAAAATTTAATATTTCATCATTTCAACACGGTTTTGTCTCTGGCCGATCTACCTTAACTAACCTTACACTGTACGAAAATTTCATCTCAGATGCCCTTGCTAATAGAGAACAAGTCGACTCGATTTATATGGATTTTAGTAAAGCCTTTGATAAGGTTTGCCATAAAATTCTTATAAATAAATTGTCTAAACTAGGAATAAGTGGTAAATTGTTATGTTGGATTAAGAATTACTTATCAAAACGTTTACTTACTGTCTGGATTAAAGAACACTTGTCTTACGAATTTGAAGCCACTAGCGGCGTGCCTCAGGGTTCGCACCTTGGTCCAATATTATTTATACTATTTATAAACGATGTCACTTCCATATTCTCTAATGTTAACATATTATTATTTGCCGATGATATGAAAATATATAAAATCATTAAAAATACGTATGACTGTTTGTCCCTACAAACCAATTTTATTAAATTCGCAGAGTGGTGTACAATTAACAAACTTACACTTAACATTAAAAAATGTCAAATCATGAGTTTCTTTAGAATTAAAAACCCTATCAAATATAGCTATTCACTTAACAATCACATTTTATTGTCAGTGCCTGTAATAAGGGACCTCGGAATAACCTTCGACACTAAACTACTATTTACCAACCATATTGATATCGTAACTAATAAAGCTATGAAAATGCTGGGTTTCATTCTAAGGTTATGTAAGGATTTCAAAAATATCCATACATTTAAAATACTATACACAACTCAGGTTAGGAGTCATTTGGAATATAATTCCCCCATATGGAATCCTTTCTACAAAAGCCACGCAAACTACATTGAAAGAATCCAACGCAAATTTCTGAGATCAATTAATTTTAAATTAGGAATTCCCGCGGATGACATAAACTATAATTCTCTTTTACAAAAAATGCGACTCTTATCGTTAAAAGATAGAGGAATAATTAATGATCTTATATTTTTATTTAAAATACAGAATAAGGCCCGGCGCAAATTGAGCCCAGTCCACGCACAGTTCTCGCACAGCACACGCGTGGTTATTTTGTAGAACATGGTTTCTGTTGGAGCGGCGCATATTAAACACATTCCACGGCCAGTCCAGTCCCAAGCTACGTCGCGCGTGGACGTGTTGTGCTTTCGACACAGTTTCGTGGATCGTGTGTCCCTATTGTGAGGTTATAATGCAAATTGACTATTTCCAAAATGGGCTAAATTGAATTTATATATGGAGTCAGACTAATACAAGGCCAAGGAATCGAATGGCATCATTATTTTTACGATAAAATGACGAAATCCTCCTCAAAACGCACTATTTTAATTATTTCATGAACCTCACTAAACTGACTTCTGTTTAACCTAAACGATTCTTTAAACACACCATCTGGAACTTCACTGGATAACTTAAACTCCCCATGAACCTCTCTTTTTCGTAAATTCTCATTCGTTTTACTTTTTTTGCTGAGTAGGTGCAATATGAATCTTTCGTCATCCTCAGACTCAGATTGTAAACCGACAAGAAGTTGTTGCCTTGCTGTCATCTTGCATACTGCGAGAAGTGGGTTGGGTATGGTGTGGGTGTGGGCTGTGTTAAATATGCGCTACTATTAAAAAAACGTGTACGCAGGCTGGGTTTCGGTCACGCGGTGCTGGGCGTGGACATGCGTGGACTGGGCTCAATTTGCGCCAGGGCTAACTGGTTTGACTCCCCTGAATTGGTATCGTTAATAAATTATCATGTACCTTGCAGACCAACTCGATTCAAAACACCTTTTCACTGCAACAATAATAATACCAATGCAGGACAAAATTCAATCATAAATCGCCTGCATACTTTAGGCAATGCATTCGCTAATATCGATCACGCCACCGGTAACCTGGCCTCATACAAAAGATGCATCAAACTAAATTTGTCTGCTAGAACCACGTAAACACAATAGGTACATCAGGTAAACATAATATGCCTACCAAATTAATGAATACCCTAGAAATCACAGGTACCTACTTGTAAAATTTATCATATCGGCGTCGTTGACATCAAGTTGACATAATCCATGATACCTACTTATTAATTATTTTACTTTTTATAAAAAAAAATTTTTTTTCTTGTTTTTAAGAGGATTTCTTACTTTTATAACTTTTTATATTTTATAACATTAAATATTTATTAATTTTTATAATTTATATTTAAAACTTTGTACCTTTCAAAGATATCTTATATTTCTAAAATTAATGAATACCTTAGAAATCACAGGTACCTACTTGTAAAATTTATTATATTGGTTCACATCGTTGACATCAAGTTGACATAATCCATGATACCTACCTATTAATTATTTTTACTTTTTATAATTTTTTGTTCTTGCTCCTAAAAGGATTTCTTACTTCTATAACTTTTTATATTTTATAACTTTTTATATTTATTAATTTTTATAATTTACATATAAAACTTTGTACCCTTTAAGGATATCTTATATTTCTATATTTTACTTTTTACTATAATATTTTTAACTTTTAACTTTTGTTTTTACTCATTTCTTAAAACTTTATACTTTGTACTCTTTACTTTATATTTTATACCTACTATACTTTATATATACATGTATGTTAATGGCACCTGTTGTGCCGTGTATTTCAAAATAAATAAATAAATAAATATTCTAGAAGAAATAATTAATGAATGAATCTCTTGTTACGTAACAGGCCACCTAATCCATTATTGAGGTCTATGCACTATGAACCACATTTCATGTGATGTGTTTGTTTATAATACTTATAATACAAACAAATCTTTCGTTTAGTGGGTCAAGTTCGTGAAACAGTACACTAATTGTACCCCGTATAAAGTCTAATAAATGATTCCCGGGGCGGTGGTACCCATACCCACCACTCAAAATTTCTGTACTAAAACTGCGATTACATGCGTGTAACACGAACGACACGAACAACAAATTGTGGGAAAGGATTGAAACCACAGCAAACGGCGCGAAACGCCACTTGCAGATGGTTCATTCCTTTCCTAAAATTCGTGGTTCTTTTCGCGTTGTTACATACATGTATGCTTTCATACTTGTAGGTGCTATGTACCTAATATATTAAATATTGTATTAAAAGTATTTTTGAAGTGAAAACTTCTTTAGCATTGTTGTAATTTGAAACTCGATGAAACGAAAAATAGCGACACCAAAAAGAGACAAACACAAACATCTATAGGATTTATCCTGTAAGAGAATAAGACTGTGTAATCGGTTTCTTCTTTGTGTGTTGCTTCGTAGCCTATCGGTCTCCTATTTGTGCGTGCGCCGTAGCCTCCTCACTCTTGTCTTCTGAAAGTTTCACTTCTACCGCAGTGAACCGCATACTTCTGAATTTGTTTTTAATTTTTAGATAATATTTTTTTTTATTTTGTTGCATTATTAAAAATACTTATTTTGGTGGTGTGTCTATATCTGTATCTGTTAACTCTAGAAAAATTGCATCCACCGGTTCATCAATAACTGATACAAAACCATTTGTAGAATGCATTTTGTAAATTTTTTACATTAATGTTTTACCAAATTACCTCATGGAACCTCTTATTCAATTAAAATTTCCATGTATTTTGGCTCAACTTTTATGCACTTATATTTTGTAAGTTTTTTTTAAGAACTTTTAGGAAGAAATAATTATGGCATTCGAGATGTGATATATGATACTTAAAATAAGATGGATGGACAGGGTTGCGAATGAAGATGTTATGGTTCGGATGCATAAAGAAAAAAAAGTTATTAAAACTATAAAAATCCGAAAATTTCAATATCTTAGACATGTGATGAGATATCCAGAGAAGTATGAGATCTTGCATCTCATAATGCCGGGAAAGATTGCCGAAAGACAGGGCCCTGGAAGATGG
Organism: Limnephilus marmoratus; assembly: GCA_917880885.1. Classification (NCBI taxonomy): domain Eukaryota; kingdom Metazoa; phylum Arthropoda; class Insecta; order Trichoptera; family Limnephilidae; genus Limnephilus; species Limnephilus marmoratus. Next base: position 10,926,676 of record OU862928.1, on the reverse strand, counting down.
AGGACCTCGGGATTAAAAAAACCTGAGACAGTGGTTTAGCCAGTCCACCGTAGAGCTGTTCCGGGCCACAGTAAACAAAGTCCGCATAGCCAACATGATAGCCAACGTCTGTTGAACGGACAGGGCACAAGAAGAAGTTTTATGTATTAAAAAAAAAGTATTTGGGTACTGTAACAGACGTATCAGCGCCTTTACAAGACTGTAAAATAGAAGCACCGGTTTTGTGCACGCCTTCCACTAGCTCACGCTGATGATGGTGATTGTAGCTGGCTGGCCTCCCTACATCCAGTGGTATGGCCCTGGATGCGCCTAGTTTCTGCCTGAGCGGTGCCTTGCAGTGCCCAGAGTCAGGGCCGACTGCAGCGGTAGGCACCGGGTTCTCGTTCAGGCAGAACTTCGGCAGGAGGCAGCAGCTGGCGGCAGTTCGCAGACTTCCAGAGGTAGGTGGAAAGGACCACTTGTAGAGTAAATAACAAGACTTGTTTGTTGAGTAAAGATGAACACGAAGAACACTGACTTTTGACTTTTGATATGCTGGATTCGGAGCACCGGACCAATTAAGGCCCCTATCTCCTTCATCTGAGTTTGATAGGTTGTAGAATTTAGAGTTTAGTGTTTGTTAAATTTTTATTTGCAAAGGATGGCTGCAATATGGGGGAGGATTATTACGGAGAGGATGTTTGAAGTTGGATTTCTTTTTAACTGCAGGGCGAGGGAATAACTGGGTGGTTACCACTATTTGAGGGACGGGGAGGGGGGCAAGGGGGCTTTGCGGGGAGGGGTAATTTAGTGGGGTAGTGGCAGGTCGGGGGGTGGTACGTTGTGGGGTGAGGATTGCTTTGATCTGGACGAGGGTGTTGTGAAGAATTGGGGGGAATAGATTGGGTAGAAGAGAAGAGGTTGGGGGGGGGTTGGGGGAGCCGAAGGGTTGGGGGGTGTTTGGCAGACGGGAGGTGGAGGGGTAGTTGGTTAGGGAAGCTGTGGGGTGGCGAACGGGTTGGGGGGCGATGGGGGCGTTGTCGGTAGGGGGTGCGTTGGGAGGGTGATCGGTGTTGAGGGCAGAGAGGGGGAGATTTGTGCGGGGGGCAGCGAGGGGGCGATCGGTTTGGGGGGTAAGGGGGGGGAAGATTGGTACGGGGGGCAGCGAGGGGGAGATCGGTGAGGGGGGCGGTGAGGGGGCGATCGGTTTGAGCGGCGGTGTAGGGGTTAACGGTTGAGTGGGTAAGTTGAGGGCGGTCGGGTTGGGGGGCAACGAGGGGGAGAACTGTTTGGGGGGCAACTGGGGGGAGAACTGTTTGGGGGGTGGAGAGGGGGGGGGGGTTGGTTGGGGTGGTGGTGCAAGAGAAAGGTTGGAAAACCTTTGAGGGGCAGAGGGGGCAGAAGGAGGGGTCAGTAGTATGGGGACGGGCGTTGTGTTTGCGTTGGATCAGGTCGAAGATGCGAATTTGATCAACTAGTGATATGGTGCTGTAGTCAGGGTGGTCATGGAGGTAGTTGAATATTTCGAGGGAGAGGCTCTCGTATTCTTCTTCGTCTGAGGTTTGGCAGGGTGAGTGGGGGAGGGGGGAAGCCATGGTTGTTGAGGTGGAGGAGGCACGCTGGGGCTGGTCTGTGGTGTGGTGCAGGCGATGCTGGGCAGGTAGGTGGTTCGGTGATGATTTCGTGTCGGGGCTGTTCTTTGGCGAGCGATGAGCCTTACTTCGTCTTTCAGGCGGATCAGCTCAAGCCGCAAACAAGGGGGGGGGGCACGAAATGTTCGAATCACTGGTTGTCTGAAGATGTTTTGGCGGGAGAAAGCACTGAATGTTGAGACGGTTGGAAATGGCGGGAAAAACTGTGGGCGCGGCGATAGCGGGCGGTTGTGGGCGGGACTTTTCTTAGCGAGACACTGTTTCTTTGCAAGACACTGGGATGAGACAGTGGAGACTGTGGAGGGATGATCCTTTACTGGGAAAGGCACTGTGGTATTCACGAACTAGTCGAAACTAACGCGAGCCAAGCGAAAAACGTTGGCGGTGGAGAATGACATTGTTGTCAAGCCAGTGGGATTTTTTTGAATTGACGAAGAACACTGACTTTATTTTTGAAAAAATCGACGTATTTATTGGGTTAATTGAACCCGACGGCGATCGGACATTGTTTTATAAAAAATGTGGAGGGGATTCTGGCCTCCTTGGTGGCCAAATAATGGCCCTTAATTGGGGCTAAATATTGAAGAATGCGGGCTCTTGTTGTCCCTAGCAGCGTAGCTGGCCTGGGGCAGGCTCTTGTTCTCCCTAGCAGCGAAGCCGGCCAAGGAGTGACTCTTGTTCTCCCTAGCAGCGAAGCCGGCCAAGGAGTGACTCCGGTTGGCTTCTTCTGGATGCCTTGTAGGGCTTTAGATTTGCCCTCGTGGGCTTTATGTTTGCCTTTGTGGGCCTTGTAGGCTTCGCGGGCTAAGTAATAATAAAAAATTAGGCAAGGCCGTCCGTCTTCCTGGCGGAGGAGGAGGAGGCGAAAAGGCCGTCCGTCTTCTTGGCGGAGGAGGCAAAGCAGTCTGCTTGCCTGTTGGTGGCAAGCAGACTCTCTTCCTAGTGGAAAAGGAGGCAAGGTTGCCAGAGCAGACTTGCTCTTCCTTGGCAGCGAAGCCGGTCTGGGCAAACCCTTGTTGCTCCTGGCGGTGGAGCCGAAAAAATGGCCCTTTTTAGGGCCGCAAAAATAAAAGGGAGGCAAGGCAGCCAGAGCAGACTTGCTCTTCTTTGGCAGCGAAGCCGCAATACAGGCCCTGACCGGGGCCGCAAACTTTTGCTCCGGGCCAGGATAACGGCCCTTCATGGGGCCGCAAACTGGTTGCTCCGGGCCAGGATAACGGCCCTTTATGGGGCCGCAAACTGGTTGCTCCGGGCCAGGATAACGGCCCTTCATGGGGCCGTAAACAATAAATAAAAAGGAGGCGGAAAAATAATGACAATTTGTTAGAAAATGTCTCCCGGTGGCAACCTGGCACGCAAGCTTTATTCGGTTGCACTGGGGCATTGTACATAAAGACATAAAGAAATTGTAAGAATAAAAATTGGAAAAGAGGGTGCGTAACACGTCCGTTACAGGTACAAACATTTATATATTTCTTAATCTTTTAAAGTAATTCTAATTTTATTTTATACATATAAGGGAACGTACCCATACTACGTGACCTCTTCGGGGGGGGGGGTCTTCAAAATGTCACTCTTGATACAAATGAGCGGCGGTTTGATTAGGATTTTGGTCACCGGGGGGGGGGGGGGGGGGGGGGGGGGGTTAAAAATTGCAAAAAATTGGTCACGTAGTATGGGTATGTTCCCTAAGTAATTCAATTTTGTTTATCTAGTTATTTTGAATGCCGACTAACAAGATAACATTAAATCGTATTATTGAAGATAACAGAAGAATAAGTATTGTGTTGTTTTTTAAATAAAGCACCCTTTGAAAAATTGAATCCATCGTTTTTATAATGTTTTCAAATTACAAGTTACAGACACATAACTTTTTCCCCACCCAACGGACAAAGGTTTAACAATGGTTTGTTATCAATGCAAGTTTAGTTAGTTAAGTGTTCATTTTTAGCCGGCGTGGGCTTTTTGTAGTTAAATTACTTTGTATACCTATTGAGAAGGGGGGAAATTCAAAAAATGAACACACAACAGCGATATCTGAAATTACTGATGCCATCTTTGGTCTAAATTAATGAACGTGTTGATAATAATTATCACTATTTTTAATCCATAATTGGTTTGAAACTTAACAAGAAATCAAAACAGTCTCCAAACTTAAATTGAACCTATTAGAATATTTACAAAAGAACTATAAATTTCCAGGTGTGCACCTTTTATCGTAACATAAACTTAGTTATGTTCTGCAAAACAACATAATTATTTTAAAGACTTACTTATACTTATACTTCCTACTTATATTTTGAAACCTCATTACTATAAAATCCCAGCATGCGTTGCAACACCTCTTGATAAAGAAACTGTTTCTCCCTGCGTGTCCTTTCATATCTGTCCCGTTCGCCTTCCACCGCCCCTTCCTCTCCCATGGCCCCTTTCCCTCAGACGATCCCTATCCATCTCCCCCGCCTTCCCTCTCCCCTCTTCCGCTCCCCGTCCTGCCAATTCCCTCCCGCGTTCCATATATTCAGTCCCAGTACATTGAGTATTCAAGCAGTTTGGGTGGGATTTGTGGAACGTGGAAAAGCGGGAGGGAGGAGGGGGAAGGCGGGAAGTTGGAGGGGAATGCAGGGGGGAAAGGGGATAAGGGAGGGGAATGTCAGGTGGAAGGGAAACGGAGACGAAAGGAAAACATTTTATTTATTTAAGTGGCATTGCAACACATGCCGGAAACCTGCTAATGTATTATAATCATACAAATAATTGTTTCAGTTTATTCCTTTGTTTGACTGCAACTTTTAAGAGAGTTCATTTTTTGTTATAATGCTTTAGAGTCTGTGAATTAAGAGTAGAAAATAATAAAAATGGAACTATTAAATTTGTAGGCTGGCAACACCAATTTAACTGTCAAATATTCTTTCAAATTGCAATGACACTGAAAGTATAAAACACTGTAAGTAACATTTAAAAAAACACTTTTTTGTTCTTAAAGAAAGAAATTTAATTCGAAGAAACACTGTTGTTGAGATACCTCATAAATTTGATTAAAGGGTGTTTTTTAAAGTGATTTACTTTAATTTAATATAACATAAATTTGAATTTAACATTAGGTAAAAAGGAAGAATCACTAAAATGGTGAGTTTAGTTACACTACTTTTGGGTCTGAATGAGTTAAATATATTCAGATTTAAAATTAGAGACAAGATCTACTTAAGCTAGTATTAAATAAATGTGAGCAATTTCTAACTATGCTTTTTATTTTACTATAATATCGTTATTCCTCATTGTTTTAACAAAAATTGAAAAGGTATAATATACCTATATGCAATTCTAATTTTGCATATTGGTATATTATACCGTTTGCAAAAATGTGGGTTACACAGCTTTAGATTGCCACCATGTATTGTATTTTTATTATTGCCATTTGATCAACAGTGGGGCCCTCCTAAGTTTTCTACTCTTATTTGACAGACTGTACCTCAGTTAGTTCTACCTCGGTAAGTTCTACCTCAGCGTCAACCATCTAATTTAGTAATTTGAGACTTCTCAGTATTTGAATCATCCAGTCTCTATGCTTGTAGACTTCGGTAAATGCGGAATAGGTGTCGAAGCGGCAGGTGGTTCTGTTGTCTTGTTTGGTCTGAACCGGAGACACTGAGACCACCGCGCGGAGATGCCATTTCTCCACGCCTCCCCTGATCTCCGAGAACACCAACCCACCGCCGCTGTCACCCTGGCATACGGCGGCCCCTGAAAAAAATTAAAAGTTACCATAAACGTTCCACGACCCGAAATTAGGGTGAAAGGAACGAACCATCTAAACGGATTGAGGAAGGACATCAAAATTGATGGACCAAATTGCGACAACACAACAACTGGGTATTATTTCGACGAGCTGGAGGCAAACCACGTAACTATTTTTGACACCAGATGGGTTCGAGAAAGTTTTGAAGAAACTATAATGAAATAATCAGATCCTGCACACAAAGTAAAGTTTTCTAAAGTAAGGCAACGGCTTGCAGCGCAGTTCATTGTGGAACTTTTCTGCGCAGGGTCTGAGGGTTCGTTTTCCTAAATTTCGATTCATATAAAATTTTTAGTAAGAATCCAAAATTTCAAAAATCTTATAGATCAAAATATTCCACAAAAATATATCATTCAGGTATTTCTTAAACAATGGTAAGCTTGTATTATTTATATTAAATAAACGGTGGGAATGCTATCCTTGTTCTACCGGTATTTCAATGGAAAATGAGGAACTAGCGTCTTGATCCCTTTGGCACAGGTGCGTAGTTGGAAAACACGCCAAACGCATGCCCAACATATTTGTCACATGAGAACGGGTTGCTTCTTCGACTCGTTTTTATTAGCATCGGCCCATGACATAGGCCCTGAGGGAAATTATTTTCCTCAGGGTCTCCTGTGTGGAGTTATGTAAAAAAAGTTATTAAAAATATATATAAGTAGGTTTATTTTTAATAATATAATTTGAAAGCGTATTTCATCACCTTTTAAAAATAATTTTTGGTTTTCGAATACGTTCAGAAGTTTTTCATTTATATGGATTTAACTGCAATGCGGAAATACTCTGAAATAATAGGCCCGAGGAGTTAAAAAAATGAACATTAAAAATCGCAGCAGGGGATTAATGTGGGAGGCGGGTATGGGTACCGCCGCCCCGGGAACCTTTATTGGATAACCAACCTCTCTGCCATAGGTCACCCAAAGTGGTTCGCTACGTTTGGTGACTTAGCATGGGTGCCCGGGTTCATGGGATGTAGGCGGATGACCAGGACACAATGAAACCCTAGATTCCTACCCACCCCTTAAACCATTTTCCTTTCCAGAAGTCTCCTCTTCTTCCTTTTCATAAAAACCCTCTACACTGCATCTCCAAAGATGACATAGGCCCTGAGGGAAATTATTTTCCTCAAGGCCTCCTGTGTGGAGCTTATGTAAAAAAAGGGGGTAATCAATCAAATATGTAAATTTCTCAGTTCAGTTGTTCCTGAAACTGGCAGGTGCAGGACAAAGATAGAATGAGTGCTGTCAAAGTCACGGACGTCCGAGAAAGTAATGGCACGACCAAGTGAATCAAATACTCGAGACAGTTAGTAAACCTACCAGTGGTGTATCCAGCGCACAGTTTGTCGCTGGACAGGAAGCCGAGGAAACTGTATTTGGCTACTTCCTCTCCACACTGTTTGATGTCGATGACTGGCATCCTCAAGACGCGCAGTTCTTCCGAAGTAGTGCCGTTCTCCGTCAGGCCCCAGCCAGCCACCTGGTGAGCAAAACTTATTTATTATACATACACTTAAACATGCACTGTGGCTAGGAAAGTTATGGTACTGACGAAAATGCTCATTAGTAGCACGAGAGCATGCTACTAATGATCTGATGCAAGTATGCTACTTAGTGGCGTGTGTCAGTGACGTTGCCAGTATTGAGCATGCAACTGGATTCGCGGGTGGAAGAGGAAGTGCTCTGTGAACGTAAGCACGTGTGAACAGGCTTGCTTATGAGCATGCTATTTTCCATCCAATCTCAATTTGCCGAGGCTGTGCGTGCGCGTTCTTTGCAAAATTGTCTTATTTATTTTTATTTAATTATTTATTTCTTATATTAATATTTTTTTAATTTTTTTTCATGGGGTGGAGAAAGATATGGGGAAGAGGAAGGTGAGGAAGTACCTGGCTATTCAGATCTTGTCACCAAATACGGATAAGGGCGTGTGATCCTGCGGTAAGGCTCTTGACTCGCAATCCGAAGGTCGCGGGATCGAATTCCGGCATGGCAAATAAATTTTATTTGATTAATTTGTGTTATTTCACAATTAATTCATTTAAAATAATACACATAGTACATTTGCGGCACGTTCCAGAGTAGAAGATACTATTATCACCCTGGTATAAAACCACCAATCAGAATTGAAACGTTGCTTGAAATGGCTTTAGCCGTGTTTGATGACCAGATCTGAATAGCCAGGTACTTCCCCACCTTCCTCTTCCCCATCTCCCCACTACCTTTAGCCTTACAACATACCCCAATTGGGGATGCCATAGTCTCACTGGCTCCAAACGGGAGCGGTCGGGACTCTTGTGCGGTGTTCATACAAAAAAAGCAATTCTGAGTGGTGACCAGGTTAATACTGAGAGTTTGTTCCACTCTGGAACGTGCCACAAATATACTATATATTATTTTAAAATTAATTCATTGTTAAATAATGACCCGTTGAGGAGGTGAGAAAATTTTTCTTTTCGTGATTTACTATCGGGTTATGAATTTCTCTCGAGTATAGGATCACCTCTATACAGGATGTCCGGGGGTAAAGTGCATTAACTTCGGGAGGTGATTCTACATAATGGTAGGAGTATAAAAGATTAACAACTTTTTCCGAAATTCCAACATTTTTTTACGTACCTACTAAAAATTCTTAGTGTGAAGTACGATCTTACTTGCTGAGAGCCTGCCGGGCGCCCGACTCGATTGTGATTGGCCCGTATCGTAACAGCGGAAAATAATAAATCTGGCCACACACGCCGGACTAATTTTAAGTGAAGCTGCCTTTAAAAGGCAAGCTCAATTAATGCTTATATAGCTTTTTTGCCTATCATTTATATTTATGTTCAATGTAATACTGTTACAAATGTATTTTAAAAACGCATTAAAATTTTAAATTTTGTAATGTTTTTAAAGTATAAATAAATTGAATTGAAAAAATTGAATTGAATCTTTTTACCTCAAAACTTTTAGGAGCAAAAGTTGTAATTTCGAAAAAAGTTATGTTTCTTTTTTACTTGTAGAATCACCTCCCGAAGTTAATGCACTTTTACCCCCGGACACCCTGTATAACGCTTATGAAACTTTATTAAATAAGATAAGTGACCCAAGTTTTACAGATAAAATGATTCTGTTATATTCTAACAGCCTTACTAAAAAAAAACCACAGCGCGACCGATAACCTGTGTTATTACAATAACATAAATATACCCCGTATACACTAAAACAAAATACATTACTAATAACACCCTTGCGTGATCACGTTGTAAAAATACATTCAATGTATTTTTAGATTTGACAACGTTGTAATTTCTTAGAATTTACTTATTAAATTGTTTGTTTTCATTCACAGCCGGTAGGTGGCGACGGTTAGTGCGCATGCGCATTGTCGTTCGCGGCGTTCGCGCTGAAAAAATTAAAGCCGCGAAAAAAGTCTGGCTCCGCGGATGTGTGTTTTAATTTTACTTATATGTGATTATAATTTATATTATAATAACCAATTCACTTTTATATTCATATTATTAATATATTTGGTGTTATTTGAGTGGTTTTATATCAGTTTTACAATCAAATTAGCAAAGTAATCGTACTTTGAAAGTCGAACTGTCAGGAAACTGTTTTATAGGTTACAAATGATAAAATTTACATTTTAAGATCTCTATTTAAAGAGAATTTCTTAAAAGTGATATTTTTTTATAATATTAATATCTAATACATGTGTTCATAAACCTATCAAAGAAAGTAACGTCTTTAGAGATGCAAGAAATGTGTTTCAAATGCCGTAATTATTTCTAAGTTATTTTTTTGGCAATAAAAAAACTTTGAAATTTTTTATTATTTTTTTATTGTATGCACGAGGAAAAAGTGAGGTGATAGTTTCCTTACAAATTTATTACATAAAAGGGCTGTGTTTTTGAAATTTTGTTTTTTTTTTTAATTTCTTTACATTTTGGTCAAAAATGTTTGGGTAAGAAATTTTTTTCCGAGTTTGGATCTTAAAATATGGCAGTTTTTGAAAACTAAAGTGTATTTTAAATACACAAATCTAGAAGGTAATTTTATCTAGTTTTCATAAATGGTATTTGTTTTTACAACACCTTCAAAAATAAGAAATATATAGAACATTCAAAATACTTTGGAAAAATTTCAAATTTCGTTAGGATATCATTACTAAAACAGAGATAAACTACCCTCTCAGGCCGTGTAAACCAAGTTTATTTTTTTCCATGAACAATTTTTTAATTAGTAATGTTTTCACATCCGCGGCCGTTTGTCAATTGAATAAAATTTTCACTGGGTTTTTTAGTAAGGCTGTAAATGTTTAACCGTTGACATCTCGAACTCAAATCAACCGTTTGAAGTTCTTTGTTAAAAAATTCTTAAATAATTACGTTGCAAGATTATTATTTTAATATAATCATCATCATCATTACATAGTATAAAATGAAGTCGCTGAAAATATATGTGCGCGTTAACCTTTTAAACTACGCAACGGATTTTCATACGATTTTCACCAATAGATAGAGTGATTGAAGAGGAATGTTTATATTATGTATAATACATGCAAATTATATTAGAGAAAAGCCGAGAAATTCAAAGAAAACACATTTTTGTGCGATAACGGCTGGCGGGCCGTACTATAGTCACTTTTGAAATTCGTTCTACGGAAGAAATTGGAAAATAGATGTCCTAGAGTAAGTAGGTATTTGATTTTCCCTTCTTCAAATATCCAGTGTTGCATTGCAAGCATTGTATAATTAGTGGCGAGTTAATTAGTTTATATGTATAATACCTACATGCTTATTATAGTAGAGAAAAACCGATAAATTCAAATATTTAATTCAGGCAGCGGGCAGCGGGCAGCTAGCAAGCGTGTGGTGTGGATTTTATAAAGGTTGGGTAATGGCGTTGTGTTTCGTTAGCCACAGCAACGTGTGGCCGGGTCTGCTAGTAATTAATATAGCAATAAGATTATTTTATTTACTCCTGGGCGAATGGAACTGACTATCTGTTGACTTTTATTTAACAAGAGCATGCTCATAAAAAGTATGTATAGAGTTTAATTGGTCATCCTCGCTAGACCTCCTGATAAAGGATCATTTTTACCTTCCCCATATTGCCCGCTCTCAGTTGGAAGTTGTTCAGGCCGGGATCGTTCAGGTCGAAGCAAATTGGTCGCACAAACCCACTGAATTCAAGAGGGGTCTTTAACTCCACCAGCGCTATGTCACTCTGGTGAAGGGACTCTCTGCCTCTGTAGGATACTGGCAAGTGGATTTTGGCCACCTGAAATGCAGAAATGGTACTATTTTAAAGAGGTAATGAGAATGAGTACCAGGCGCGGCCGGTGCCTTAAATTTTTGGTAGTTCATCGACTAATTCATCAAAAACGTAAAACAAAAGTAGAAAGTAGGTAAATAAAAAAAATAAAAATTAGACAGAACTTAGTATTAGTAACTCATAACTCGTACAGTGCCCTTGAGGTGATTATTCACAAAAAACGGCGCTATACAAATTATCCATTTATTATTATCATAATTTTGTGTAAAAGTATTCCTTGCGGATTTTACAATCTTGGTTGATAATTAAATGTAGTTTTGGCGGGCCATTGGCTGTAATTCTAATATTAGTGATGTAATAATAAATAGAGTCCATATTTATTAAAATATCACTAATTTTAAAAAGGCAAGCAAATTTATTTATATCTATAAATAGCGATATCAGAATATTTCTATAAAATGAATAATAAAACAATAAGCATATCTCTATTTGGCGCGGGGTTTACTGAGTAATCAGTTTTTTAATGAAGTTTGCAATATGTGATAAAAATGCACATAAACGAAAGGTCACAAAAACTAATAATGATAATGTCAAATTGGTTCCCTCTTCATCATGATAATACCGCACCCGCTGACCCGTTGACTCACCGAGTGACATTTTACAAGAGAAAAATATCATTTCTATCTTATTCGAACCCTACGTAAAAATAGTCATTTTGTCGGAAGAATTTCTTCGGATTTCTTCGGGCAATCCCGTGCGCCGCACGGCAGTAGCAATTTTTTCGACACGTTTGTGTGTTTTGATGGTCTGAACATGTTGCTGGGGACTTCATACAAAAAAGTCTCTGACACAAAAAAATATTTCCTTCCCTGGCTTGGCAAAAATGCCATTCTCCACCGCCTACGTCGTCGCTTGTCTCGCGCTAGTTTCGCCTAGTTCGTGAAAACCACAAAGTGCCTTTCCCAGTAAAGGAACATTCCACCCCAGTCTCCACACCCACCTCAGTGCCTTGCAAAGGAACATCCCACCCACGGCCGCCCACTATCGCCGCGCCCACAGTTTGCCGTCGGCCAAACCAACCGTCTCCCAACCACCGTTTTTCCCGACCCCGCCCAAACCGACTCGTGTCTATTGTTCTTCCCGCCTTCCTCTTCGTCCCTTACCTTCTCTACCACTCACTCAACATTCAGTGCTTTCTCCCGCCAAAATATCTTCCGAATATCAGTGATTTGAACTTTCGTGCCCTCCCCTTCTTCAACTACCACCCTGATCCCGACAACAAGACCAAGAACACGTCGTCCAAATGATCATCCGCAGACACTACGTGCGCCCCCCTACTACTGCCCCCTGCTCCCTCTTCAGGTCGCCCCAGCCTAATTCAAGTAACATCACCCCAACCAGCCCCTCCTTACCACCCCCCTAGCAGTTCACCACCCCTATTGCCCTCCAAAATGACCGCCCCCCAATTGCCCCCTTAACCGACCGCCCCCTCACCGCCCCACAAACCGATCGCCCCCTCACCGTCCCCCAAACCGATCGCCCCCTCACTGTCCCCAAACCGTAAATTGTATTCTAAATTGTAACATTTCAATTGTTACTTGTACTGAAGATTTTGTGTTGCAATACAGTATTCTTAAGTTTCACATGAAACCTCTTTCCTTCATTTTAAAACACCACCAAGTTTTACCCCAGCTATCAGAATGAATAATTTTCCCCACGCCCCTGAGAGAAGATTTATCATGTTCTATCCAGAACTGCGCTGGCCCCAACATATTCTGTTAGGGGCCGTTCAAGTATTACGTAACGCACTTGCACTTGGGGGGGAGGGGGGGTCTGGTGAAACGTTACGGCGCGTTACGGGGGGGGGGGGGGGGGGGTTCGAAGGACGCGTTTCGTAACATGTTTTTCTTTATTTAAATAAAAAACTAAGGAATTGAAATCTTCCAAGTTGGCAAGCCTTTTAGTTTATGTTGTACGGGGAATTCCTCGACTGTATTGTGCGTCATTTTCATTTTATTTTCGTTGTCAGTATTCGTTAGTGTTTTAAACACGAAATACGCATAAACACAATTTGCTGTAGTCAGTGTTGTTAATGTGAGTTTTTAGCAATTATAATGTCCTCCAAACCGGGAGATTTACATCATCAGCTGTTATTGGCTTATAAAGGCTCTCATGCTGACTTGCCAGCGCAGCGCAACCAAAAAATCCAACCAAATTTGGAAGACAGCAAAAGAAAAATTTAAAAAAATAAAAATTTATGCAACATATGAAGGATGTTATACGAGAGTTTTTAGTAAGAACAACGCTTTTTAGTTATTACACACAGGTTAGTTTACTGCTAAAATTTAATAATATTACCTAAAGCTAGGTTTCGCAGTAAATGCATAGATACACTCAGAACATGAAAAAGGTTTTCTTCACTTTGAATCGTTCTGTGGATTTTTTAATCTCCCTTTCGAGAACTTGAAAAATCACGCTGGGACAAAAAAATTGTTTTGTCTGCTGAAGGTAAACATGTGATTTTTCATGCCTCTTTGTAGAACACGAATAGTTGCAGTAGAAACATGTAAGTGGTTTTGAAGCACTGTGAGTCAGCAAATGATTTCTAAGAAGTTCCTTTGTACAACATGAATAATTGCAGTCGGGACACGAAAAAGGTTTTGGTCCAGTGTGGGTAAACATGTGAATTTTTAGATACCGTTTTGTAGCGCCTGAATAGTCGCACTCGGGACCACTAAAAGGTTTTTCATCACTGTGGATTAGCAAGTGCCGTTTTAGTTTTTTTTTTCGAGAAGTAGAATAGTTGCAGTCAGGGCATTAAATGGGTTTTTCACCACTGTGAGTAAACATGTGATTTTTTTATTTCTCTGAATAGTTACAGTCGGAACATGAAACATGCTTTTCTCCACAATGAGTAGAGTCAGCAAAAGAATTCTTGGATATCCCTTTTAACAACACAAATAGTTGCAGTCAGGACATGTAAAAGGTTTTCTCTTCTGTAAATCGCACGGTGGATTTATAAATTGTCCTTTTGAGAACTTGTATAACTTGTATATATTGTATAACTTGTATTACTGCAGGAAAATGGTTTTTGTCCACTGTGCGTTAACATATGATGTTTGGTGACTCTTTGTAGAACATGAATAGTGCAGTAGAAACATGTAAAAGGTTTTGTATCACTTTAAGTAAGCAAATGATTTCTAAGAAGTTCCTTTGCACTACATGAATAATTGCAGTCGGGACATGAAAAAGGTTTTTGTCCAGTGTGGTTCAACACGTGAACTTTTGGATACCGTTGTGTAGCGCGTGAATATTCGCAATCGGGACAAGAAAAAGGTTTTTCGTCACTGTGAGTTAGCAAGTGCCGTTTTCTTTATTTTTTTTCGAGAAGTAGAATAGTTGCAGTCAGGACATGAAATGGATTTTTCTCCACTGTGGGTAAACATGGGTAATTTTTAGATTTCTCTTCGTAGTACATGAATAGTTGCAGTCGAAACATGAAAACGGTTTTTCTACACCGTGAGTCAGCAAGTGACTTCTTAGATATCTCTTTAGAGGACACGAATAGTTGCAGTCAGAACATGAAAATGGTATTTTTCTTCTGTGAATCATACTGTTGATTTTTAAATCTTCCCTTTGAGAACTTGCATAACTGCATTCGGGACGTGGAAAAGGTTTAACTCCACTATGAGTCAGCTTGTGAATCATAGTGGAGTAAAGTGTTGCTTCACAGGGAAAACTTAGGGAAATTACTTTCCTCAGGGCCTCCTCACTAAAGCTAATGTAAAAGAAAATATGTGTTGTAAAACCATGTAGGATTATTCTAGGTCAGACAGTGTTAAATTGTGGAGATCTGGAAGGAATACAAGGCCGATAAAAATAATTATATTCTCAATTTTTTTCAAAATAACAATATGAATATATAAAATGTATATAATGTATCACGAGTTAGAAATCTCTTGTTTTATTTATTACCGCAAACGAGATAAAATCAAGAAAAAGGGTATTTAAGCGACATTTCAGTACGTTGCGCAACTTAATTGTGACTTTAGGGTAAAAATTGTTACTTGGGTGTTACGTAACGCTTAGGGGGGGAGGGGGGGTTGAACAGGAAAACGTTACGGCGCGTTACATGGGGGGGAGGGGGGGTCAAAAATCTTCAAAAATTGCGTTACGTAATACTTGAGCGCTCCCTTAGCAGAATTTGGCGCTCAGGTAAAACTGTAAAGTTTAGGCCTGATTGCAGTTGGCGTAATAATCATAACCTATATTATGTGCTATCCCACATAGCATTTGAAACCCACAATATGTTACAATATACTTGATATACATTGACCCCCATAGCAAATGACGCCTATGTATTTATTTTTTTACTATAGCAATTGGCGCAGCAATCGTGTTTTAAACGTCAACGATATCCCGTAATAATAGACTCCAAATGACAAACAAGACTCGATGAAAACATAACCATACATAATTGCATATTTGAAAAAATACTACGTACCTACATACCTACGTAACCCACTGCAGAGTTATCTGTTCTTGATTGATAAGAACACTCGGTAATGATTTCGTTACGAAGTTTATTACTTGACTAGAATTTTTACAAAAATAATAAAGGCGTAGTTTAATGCGATATGAATAAAATTATCACGGGGCGAACTGCAAGCAATTAGTGGGTCACTAGGTCATAGTGCACTGAACTCTCTTGCCCGCCTGGCGCTGGGGTTATAAAGTCGAAAGCGTTCTCGATCGGCATGTAAATTGGAGTGTTTTCGCTATGCGTCTTGAATTTTCTGACGCCTTCTTCCCTGTAAAAAGGGGGCATATAGGAACGTTCGAGACCTTTCTAGAACGGCCGAGTTTTAACGGCAGGATAACGGTGCTGGGTCGATAAATATACGTATATATACGTTGCTCATCTTTTGAAAAACTTAGTCGTAATAAAAACGTGCGCAATTAGTTTGTCTTCCTCCAACCTCGGCATCTTCTCAAAAACATTTTTATCGAATATATTACCAGATTCAAGTATGGCTTGATAGTCAACTGGATCCAGAAGAATGGGGTTGGAAGCTAATTGATAATGCATTGCAACCAATCCACACACTACTTACACTTGCACCAGAGAAGCTCCTTAATATTGTTTTTTGAAACTGCAAAAAGGGGTGTTATTCGAAATGCGGCTGCAAACATGTAGGTTTATTTTATTCACCAGCATGCACCAGTTGTCAAGGCCAGTCGTGCCCAAATGTTGAATCTCCAACAGAAGAAGATCCTTACATCGATGACGAAACAACTGATGTATCGCTGTTTGAACAATTTACGACAAATCAGTAAGAAGAAAAAGAAAAAGAAGACGGAGAAAGAAAAGAAGAAGAAGAAATTGAATGAGAAAACCTTTTATTCTACTAGGATTAAATAAAATAGACCGTGGAGTAAGCCTACTGGGGAAACCACGTTTAAAAAACGCGTCAAGTACACTACCTCACAGGTGGCGTGGAAACGTGAACATAGTATATATATGCTTATAAGGACATAGGAGCTTATCAGCATCGCCCGACCTGAATGGACCTCTTGTGCTGAAGACATTTGGGTCACCATTCGCACTAATAGTACACCTCACCGTTTAGTCCATATATGCTGCGTATACATCCCCGGAGGGACTCAACATCAATATTTACTTGAAAATTTCCTTAACGTGTTATCAGATGTGGTATCGAATAATCCCATGGATTCTTTTGTCATCTTAAGTGACCTTAATCTTGCTGAAATTTCATGGACCCAAACTACGTCATCTGCCCACTATGCAGCTAGTAATTACTCTACCCATGTTAGTAATCATTTCGTAGACTGTATGCATTTTTTAGACCTCTCGCAATACAACGGTGAACTAAATTCAAGCGGCCATATTCTAGATCTGATACTGTCAAATCTATTAATCTCTGTCAAATCTAATGACGACCCGCTAGTTCCCGAGGATGCATATCATTGTCCATTAGTGTGCCATTTCAGAAAACCCCTTCATTGACAAATGCGAAAAGGAAAGTTTTTCTATATAATCGCGGAGACTACGAATCAATTAATCTCGCCCTAGAACAAGCTGACTGGGCATCCATTTTCTCTACCTCCCAAATAGAACCAGCGCTTGATGCTTTCTATACGTTTTTGAAATCCCTCATAAACCTTCATATACCTCATAAATTTTCGTGGAATTTGAAATATCCTCCTTGGTACAATGCTGCCCTTATTAAGGTAATGAAGGAAAAATCGAAATATTTTAGCAAATATAAAAAATACAAAAATCAGGCTGATTATGACGCATTTTCTCTCCTTCGTAAACGGCACAAAGATTTATGTCGGGAAAACAAATCTCGTTACTTAAGTAAAATCGAAAATAATATATCCTCAAACCCGAAAAACTTCTAGAGCCACGTCAAATCCTCCAACAAATCTCAGGGTGTTCCAAAATGTATGTATCTAGGAGAGTTGAGAGCCGATAATGGAACAGCCATCGCAAATTTATTCTCAGAATATTTCAGTTCCGTTTTCAGTAAACCCTCCAATCCACCTGCCCGTAATCCAACTGACGTCGGAAACCATACATCCAATATAAGCAATATTGAGGTGACGCAAGAAATCGTCTTAAAATACCTTAAGGAAATTGATATTTGCAAAGGTGCTGGTCCTGACGAAATACCTTCAATCCTTATTAAACGATGTGCAAACAATCTAGCCTTACACCTTTCTTTGATTTTCAATCGTTCTCTTACCGAATGCACTGGCCCAGTTATATGGAAATCCACGTTTGTGTCTCCCATCTTCAAGAATGGTAAAAAAACTGATGTCAAAAACTACAGGCCAATCTCCAAACTTTGCATATTCAACAAAATTTTTGAAAAAATAATCTATGATCAATTATATGCTGTTCTTAAACCTAGCCTGAATATAAACCAGCACGGTTTCATTAGTGGTAAATCAACAAGCACAAATCTTTTAACTTTCACAGAGTACCTCTAGGATAATTTGGATAACCGAATACAAGTGGACACTATCTATACCGACTTTAGTAAGGCGTTTGACAGGGTCGATCACTCAATCTTGTTAAACAAGCTCTTAGAGATTGGTATTCATGGCAATCTTTATCGTTGGCTCTCTTCGTATATCTCCAACCGTAGCCAAATAGTAGTGGTTGCTGGATTTAAATCAAATTCTGTTGCTGTTACATCAGGAGTTCCTCAAGGCAGTCTGTTAGGACCATTATTATTTAACATATATATCAATGGTGTTGGTAACTGTTTTCTAAACTCCCAAACTATCCTGTATGCAGATGACATGAAAATATTTTCACCTATAAATTCAATCGAGGACTGTCAGAAGCTGCAAGATGATTTGCTACGTTTGAGCACGTATTGTAATGCCCATTGTCTAAAAATAAATATTTCTAAATGCTTCATCGTGCGCTTTACTAGAAATAAAAACGTATTAATCCATGAATACTCAATTAATCATGTACCGTTGTCTATCAAATTCGAAAGTAAGGACCTTGGGGTTATACTTGATAGTGAACTGAATTTCAATAAACATATCGACCATATAGTCACTAACGCATCTTCTATGCTTGGTTTCATAATCCGCTCCTGTAAACAATTTAAAGACCTTACTACTTTCAAAACACTGTATTTCTCATATGTTCGTAGTATCCTTGAATACGCATCTCAGGTATGGAACCCAGGCTATGCAGTGCACAAAAATAGAATTGAAAGCGTTCAAAACAGATTTTTAAGGTACCTCAATTTCCGCTCTTTTCGATCTCATGTTAGTAATGAAGACCCTGCAAAGTTCTTCAAAATGCAAACGTTAACTTGTCGAAGAAATATAGCAGATTCGGTAATGTTATTTAAAATTACACATAACTTAATCGATTGTCCTGATCTTCTTCAACGCCTATCCTTCCATATTCCAAATCGCAACAGTAGACAGTCGCTTACATTTAATCTCCCTCTTTGCAAGACCAACTCTAAACAGAACTCATTTATCTACAGATCCACACACTCATTTAACTTAAATTATTACCACATTGACATTTTTAACTCAACTTTACGTGACATAAAACGAAAACTCACCAAGCAACATGACTCAAACTAGAAAGTTCAATCCCTATATATTCCCGTCATTTACCACTTAATCCTATCCCTATGTTCCTCCTCCCCCCCCCCCCCCCCCCCCCTTTTTATATTTTGTAACTAAACAATAAAACTAAGAAAATACCCTTACACTATCACACTTTATTATTAATTATTATCAGTGGAAAGTTCATAATTGGCATAATTATCATATTATTATTGTATTATTTTGTAATCTCTGATTTGCTGTCAACTTTCCCTAAAATAAATAAAATAAAATAAAATAAAAAATAGGGAATACTTTTTCTCAGAAATAATTAATCTTAGGGGAAAAATATTGGGACAATTTTTGTAAATAATTGCTTGATCTACATTTTTTATCTGCACTATTTTTATCATAAAACTAACCGTTTCGCTAAAAAATCCAAAAAACCCATTTTTGCGAACTTTGACCTTGAATAATTTATTTTTTTGCATACATGGGATCGATTGTAACTTTTCACAATTTCATTACGATGGTATTTCTAACGTTAATGTAAATTTTCAGCTTCTTGGGAATTTATACGAGGGTACCCCTATTTTTCGGGCTAACACCGGACTATTAGACGTTAGTACCTTCTCAGGGTTCTCGGTGCGTAGGTACATTCTAGCAAACTCTATATAATAATTTGCAGTGGTGCGATAATTTCCGCCGCTGAGTGGGCTTGTGTTATTGTAGGCGTGAGCGTGTGGCCCGAACTTTATGATTAGTGATCACCACACCGCTAACAAGGATATCAAATACTAAACACGAAACATTGGCAGTTATTTTAGATGGACAGCACAAATACAGTCGACTCTCGTTAATTCAAACCTGCGATAATTCGAACCTCTCTATAATTCAAAGTTATCACGAGTTCCCTACGAAATCTCTTTATATTTCGAACTAAATCCATACATTTTTGTACACTTGGTAATTCAAACGAAAAAATCATTGCTATATAACAAAACGACGCGTTAATTCGAACTCATCGGCGTTCAACATTCGACAATTAAAAGTTGCAGAGAGAAAGAGGCGGAAAGATTGTTAAACACACGTTAGTACAAATACAATTTTGCGACAAGTTCAAACGTGTATTGTTTTTGTTATGATTAGTTTGTGACACACACTCTAACGAATTGGTTTGTGTTATCATTCAGTTACTGTTACTCTTTCGTTGTGTATACAGATTAAAATTTTGAAGCAAACCAGTATAACAGAGTTCTTTCTTTCGAAAGATTAATTAATTCACATTATGATTACATGTATGTATACGAATGTACCTATTAACTTTTGTCATTGTTATAGAATAGGAGTTAATAAATAATAATTGATCAACACTTAAGAATTCGAAGTTTTATTTATTTACTCTCACAAATTTGGAACCATTTGATATTTCAAACACTCGATAATTCGTAATATTTTAAGAGTCCCTCGAGTTTCGAATTATCGAGAGTCGACTGTACATAATACTACTCTCCAATACATGATTAGCAAATATTGGGAATCTATTACTATTTTTAAAATATTTTTTTAGTACATTAGTTCTACACAGAAGACCATGAAGAAAATAATTTGCCTCAGGGCCTAGATCATCTTAAGGCATGCTGTGTTGAGTTTCATTTTATGGAAAGAAAAGAAAGAAAGTTCTGGGAAGGAAAAAGATGACAGACTGATTCCTCCAACTGCGGTACAAGGCGATGGGTCGAGAGAATCTGGCTGGAGAGGTCTAAAGGTCTCCTTCAACCAGTGTCTCTCGATCTGACCTGCCATGTAATTGGTGGGAATTCGCATCCGTCAACAAAACCCGGACAAATCTTAGCTCATAAACCCGAGCATCCCTCACCAAACGTAGCGAACCACTAGGGGTAGCCTATGGCAGAGGTGTTGGCTATCCAAAAAATGGCTCCTGGGGCGACGGTACCCATACCCGCCTCCCAATTAAAATACAATGCTCTTTTATCTTAATTTCAAAATATCTGAGTTTTATCTATATAATATCCTCCAAGTAACTTCTAGGAAGATAGAAAAAATAAATAAAATACATTTTATCAATAAATTTTAAAGTTTTTCAAAACAATTTGTAACCTTTATAATCTATGCTAAATTTACCCCTACCTCCCCCCAACACCCTTCGCCCACTAAGTCTGTACATGTATATGTTATGTAAATACTGTACAGTCTGTACATGTATATGTAAATAACATATACATGTACAGACTTAGTGGGCGAAGTGGTGGACATTGCTCACAAAGAAAAGTTGTATCAAAAAAGTGGTTAAAGATTCATTTGTGTTTTTTTAATTAAAATTTGGCCACAAAATAAGTTCGCTGTGTTTGAAGAAATAATATTTTGTTCATACTTCTCTCTTCTGCACCCAACGCTTGGCATCATCCACTGCATTGTCATAGGATCGATAGATTTTTCCGGCGACAATCCTGAAATAGTTTGCGTCGATTTGTCCATTGCCATAGTAGAAGCAATGAGCAGCTGGAACAAAGGAAACAATTATTTAATTCATTCAGGATAGCAGTGAAAGGTACAAAAATTCAATTCATTCTGGATAGCTGAAAAAAGTACATTCGTGTAATCCGTTCAAGATTGCAGAGAATAATACAATTATTTATTTCATTCAGGCTAGCAGAGAGGAATTACATTACTTTATTCATTCGGGATTGCATGGAAGAACACAAATATTTAATTCATTTAGGTTATTAGAGAAGATTAAACTTATTTAATTCATCTAGGATACCTGACAAAAATACAATCATTTCAATCTATGTATTTTGGTGCGCTGAGTCCAAATATGCCTTCAGTTTTTCTCCAGCACGTAGGGATTTTCCGCAAAATGAAAATGAAAGTTATGCAAGACCCGCAGTACATATAGGTAAAAATGCATTTTGAAATGAAAAAAAAACTATTACTAGGGGTTTATTTACATTTTTAAATACAATTTGATAAAAATAATATATATATACAATAAGGATTTATAATTCTTTATAATATCTACATCCTTTTCCCTCAAAACTCCGTTTTGAGCTTTTCCGTTTGTGTGGGATGTCTGGAAGTTATCTATGGAGCATCACAGGTCTGCAAATTGACATTTTTATTTATTTTTTAATGGTAATGGGTGAATTATATATATTTCGGTAGGCTGAATCCGAGTATGCTTTCCATTTCAACCCATCACGAAAGGATTTTCCGCAAAGTGGAAATTAAAATATAGGCAAAAACCCGCCTTACACTACTTCTGTAGGGAATGTTCAAAAGAAAAAAAAAACATAAAATATGCAAATTTAATTAATTTTAAGTCATAAAATATTTTATTTACATTATATACAATTATAATTAAGCTTTGGGCCCAAGATTTGTCCTGGTCCCCCTATCTTTACATCAAATACGCAAAATACACTTTATTAACAAAATCAGTAATATTTCATTGTTGTTTTTTTCACTACAAATTCACCACAAATATAGCAAAAATTCTCAGAAGAATTTACACAACCTCTTGAAGTAATTTTTGAAACGCATCTTAGGAAAGTTGGAACAGAAATAATAAATAAAAGGGCATGGAAGGTCAGCTTGGGAATTTCGGCATTCTCTCGTCATCCTTTCTGTGGAAAATCCCGATATATGTGATTCAACGCTGACTAATTTTATCGTCATGAGTTAATAAATGTTTTATTTCAGTCTATAAAACATAACATTATCTAATAATAAGTTGGAATTAATAAAAAAAAATATGTTTCGGCAATAAACTCCGTTTTGCGCCTTAAGATAGGCAATCCCACAGCATTTTGTGTTTTCCGGAAAAACCTTACATGATGGAATTTTTTTGATAATTTTCCCGAATTCAGCAACCAAAAATACATGGGAATTACCTCTTATTTCAAAGAAAGAAAAAAAACAGTCGCAGGCCTGTGTAATCAATGATTTGTACAGGAATATGCAATAGTTTATATGCCTAAGGACCTTACGTTGATGCTACTAAGTTAATTATTATTGATGTCTAGCTGATCCGGCCACGCGTTGCTGTGGCTAATAAAACACAACGTCATCTACTGAATGGTTATTCAACCTTTATAACCACCGCCATCTTTGAGTTTATCGCGAAGAGACAGACAGATGCCGCGGAGGACTTTAATTTATAATACGTAGAGATGGTGTGAAAGATTATAATAATATGCATGAAATGCTTGGGGTAACTAACGTATTTAAGTTAATAAGGATTAATACTGTATCCGCCTAAATAAATTTTCAATTACCGCAATGTACGTGACCATTTTTTTAGAAGATAGAATGGGTATAATAAGCTATCCGTAAAAGATAGATATATGCCTTCGCGGACTTTTTTTGTAGATCTTTAAAAGAGGAATATCCCACCTTGTATTTTTTTGTTATATTCCAAAAGGATTAGGCAACGTTTTCGATGAAAGCTACCAGGCGGCTCGACTTTTTCCGACACTTCTAACAATTATCGTTATGTTTCAACCATTTTACATAAATCCTTGACAAATTACATATCTAAAACTTCCTCACGAAACACTCTATCTATTGGTGAAAACCGCAAGAAAATCCGTTCAGTAGTTTTCGAGTTTATCGCGAACAGACAGACAGACAGACGACGCGGAGGACTTTAATTTATAATATGTAGAGATGTAGAGAAGAAAGAAGTGACCGAACTTACCACTGAGTAGAGAACTTACCACTGAGTAGAGAACTTACCACTGAGTAAAGAACTTACCACTGACTATGAGGTTGGAGTATAGTATGGAGCCACCGCAGTTGTGCTCAAATCTCCCTTGGTACGCTTGGTACACACCAACGTGCCACGGGAAGGCGTACTTGGTCTCGATGGTTCCGTTCACAACCAGTTCTACTCCGATAGGATGTTCTAGTCCGCAAACTAAAATAAGACAAAAAGAATACTAAAAAATCTAAACAAAAACGGGAATAATAACAAGATGCAAGAAAAAAAAAAAAAAAAAAATTTAAATAAGGTCGCAACTGAGACCTAAAATCTCTACCGAGTCAAGCGCCTTAACCAGTTCAGCTACTGTGACCTCTTATTTAAGTCTTTTTTAACCTCATATTTCAATTTCAGAATTAGCAAATATTATTTTCGATTGATTTTTTTCTCAAATTTAGGCAACCACCTTTGATAACAAATGTTCGAAGAATTGGTTTGATAGATATAGTGTCTTGGATAAACACATCCTATCTTAATTATGACGGCATCCATTGACCTGTTTCTAAAAGTCTAAATAAGTATTAAAGTTTTTATTAGAATAACTCTTTTTATGATGATTTTTGATCATATTCAGTGGGAAGGCTATTGACTAGCACTCCGAAGGTCGCGGGATCGAATCCCGGCGTGGCAAATAATTTTTATTTGATTAATTTGTGTTATTTCACAATTTATTCATTTAAAATAATATATAGTATATTTGCGGCACGTTCCAGAGTGGAAGATACTCTCAGTATCGCTCTGGTGTAAGACCACCATTCAGAATTGAAACGTTGCTTGAAATGGCTTTAGCCGTGTTTGGTGACCAGATCTGAATAGCCAGGTACTTCCCCACCTTCCTCAGCTCCTATCTCTTTCCCCTCCCTACTACCTTAAGCCTCACAACATACCCCATATGGGGATGGCATAGTCCCACTGGCTCCAGACAGGAGCAGTTTGTACTCTTTTGTGGTATTCGTGGTGTAAAAAAAACTTCTAAAATTTAATTGTGCATTCTATTTAATGTAATATTTTAAGTACCAATATTCTGGGCTCATTCTCACAAATCTGATGGATACACACGCACTTCAGCTCATAGACCTCACATCAGATCAAGGAAAACCCAGCCTCTAACTTAACTGCAAAAGTGCCAATATATAAAAATACCTTCACAAGTATGTATTTTATTAACATCCCGAGTCAAGAAGAACGAGATCTAATAAAGTTAGAGTGAAGATATTGAGGAGGGTCCCAAGAACATAGTAGCATACTAAATCAGTATTCGAAATCAGTAGGCATGCAACAAAGTTATAAGTTTATTATGGTGACCACTCACAAGAGCCGCCTTTGTCACTAAGTTTTAAGAGAATTGGTCGGTTATATGCTGACGGAATTTTGAAACCAAGCATGCTTAACTTCTTAGTAAATAATAATCAAAACAACATGCCCAGCACTCAGTCTAATAAAGCCGACAACTACCGCCCCCTCCGACACAGGTAACATGCAAAAAACAACAATAAAAACCAAATCTCATCGTCACCGTGGAAGATCAAGACCAAAACCCTCTGAAGAAGAAATTCTAAACTTCCTCAAAAATACAAACAGTGACACAAACACAATAAATTATTAACCCTACGAACAAAACAAGAGATAAATGGATTTTTTTTAAGGAGGCCTTCACCTCGCCTGAGAGAGGGGTTTTTGCTTATGAATAATTTAAGATTTTAAGATAAGATTCCTTGTGATGTATTGCATTAATCAACAGTGAAAATTAGAAAATATCGTAGCCTACCCCTTTAATTTAAAAAGAAAATACCAATTACTTATAAAACGGACACACTTGCGACATCTATCGGTTCAAAGTAAATTGAATTCTTGTTGACGATAGGGACCTACAATTAAGGATATTGAGATCAGTATTAATAAAAAAACCACAGATGGTATTAAAAAATCAATATAACAAAAAAAGTCACGAGACAGGGAGAGACCCTTTCTTAGGCCCGAAAATAAATAATTGAAATCAACAGCCAATCACGTAGAGGCAGAAAGCTATAAATAATTAATGAAACCAATCACGAAAGTGAAGGGCGTATTCAGATTTTGAACAAAGAGATGGACTTTGAACTAGGTAATTAATCAGAGATTTATAAGAAAAAATATCGTCATCAACCGCAAGATCACTACACTATAATGTAAACAGGGTCTCACGCCCGGTGCATTGGATACAATGACCCTAGATTTAAGATATACAATCAGTGCAATGAAGGTGTTGACGACCGCCGTTAACGAACAAATTAATCCATATTATGTTGGAAAAACTAGGCAAGAAAATAGCAAGAAAATTTTAATAAGAGGAAAATTAAAGAAAAGACGTGCAAAACATAAGAAAAGCTACTGTAGGGAAATTCAGTTGTATAACGAGTACGTGGAAAGCAAAAGGAGGCCAGATTCGGAAAGAAACGTACGTTTGATATTTAAAAGGAAGAAAAACGCTGGAAATTAGGAATGTCACTTTTGTCACGTCAGGGAAAACGATTTGAAAAGGAAATCTAATGGAAAAACTGGACGTTTAAACGGAAGTGTTTATTGAACAATATAAGATTTCGACTTAATTTTGCGTTTTCAGATGAGTTTAAATAGATATCGTTATATATTTGGAATAGGGAGGTCATTCTAGTTACATTGCATTAGATAAGGCAAACAAAAGGGGTTGTTTTACGTCAATTGTTTGACAAAAGTTCTATGGGAGATAGGACAGACTGTAAGGAAAAATGAGACATTATTTGGGTTGACGACCTCACACGTGATTTTGTTGTTCAAACAATAAGAAAACGAACATGGTATTAGGCGATTAAACCCATTTTAATGGCTTTTAGGACGATAAAAATTATCATTGGTCATATGGACAGTTTATGTTAACTAAAAACCATTATATTTTATTACCCTCGAATAAAAGCTGAGTTATTGATCAACACCTCGAAAACCCAGACATAAACAGACGTCAAATTTTAAATTAATGTGGATTTAGGGGAGAAAGGGACGGAATTTGGAGGATGAACCATAGAACGTAATAAAAATGACAGGAATTTAAGGGCCGAAGTGGAAGTTTCTCCTATGAAAAATGTGAAAAATAACATAAAAAGTAGTAGTATATGTTGGATGTTGTGTGTTGTGATTGTCCATTTTATATTTAAATTCATGTAGCACTGAACATTTCCTTCTCATTCATTTTAATCTCGATGTGTAGAGCCCTTTATATTAAACTTTCGCGTCTATGCCACCTTTTACTCACAGATCGCTATAAATTGTTTTGTCTATTACACTCTGTTGTTTGTGGCACATAAACTTTCACTTTTTTTGTTATAAAATGGCGTGTGTTGACGCTGCTGATTCTTACTCTTGTCATCTTTCTCTTGAAACCAAACTTACAAACAGTCTATCTCGATTCGCTCAAAACTCTGCTTGTTTAAGCGTCAATCAACCGTCGTTCACTTCTGTAAAGTAATTAAGTCTAAATTTATTGTCACAGTCAAGTGTTCAGACAAACCACTCTGTCAATTTATTCATCAGAATAAACAGTGCAAATATCCAGTACACAACACAAGTGTTTTACTACAAAAGGATACCTCAAACTATCCTCACTCTATCATCAATCACTGTACGGTTCCTTGGTGTGGAACAGAAGGAAGAAATAAACGCAGTCAGCCTTACAACCTGACGCATCTATCTGGAGAACCACACCAGACCTGCGCATGGTCCTTCCACCCGGATTGAATTGGCATCATCACAGGAAGCTACGCAGCATCATCACAGCAACCAAAGGTCAATCCATCCATTATTTCCTTCCTTTCTGTGTAGAATTGTTGCCTTTCTCAAGTCTTTGAACTCTTTGCGGATCTTTGATAATCTGATAATGGCGGACAATCTGAAAGCACTCATCGCTAGAAGGGGTCAGATTAAAGCGCTCATAACTAAATTTCAATCAGTATTAGATGAGAATCAAACAGATCCGTCAATTATTCAAGCACGATTAGAAAAAGTCGAACCTTTACATGACTTATTCATGGAGATTCAACTCAGAATCTCAATGTGTGACGAAGGTTCAGATCTCGCTTCGGATGATGAAACCGATCGCTTCGAAGTACTCTATTTCAAAGCCATCACCCAAGCAAAATCGCGTCTGACGAACGATATCAAAACCCAGTCACTTCAATTAAATCTTAATTCTAAAATGCAGTTACCAATTTTAAAATTACCTACATTCTCAGGTGCATTGTCTGAATGGACTTGCTTTGAAGAATCATTCAAATCCTTAATTGAAACAAATAACCAATTATGTGAAATACAAAAATTTCACTATCTCAAATCTTCATTAACTGGAGAGGCTTCCAAATTACTAACCTCTCTTGAAATCTCTTCTAACAACTACAGCATTGCATGGAAATTATTAACAGATCGATATGCAAATAAACGTCTAATTATTCAGAATCATATTCAATCTATATTTGACATTGCAACAATTAAAGTTGAATCTGCCAAGGAAATTCAATCCTTTTTAGATAAAATTTTAATCAATTTACGGGCTCTAAAAAACTTAAATCTACCTACAGAACACTGGGATGCTTTATTAATTTACCATTTCTCAAAAAAACTCGATTTCACAACAGCTCGCGAATGGGAAAGAATTCCTATTCCAGAACCAAATTCTCATGTACATTCCATGGATACATTTATAAAGTTTTTAACCGATAAATCTCATATGCTTCAATCTATTCCAAAGTCATCTGTAACATCTCATAAATCTGACAATAATAATAGCAAAAAACCAAATTTAACATTTGTAACATCTCAAAATTATTGTTGTAAGATTTGTTCTGGAAATCATAGTATGTATCAGTGCCCCAAGTTTCAAAAAATGACTATTCAAGATAGAATAAACACGGTTAAGAGTTAACATTTGTGTTACAACTGTCTAGGACAAGGTCATGCTTACGAACAATGTCAAAGCAAAACACTTTGCAAAATTTGCAACAAAAAACATCACACTCTGTGTCACAAGGAAGTTCAAAGTGAATCTGAACAAAGTCCCATCATCTCCGCTACATCCATGGCAAATGAATCTCATGCATTACTATCTACTGTCGTCCTCAATGTGAAGAATGCGCAAGGACATTTTATTCAAGCTCGAGCCTTGTTGGACCAAGGGAGTCAGTCTAATTTCATCACTACAAAATTAGCTTCGCAGTTAGGCGTTCAGCTAACAAAGTCTAACAGTTCAATTACTGGAATAACCGGTGCTTCATTTAACAGTAATTTCAAAACTAATATTACCATTGCTTCTCGAATTAACAAACGTTTTGTAAAAAATTTATCTTGCATTTGTTTAAATGAAATTACTCCAAACATTCCAGCGCACAAGATCACCAGCAAGGCCGCAGCTACGCTTCCATCACATATGAAGCTAGCAGACCCAACCTATCATCAACCTGCATCAGTCGACATCCTTCTTGGATGCGACATGTTCTGGAGTTGCCTAGAACGCAAGCGAACAAATGTACTTGGAACGCAACTTCAACAAACCGCTTTCGGCTGGGTAATAACACACACCGACACACCAGCTGACAAAGGTATTTCATTATTTTCCATTAAAGACAACAATGCCTTGCATGTTCTCATGACTAAATTCTGGCATTTGGAAGAAAACCTTTCTCATCCACTTCAGTCTTTGGAAGAAAAGGCTGCCGAATTACACTTCATGGATACATATTCCAGAAATGAAGATGGTAGATTTGTCGTGGAGCTTCCGCTCAAAGGAAACCCACAAGACTTGGGTTCATCACTCAACACAGCTACAAAACGATGGCACTCCGTTGAACGGAAACTCTCAAAATCACCACCCTTACAATTGCAATATTCTGACTTTATGAATGAATATATTCAACTAAACCACATGTCTGAAATATCTATTAACGACAACAATGCATCCACTAATCATCATTTCTACTTACCTCACCATTCTATTCTACGTGAATCCAGTGAAACCACAAAACTAAGGGTCGTGTTTGATGGATCTGCGAAAACATCCTCAGCCCTCTCTCTAAATGACATTCTTATGGTTGGACCGACCATTCAAGATGATCTACTCTCAATAATTCTACGTTTCAGAACTTACAGATATGTAATATCTGCGGACATAGAAAAAATGTACCGTCAGATCTTAATAACCCCTAAACATCGTGATTTGCAAAGAATTGTTTGGTCAAACCCTTCTTCAAACAAATTATCTCATTTCAGACTCAACACAATTACCTACGGTACGGCATCAGCTCCGTACTTAGCGACTAGATGTCTACGGCAACTTGCTCTGGATACCCAAGAATCTTCGCCAGACGCAAGTCAGCGCATCATGCATGACTTCTATGTAGACGATCTCCTCACAGGAAGTAATGATTTTGAGACAACGCTAAAACTCAAGTATAGTATAAATTCTATATTAAAATCTGCCTGTATGAATCTACGAAAATGGAAATCCAATGACGCTAATCTCATCTCGGATGAAACTTCCCTCAATCAGTCTGTCGATTCGACATTACTGGGAAAATCCGAAACCTCCAAAACACTTGGTCTGAGTTGGAATTCTACTCTGGATACACTTAGATATCAACATAATACAGCATCTGTCAATTCATCTATTACAAAAAGAAATCTCTTGTCACAAATAGCAAAACTATTTGACCCTTTAGGTCTCATTGCTCCAATAAACATCACTGCAAAATTGTTTATTCAGGATCTATGGCAATTAAAAATTGACTGGGACTCCGACGTTCCAAGTCATATTCAACACTCATGGCTCAACTTTCAACATCAGTTGAAAGATATCAATCTACTCTCGGTACCTAGACATGTACCTACTATTAAAGAACATTCAGAATTACACGGATTCTGCGATGCTTCAGAACGCGCATACGGAGCATGCATCTACGTGCGAACTCTTGAGAATGGTATCTGGATCTGCAGATTGCTATGCGCACGCTCAAGAGTAGCGCCTCTCAAAACCATCTCCTTACCCAGGTTAGAACTGTCGGGAGCGCTGTTATTATCACAACTCATGAAGAAAGTAACAGACTCACTGGCATTTCAAGGATCCTCAACTTACTGGTGCGATTCTACAATAACTCTCGCATGGATCGCCGCATCGCCCGCACGTTGGAAAACCTTTGTCGCCAACCGCGTGTCTGAGATTCAGGATAAAACCTCGCAGGGACAATGGAGACATATTTCGACAAAACAAAACCCCGCTGATCTCATATCTAGAGGAATGTCTCCAAATGATCTCGCATCTTGCAACCTCTGGTGGAATGGTTCCTTGTGGCTATCTCAAGATGAAACACATTGGCCAACTACTGTTATCACAGATTCACCAGAACTTCCGGAACAAAAAACCACTACTCAAGCGTTAATAACGCAAGTACATGACACTGATATCTTTGATCGTTATTCTACTTTACACAAATTGCAAAGAGTAGTAGCTTATTGTAATCGTTTCAAAACAAATTCTCTACGCAAGTTTGAATCTCAAACAAACGCCCTAACCCTACTTGAACTCAATACTGCAATGACAACGCTTATTAAAATAGTTCAAGGGCAATGCTTCGCATCAGATATAAAAGCATTACAGTCAAATTCAAAATGTCTTTTGTCAACTAGTAAACTTCTCTCACTCAATCCATTTTTAGACGCTGAAAACGTACTTCGCGTTGGCGGACGTCTATCAAATGCAAACCTTACCTATAGTCAAAAACATCCTGTAGTTTTACCTTCCAATCACCAGTTTACTAAATTAATTATCAATCATTTTCATCGTCAACTATTACATGCTGGACCGCAAGCGTTACTAGCATCCATTCGTTTACAATTTTGGCTGCTTTGCGGACGACGCACAATACGCAGTGTGCTTAGCAAATGTATAGTTTGTTTCAGGTCAAAACCTACAATAATTCAACCATTAATGGGAAACCAACCGCATTCTAGACTGCAACCAACACGCCCATTTCTTACATGCGGTGTGGATTTCGCAGGACCCTATCATATTAAATCAGGAAATACTCGTAGTAAAACAACAATCAAGGTTTATTTGTGTATCTTTGTGTGCTTTTCTACTAAGGCAGTTCATCTTGAGCTAGCCACTGATTTATCTACTACAGGTTTCTTCAAATGTTTCAATCGCTTTATCGCACGACGTGGAAAATGTGCTCATATCTATTCAGACAATGCTGGGAATTTTGTAGGAGCTTCAAATGAACTCAAATCCTTAACAAGTTTTTTACAGAATGCTTCGACTCAGAATGAATTTTCGGATTTTTTTGGTTCTCACTCTATTCACTGGCATTTCATTCCTGCTAGATCTCCTCACTTTGGCGGATTATGGGAAAGCGCAGTGAAGTCAGCCAAGCATCATTTGACCAGAGTCCTTCGTAACTTGTCATTGACATTTGAGGAACTGTATACGGTTTTAACTCAGGTCGAGGCTTGCCTCAATTCTCGTCCTCTTACTCCCCTCTCCTCCGATCCATCTGACCTCACTCCTCTGACCCCTGGTCACTTCCTTATTGGCGAATCTTTGGTTGCTGCACCGCAGCTGGACCTGACCACGACGAATCCTGGAAGACTGTCCAGATTTGAACGGGCTACTCAACTCGTTCAACATTTCTGGCAAAGGTGGTCTAAGGAGTACCTCTCTATTTTGCAGGAACGAGCTAAATGGAGGACAAGGACCCCAGACGTGCTGCAACCAGGCTCCTTGGTGCTGCTCTCCGAGGACAATCTTCCTCCGACCAAGTGGGCGCTCGGTCGTATTCTGACTTTACACCCTGGCGCAGATGGCATCACACGAGCGGCTACTGTCGCTACCGCTAAATCGACAGTGACGAGGGCTGTCAACCGTCTCTGTCTGTTACCAATTGAACAGACATCATCATCATCATCATCATCATCTCACTAACCAATAGCGAGATCTTTCTTCTCCAGTGGTCTCTACACATTAAAATTCTCCAGTGACTTTCTCTACAGTGAATTTCCCTAGTGATAACAAACACAGTGACATGTACCAGTGATCTCACCAAACGGACATTCCTGAGCCAATAGTGACTATCATCGAACTAACTATAAACAATCTTTCTTGTTAACAAACTTAGTTTGTCAAAGCCGGGAGTATGTTGGATGTTGTGTGTTGTGATTGTCCATTTTATATTTAAATTCATGTAGCACTGAACATTTCCTTCTCATTCATTTTAATCTCGATGTGTAGAGCCCTTTATATTAAACTTTCGCGTCTATGCCACCTTTTACTCACAGATCGCTATAAATTGTTTTGTCTATTACACTCTGTTGTTTGTGGCACATAAACTTTCACTTTTTTTGTTATAAAATGGCGTGTGTTGACGCTGCTGATTCTTACTCTTGTCATCTTTCTCTTGAAACCAAACTTACAAACAGTCTATCTCGATTCGCTTAAAACTCTGCTTGTTTAAGCGTCAATCAACCGTCGTTCACTTCTGTAAAGTAATTAAGTCTAAATTTATTGTCACAGTCAAGTGTTCAGACAAACCACTCTGTCAATTTATTCATCAGAATAAACAGTGCAAATATCCAGTACACAACACAAGTGTTTTACTACATAAGGATACCTCAAACTACCCTCACTCTATCATCAATCACTGTACGGTTCCTTGGTGTGGAACAGAAGGAAGAAATAAACGCAGTCAGCCTTACAACCTGACGCATCTATCTGGAGAACCACACCTGGGCCTCCGCAGTATATAGAAAATGAAATTTTCTAAGATGTGACATACACCGGAGGCAAAACGGGGGGTAGTAAAAAGGAAAATAAAAACAATTAAAAGATGATTCCGTAAGGAAAACTCATGAAAATTCAGAAGTATCGATGAAAACAATAAATTTGGCTTGGAATGTAACTAATCATATAGATGTGGACAATAACATAAGGATAAAAGAGGAAATTCGTAGGAAGAGTGTTGTGAATACAAGAAAATTCTAGGGGAAAGGGGAAAATTCAGATATACTACGTAAATAGAGAAAATACGGGTTTTAATGGAAAAATTCATACAAGTAGCAGTGAGATAGAGTAGAATTTATAAAAATTGCAACTCGAAATTGCATAGTAAACATTTCGATATGGAGATAATCATGATTTGTGATAGGTACGGAAAAATCGAGACGTAAATATAGTTATCGAAGACGGACCTTTTACGAATTGAGAAAAAAAAATAACTAAAAAATTATGAAATTCAAGCTAATTTTGTATGACCAACAGACAAAGGAATGAGGGGCATTTTGACGTAATATCGCCGGTCCGATCCTGGAAAAATGTTTAAACGAGAGAGGGCATGAAGAAAGTCATGAAAGGTGGACCTAACGACAGTTAAACAAAAAAGACAGAATCGATATATGAAATCTCGAGTTGTTACAGGTTAAATTCGTGGATCAAAGATAGCTTAGATAGGCCATTCTAATCCTGGGAAGGGTATATAATCCAGGACATGGGTCATTTGGGGATCAATCGTCGGATTATCAAACGTGGAAGTTACGTGACGTGACGTTTAAAGCGGTTATTAATTGAAAAATTTTCTAAGTGTTATAAATTTTATGACTCTGAAATAATTGGAGTCAAGTCAATAGAAGTGATTTTGGACTTAGTATAATCTAGTGTTAGATAAAATGCATTTTAACAGAAAGTTCTAAGTGTCTAAAGTTTGGTATTAAATTCAGTGTAAGAAATTAGTACCATTAATAATAATTAATTAGATTCAGTGAGGTGATTAAATCATAAATTTAAATTGTGTAGTGAAAAGTTCGGATTTTACAATCAGTAAATATAAACATTTTGTGACTTAGGAAAATTGTGAAAATCAAAAATCAGTGAAATAAATAAATAAAGTTATGTGATAATTGATGTAATGCAAATGAGTTATAATTAAATACGTGTGTCCAGTTTAAACGGAAAGAGTTCTATTAAATATCAAATATTTAAATCAATTAATTTAAAATTAGTGCAAATTGAAAAGAGATAATAAATAGATAAGTGCATCCAATTAAACGGAAAAGTTCAATGAAAATCTTTAATTAAACTGAGTGTTTTAAATAAAGTACTATAATCAAAGTGTTGTTGGTGTAGCGAAATAAAAATAAAAACCAGTGTTAGTTATCATAACGGTAATAGTTCCTTAAATAAAGTGCAAATCGAACGTAATAATTTATCACAGGATTAATCTATATAGACAAAATATATATGTATATATATGTATGCAATTTAATTATATTTATCGGTGAACAGATTAGAAATTTGCGAAAAAGGAATTATCATTATTGAATTCAAAAGAAAAAAAAATTCAGAACCATATCATAAGTCTCACGTTCGAGAATGTTTTAAAAGTAAACAAATGTCACACGTTTTGGATCTAGGTCACGAGGCCAGTGGGAATGTTTACATAATTAAAATTGTTTATAAAACAACTCGGTCAGTAGGGCACTGGGTCAGATGCTTTAAAGGAAGATGTCCTTGGGTATTAAATAGATAATTGACAAGTATTAATATTGTATTTAGATATAACTTTAGGATGGGACAAAACCATAACGTTGCGCAGTTATATATAAAAAGGGGGTTAAACACAATCTTTAATTTGAACTTGAAGAGATAAATTTTGAACTGAACAATTGAAAGTAAACAGATTTATTATAGCTAGACAAATAATAGGTACAACAATCATTTGGAAAATCACGGGTTAGTTTAGGAGTGTATTGAAGAATTACATGGAATATTCGAGGAGAAATTTATAGAACAATTACTCTCGTAGGTATCAATCATTT